>RCUC01143553.1:0-22048 GCA_003697995.1 Taxidea taxus jeffersonii | reverse complement strand
GTGTGTGTGTGTGTGTGTGTGTGTGTGTGTATGTGTGTGGGTTTATAAATTTTATTGACATAAAGGACATATAATGTAAAACTTGTAAATCATAAAATATACAGTATTCTTTATTGTAAATTTCATATAGCCAGTTGATTCTCACAGGATTATTTCATTGATTCTCATTGAATTATCTTATCCATAGCCAAACTATAGTTGCAACTGACAAACAAGTACAGTTCCAACAAGAATGGTTACTGATACTTTTTTTTAAAGATTTTATTTATTTATTTGACAGACAGAGATCAAAAGTAGGCAGAGAGGCAGGCAGAGAGGGAGAGAGGAGGAAGCAGGCTCGCCGCCAAGCAGAGAGCCAGATGCAGGGCTCGATCCCAGGACCCTGAGATCACGACCTGAGCTGAAGGCAGAGGCTTTAACCCACTGAGCCACGCAGGCACCCCAGTTACTGATATTTTTATCTATGTTAACAGGTAAGATGAAACAATAAAGTTACATTTCTAAGGTTGCCAGATTTCATAAATAAAAATTCAGAAGGCACAGTTAAATTTGAATTTCAGATAAATAATAAATAAAATTTTAGTAAAGTATGTTCTGAACCATAGTTGAGATACACTTAGGCTAAAAATATTCTTGCTGATTTAAATTTAAATTTAACTGAGGCCGCAGGTTGCCTCAGTCAGAAGAGCATGTGTCTCTTGATCTCTAGGTTATGAGTTCAAGCCACATGTTGGGTGTAAAGATTACTAAAAACCCAACCAAACAAACAGACAAATAAATTTAACTGGCCATCCTGTATCTTACTGAACATTAAAAAACTTCACTGTTCTTCAATAAAACAAATGACTTCTTTGCTGAATCATACTAGATTTTTAATACTAGAAGACTATTTCCTCAATTTTTATGCTAATCATCATGTAATGATTGTAAACATAACATAGTTTTGACTTTTTCATCATTATGACATTTTGCCAACACTCTCTTCAGTCCAGAAAATCAACAAAACAATAAGCCAAACCCTGTTTTGTAGCATTAGCCAATTTCTGTGACGCCTAAACTCCCACCATAGGCCAATTTTAGTCAATCAACTTGACATCACTAGGCAAGGAATTTTAAAGAGATGCACAGAAACAGACAGTAAGCATTTCCATCACACAGATACAGTAGACACAACCTCAAAAACATAGATGGGGCACCTGGGTGGCTCAGTCAGTTAAACGTCCAACTCTTGATTTTTGGCTCAGGTCATGATCTCAGGGTTGTGGGATTGAGCCCCAGGTCAGGCTTCCCACTTAGTGGGAAGCCAGCTTGAGATTCTTTTTCTGCCTCTCCCTCTACTCCCTGCCCCTCTCTCCCACTTGAAGGCTCTCCCTCTCTCCAAAATAAATAAATATTAAAAAAAATAGATAAAGCGACTCTTATTAAAATAATTAGATAAAGCAACTCTTATTAAAATAACTAGGAAGTGATGAATTTTGAGTATTTATTACCTTTGTTTTTTAATATAATTTATGTAGTGGCTAAGTTAATAAAAGCTTTGCTCAAACTGGTTCACAAAAGTCTTCACAGTGTAACAGTTGACTCTAACAAGATGGTAAAACCACTGCAATGTACTGAACCTTTCCATGTCATCCTACCCAAGTCTTTTTTATTAATTTACAAAATCTGCTTGTCTCCTAGAGTTGTTTGAGTTTGTGGCCTTTGTTAAGTTGTTGAGATTTTAAAGACCAAAAGAAAAAAAATGATACAACCTTTCTCTAGGGAACTTGGAGCTGTTCAAGGGAAGAATTAACATTTATTGAGCACCTTCTCTATTTGAGACACTGCTCCTTACTACAAATTTAAGATTACAACCTTATAAGATGCCTTGTTATACAAAAGCCAGAAAGGTAGAGGGGACATGCACACTAGACAAAAAAAGGTCACCAACATTGTAAAGTAGAAAGTTAAAAGATGAAATCTCTTTGCATTCCCACCAACAGTGCATACATGAGTGCACATGTTGTTGACCATCTGGATGTCTTCTTTGGAGAAATGTTTGCTCATGCTTTTTGCCCACTTATTAATTGAATTATTTGTTTTTTGAGTGTTGAGTTGTATAAGTTCTTTATATATTTTAGATACTAACCCTTTATAAGATATGACATTTGCAAACATCTCCTTCCATTCTATAGGTTGCTTTTTAGTTTTGTTGATTGCTTCTTTTGCTGTGCAGAGGCATTTTATTTTGATTTAGTCCCAATAATTTATTTTTGCTTTTGTTTCCCTTCCCTCAGGAGACATCTAGAAAGAAGTTGCTATTACTGATGTCAAAGAATTTACTGCCTGTGTTCTCTTCTAGGGTTTTTATGGTTTCAGGTATCATACTTAGAATTTAGAATTTATTTTTGTATATAGTGTAACAAAGTGGTCTAATTTCTTTCTTTTGCACGTTGCTGTCCAGTTTTCCCTCATACCATTTGTGGAAGAGACATTCTTTTTCTCACTGGTATTCTTCCCTGGTTTGCTGAGATTAATTGATCATATAATTGTGGGTTTATTTCTGAATTTTCAATTCTGTTCCATTGATCTATGTGTCTGTTCTTGTGCCAGCACCATACTGTTTTGATCACTATGCCTTTGTGATAGAACTTGAAGTCCAGAATTGTGAGACCTCCAGCTTTGCTTTTCTTTTTCAAGATTGCTTTGTCTATTGGGATCTTCTAGGGGTTCATACAAATTTTAGGATTCTTCTAGTTTTGTGAAAAATGTTGTTGGTATTTTGACAGGGATTGCATTAAATATGTAGATTGCTTTGGGTAGTATAGATGTTTTAACAGTATTTGTCCTTCCAATTCATGAGCATGCAATGTCTATTTCTTTCCTTTTTTCTCTTTTTTATTTAAATTCCAGTTAGTTAACATACAGTGTAATATTAGTTTCAGGTGTACAATTCAACACCTGAATTCACAACTTCCGTACATCACTCTGTGTTCATCTCAGTAAGTACACACCTTAATCCCCATCACCTATTCAACCCATCCCTCCACACACCTCCCTTCTAGTAACCATCAGTTTGTTCTCTATAGTTAAGACTCTGTTTCTTGGTTTCCCTCTCTCTGTCTCTCGTTTTTTTCTGTTTGCTCATTTATTTCTTAATTCCACACATGAGTGAAATTATATGGTATTTGTCTATCTCTGACAGAATTATTTTGCTTAGCATACTACTCTCTAGCTCCATCCATTTTGTTTCAAATAGCAAGATTTCATTCATTTTTATGGCTGAATAATATATATATATATACATATATATATATAATATCTTCTTTAAACATTCATAAATTGATGGATGCTTGTGCTGTTTCCACAATTTGGCTATTACAGATGCTGCTGCTATAAACATTAAGGTACATAATATGTCCCTCTGAATTAGTATTTTTATATTCTTTGGATCATTATCTGGTAGTGTGATTGCTGCATCATAGGTAGTTCTATTTTTAACTTTTTGAGGACACTCCATACTGTTTTTTCTTCCATTTATTTGTATAATCTTCAATGTCTTTCATCAGTGTTTTATAGTTTTCAGAGTATTAGTCTTTTACCTCTTTGGTTAGGTTTATTACTAGGTATCTTATTATTTGGGGTCCAATTAGAAATGGGATAGTTTTCTTATAAATGGGATTCTTTCTACTGCTTCATTATTGGTTGGAATGCAAACTGGTACAGCCCTTGTGGAGAAAAGTATGGAGGTTCCCCCAAAATTATGTATATATAATTATGTATATATAATATATATATGTATATATAATGGAATACCATTCAGCCATTAAAAAAGAATGAAATCTCACCATTTGCAACAACTAATATGGGTGGAGCTAGAGTATATCATGCTAAGTGAAATAAGTCAGTTAGAGAAAGACAAATACCATATAATTCCACTCATGTGTGAAATTTAAGAAACAAACAAGCAATGGGAAAAAGAGAGAGAGAGAGATCAAGAAACAGATTCTTATTATAAAGAGCTGATGGTTACCAGAGGTGAGGTGGGTGAGGGATCGGCTGAATAGGTGATGGGAATTAAGGAGTGCATTTGTTGTGATGAGTATGGAAGTGTGGAATTACTATATTATAATGATACTAGATAACACTGTGTGACATCTAACTAGAGTAGAAAACTTAAAAAAAAAAAACCTTAAAAAAATACAGGCATACTTCAAAAAAGTGATGAAATCAAAATTCTTAGCATGGTTGTAATACTATAGGTCATCTATACCCATAATTAATGACTAGAAGGGCTTGTATGTAATTTTTCCTTTAGGGCAATGGTCCTAACGCGTGATGTATTTTTTCTTTTTTCTTTATTTTTCTTTGATGTTTTTGTGAAGATTTTCTGGACAATAAGCACTAATGTCTGCAATTCAGACAACAAATACATTAAAGTAATTGAAGGGGCATTTCTCTGTGCTGACAGAGCTTTGAGGGAGCATGTGGAGTGTAAGCTAGGCCTTAAAGAATGGGAGGGATTTAGACAAGTACAGAAAACATTCCAGGCAGGGGAAATGGAATAAGTAAAGGGCTAGAGAAAGGTATTTTCAAGGAATAATAAATAAAATAGTCTGTCTGGAAAAGGTTCAGACATATCCATATATGTATAAGCTATATAAAACCAGGCTCCAGAAAGTCCACTTTTGGCCTAGAATCAAATTCAAATAACTAATAGTTGGAAAAATTGAAACTAATTTAAATCTTCACTACAGCTGCTTTAAGAAAACACAAAAGCTGGAGGACTTCCACCCCTCATCACCAATGTTTCTCTCCCCTTACTTAGGTTCTCATCTCTTCTGGTAAATTATTCTCTCCCTGTTTTGGCCTTTCTCTACTTCATTGATTACGTCAGTCTTCCCATTAAGTTTCGGGACAGGGTTGAGTGGAAATTAGAATTTTCCATATTAGGCTGGGGAGAGAAATAGGCTGGGTACTAATGCAAAGTTACCTCTTGTCTGACACACGTGGCAATAATTGTCACACCCATACATGATGAATATATCAATAAGCCATTTCCCCATGCTTCCTCTCCTTTCTAACTCTGTAGGGTTAAATTATGTTCATTTCTTTATTTTTTTGTTTGCTATTTTTTGCATTAGTTTTGTACTTGCTATCAACCTGCATATAATATTCATTTCTTACCCAATTCATGTTAATCCTAAAGGATTCATTTTATTTTATTTTATTTTATTATTTTATTTTATTTTGGGGGAGACGGGAGGGGGAGGGAGAGAGAGAATCTTAAGCACTGGGTGTGAAGCCCAATATCTGGCTCGATCTCACAACTTAGAGATCATGATCTGAGCAGGAATCAAGAGTCAGACACTTAAATGACTGAGTGACCCAGTCACCCCAGGATTCATTTTAGAAGTGACTTCACCCGGAAGCTTTCCTTGACCACGTAAACTGGATTAGTTACCTCTCCTTTGAGTCCATAGTACCAAATACTACCTCCTGTTTTAGCACTGATTGCAGTACCTTATCATTTCCTGTTTTACCTGTCTTGTCCCCACTGAAGTATGGAACATTTGAGGACAAGCCCTACATCTTATTTGGTGTGTGTGTATATGTGTGTGTATACTTATATATAACATATCTTTCTATTTATGCATGTAGTATACATTTCTGATGGATTTATATGCATACATATATATATTTATTTTTGAGTGCTCCTTTTATAGTTTTGGATAAATTATCCCCTTTGTGAGCAACTTCCATGTGACAGACAGTATATTAAACAATTTGCACAAACTTTTCCTGCTCTGACCAACCATATAAAGTAGAAGTTACCCTTAATTATCAAAATTATCAAAAGAGAAATCTAGGACTCACAGAGGTGTGATGCTTGCCCAAGGTCACACAACTAGGAAATGGCAGCAACATAATTTGAACCCCAGGGTGTGGCTATGTGTATGCCTCAGCATGAAGCATAGAAAGTCCATTATGGAGCCTGCCTTCAACAGGGTGGAGAGAGATGTGTTATCAGACAAGAGATGGGAGCTGTTTGGAACTGACTGTCACCCACGCCCTTGGTTGGCCATTGGAAGATGAGCTTGTGCCAGCTAGTTGCTGCTAATTCAGTCAAATGCTGAGAAAAGATGGATGGAGAATAGATGTAAGCATACATTCATCACTTGTAGTTAAGGGACTCTTGTTTTTTGATTCCTTTGCTTCGCTTGTTATGAGACATTTAAATAAAAGCAGCATTTCTTTTCAATAATGATCTCCTGTCTTCCTTTAAAGGACTCTGAATGGGTCTCCTAGATGACAAGCAGATACTCTCTTTTAAAAGTTTTAACAATTGTATAAAGTTGTATGAGTTTCCTACAGTGGCTATAACAAAGTACCACATACTTAGTGGCTAAAACAATACAACTAAGTTCTATAGGTCAGGAGTCCAACATGGGTCTCACTAGGCTAAAATCAGAGTGTCAGTAGAGATACATTACTTTTTGGGAGCTCTAGGGGAGAATCTGTTTCCTTGTCTTTTCTGGTTTCTAGAGATGACCTGCATTCCTTGGCCTGTGGCACCTTTTTCCATCTTCAAAGCCAGCAACAGTAAGTCAAATCCTTCTCATGCTGCTCTCTCTCTTGCATACTTCCATTGCTACACTGCATGCATCAAACAACAACCAGGAAGTTTCTCCACTTTTAAGGATTCACATGATTAGATTGGTCCCCCTGGATAATGCAGGATAATCTCTGCATCTCAAGGTTCTTATTCTTAATGACATTTGCAGAGTCCTTTTTGCCATATAGGGTAACATATTCACAAGTTCTGGGGATTAGAGTGTGGGCATATCTGGGAGGCTATTATTTTGTTTACCACAAAGTAACCCATTCTACAGATGAGGAAACTAAGACTCAAAGAGGTGAAGTGACTTTTCCATAGTCTCATGTCTAGTAAGTGACAGATTTGGGATTCAGACTTGGCTCTCTGTGACTCAGAAGTTGATCACTCTTTCTGGGACAGCAAGCTGTCTTTTCTAACATTTCTGTGCAGGTCATAGAACTGAGTAGTGGTCTTGAAAAGATGGCAACTTACAGAATGTAATGG
Organism: Taxidea taxus jeffersonii; assembly: GCA_003697995.1. Taxonomy (NCBI): domain Eukaryota; kingdom Metazoa; phylum Chordata; class Mammalia; order Carnivora; family Mustelidae; genus Taxidea; species Taxidea taxus. The sequence goes on along the minus strand of RCUC01143553.1, from coordinate 14,967 downwards.
TTGGGTGGCTTTCCAGTTGGGAGCAGGGAAGCATCATTGAGTAATGAGAAAACAGAGACCCTTTACTGATCAAAAGGAAAATGTTGCATTTTATCCCAGGTGTCTTTTTGTAGTTTCCCATCACAAATTACACTGCAGGTGACAGTACCACATATTAGATGTTGGGCCATGGCACATTTATTAGTCAGCTTGGACTGCCATAACAAGATACCACAGACTGAGTGGCTTAAACAGAATTAATTTTCTCAAGTTCTGGAGGCTAAAAGTCCAAGTCGAAGGTGTTGTGAGGGTTGATTTCTAGTGAGGCCTCTTTTCTTGGCTTATAGATGGCTGTCTTCTTGCTGTGTCCTCACAGGGACTTTCCTTTGTGTTTGGAGAGAGAGAGAGAGAGTACTTTGATGTCTTTTCCTCTTCTTACAAGAACACAAGTTCTGTCAGATTAGTTCTCCACCATTATGACCCCATTTAACATTTTTAACTCCTTAATGGCTCTATTTCCAAATGCAGGGGGCTAGGGCTTCAACTAATGTAGATTTTGGGAGGACACAATTCAATCATAACAGCATATAAGAGGCATTCAGTAAATATTAACTGAATGAATGAATGAATCGATTTGTTGAGCAAATATTATATGCCAGTCACTAGGAATCAACATTTGTTGTTCTTTTAGTCCTTAGAACAATGTACAATGTAAGTTTTATTATCCATACTTCTCTAGGCCTTGATACATTGAACTATAATACAAGGTAGTCTCAGTTTAAGAATCTATGATCCTATTAATTACCTTCTGTGGGCTTTTTAAGGATCTTTTGTCCTGACACCTCTGACCAAAGATCATGATTGATAAGAATCTTGGCTTCTATTAGACAAGCCTTGTATGTTATTCTCCCTAGATCAGCCTTCCATGGGAGGTATAGTAATAGTCCCCGGGTCAGCATTTTCATTGGCCCGGAGGTCAATAGAACACATTACCTGGAACATGTTACCTAAAGGGGTGGTGATAGAGGAGGCCTTTGTGAGCAGAGAAATGCACCACATATACTCTTGCAGAGCCCCATTGAGTCCTACCAATCTATTACATGCCAGGTGCCAGGATTATAGAAATTACTTTACCCTTAAGGTGCTACTAGTCTAGCCAGGTAGACATACTGGTAAATCAGCAAGTACAGTCTAGTATACTAAATACTATATTAGAATGAAAAGCTAGGGCTATGAAAGTATAGAAAAGGGATATCTAAACCAGTCTAGAAAGGTTGGGAAAGGCTTCCTGGGAAAGGTGATGCTTGGACTGATTAGGCAAGGATGAGAGATATTTAGCCACAGGAAGAAAGTAGAGGGAGGAAAAAAGGATGCTTGAATTATAACTGTGCCATTCCTGTGTGTACATTCATAGCAAGAAGGAGGGCAGTATGTATCAAGGTACTACAAAGTGAGTATAATTCTTCATCTGTTAATTTTACTTCTAGGAATTTATCCTGAGGAATTTACTAGATATGCACATAGAGATTATGTACATGGATGCTCATTGCTATATGATTTATAAAAATTAAAATAAAATTTAAAAATTAAAAACAGAAATAGTGTAAATGTTTATAGTGAATTGGATAAATGAATCCATATGATGGAATATAATGTAGACATTAAAAGCCACATTTAATGAGAGGAAGTGCTCAAGCTGCAGTAAAGTAGGGGAAAAGTAGTTTAAAATGTGATCCCAATATTGTAAAAATTGGTTATAGAGTAAACAAATGAGTTCTCCATGGAAAAAAAGATTAGAATGAAATATATCAAAATGGTCAGGAGATAGTAGAAATATTGATTTAAATTTTTTCTCTTTGTATTCTTTCAAATTTTTTCTACCGAATCATTCATTACATTTATAATTTTAATGCAAATTTAACCCCTCAAAACTGCAAAGTGTTGTTTTTTGCCACTCACACATCCCTTAGCATCCTCTCAATGCCATATCCCACTCATGCTGGGGCTCCAATCACTATGTCTTCATCTCTACCTGGGTCTGTGCACATGTTTGCAAGAGAGACCAAGAACACAATTTCAAGATGGTATTTCTATTTCAGTACCCACAGCTTTCCTTTTTCCACCCTCTTCATTATCCCTTTCCTCCAGAAGGGTCCAGTTCTGTGCAAGTGCCTCTGTTGGTCAAAAACTACTTTTAGGGAGTAAAATAAGTGCATTTATTGAACACTATGTGGCAGGCACTATTCTAAGCACTTTACATGGATTAGCTTGATTAATCCACAGAACATCCAGTAGACACTACTATAACTTCCATTTTACTGATGCGTACACCAAGACCTGGGGAAATTCAAGAACGGGCCCAAGTTCACTTAATTAGTAAGTGCTGGAACCTGGATTTGAATGCAGGAAGTTCTTGTGCACATTACAGATTCTGAAAGAGATGCTGATATGTAACCAGGAGCAGAACCTCTCCCAGGAAATTATGTGTTTTAGTAGAAGACTGAATTCTCAACTGTCATAGACAAATGCAATGGAATTGGGATAGAGAAGTTAATATTTAGGGGGTATTGGGCCTCCCATTCCTATGAGACTCTCAGGGTATTTTATAGACCTGTTGATGTGTGAATCTTTATGTTCCAATTTCTTTGAATCTCACTTCTGGATAAAACACCCATGGAACAATGAGGAATTGGGCTCCTGCATGGAACTAAGAGGGTGTACCTATAGAAAGGGCACATAGAACTGCAATTTCATGAGACTCCCTGTTATTGTTTTTCCTCATGCCAAGGAGGGGAAAACCCAATCTCTAAAGGGTTATATGCAGAAAAAAACACCTAGCATGCAAAGGGGCCTGGCCAGAGCTTTTAGTAGGTTAAGAACCCTAGATGGATAAGTTCCCGTGTGAGCAATCCTGAAGGGGTCCCTCAGTGGGGCAAACCCTTTGTACCCAAGCCAGCATGGGCTGTGGAGGCAGAGGCCTGGGCCCGATGGTGAAGTTAGTTGCCAGATATGCATAAGTTGAGGTTCCAGGAAGCTCCAGCTCATTGGCATTCACCAGCTCAGCCAACTCCAAGATGCCCTTTTGTATTTGTGCCAGTGTGTTCCATCCGCCTCAGAGTGCTTGATGCAGTCCTCCAAAGGAATTTTTTGGCCTGCCAAAAAGGAAATCAATTGTTAGAAATCAGGAGATTTCTTTAAAGCTTTAATATAGGTAGCCTAGAGCCGAGATAATAGCTTGAGTAATATTAATAATACACAGTTCACTTTCACATACATTGACCTAGGGGTAAAAGGATCATTTTAAAGCCTACATTGAAGTGCTCCACCTGTTGTCTTTGTCAAGGGAAGGAACTGCTTTATCAGTCATCTTGTTCCTCTCCATGCTTGCTTTGTACCTTGAGTCAATAGGACAAAATGAGTATGACCCTGAAGAAGGCCTGTCCCCGCTCCACCCTGTCCCTGATACAAGGCATGAGGTATCCACTATAGAACCAAGATACAAAGTCCATAAGCCCATACTATCAATTTCCAAAATGTGAGACAGAAGGAGCACTCCACTGGAACCTACAAGATAGTTGTCCCACCTTATAACTAGAAAAAAGGCAGTTGGGTTGAGAAGAAAGGAAGGGGAATCAACAATGTGAGACTGATGAACTCGGCAGATTCCATTTATCAGCAGAGCCAAGTGGCAGCTAAGATAGCACACATTTCTCTTTGTCACTGTCAACCAGTGAGGATGACCAGCCATCGGCCACATGTTCCCAACGATCAACAACTGTTTGGGCCTAAGACTTAGCTTGGCTCCCATCCAACCGTTCCACGAAGACAGCCCTCATTTAATGGCCCAGGATTCTGAGCATCCTTGAAAGGACTCTGCACTCTTAGAGGCCATGCCTTAGCATGAGAAGGAGGCCACCATCTCATGCTGGTGGGACTAGATAGAACTACACCTGGAATTCTTATGGAACCTTACTTAGGCGGAGGTGAAACTCACAGTCACAAGTGTGTGTGTGTGTGTGTGTGTGTGTGTGTGTGTGTGTGAGATCTGTTATCCTCCCTGCCTCAGCAGCAAGGAGTAGTTGGAAAATGTCCCAAGCAGGGTATAGGAACCTCAGTTTTGGTACTGACTCACAAGGAACCAGCCTTTGCCTTGGGGTAAGTCCTTCCAGTTCCCTCTCTGCATATCAGCTACCCCAAGTAAAAATATTGGGCCAATGATTTCCATCAGCTTTGCATTTAAATCACCTGCTTTCCCTTTTCCTAACATATGCCTTGTGAAAACTTAACTTCACCTCTTTGAACCTCAGTTACTCGTCTATACATTGGGGATTGAAATACTTAGAAAATAAAATAAGATGTACACAAAACAGTTGTTTTCAACTCTGGCTGCATATTGGAATCATCTGCAGAGCTTTAGAAAATACTGATGCCTTGGCCCCATCTCCAAAAATATAACTTAATTGATGTGCAGTGCAGCTTCTAGGTAATACCAATGTGCAGCCAAAGCTGAGAACACCTAATATAAAAAGAATAGCACATTTTCTGGCCCCAAAATATGCATTTGATGAATGGACATTCTTAGATAATAATAACCTTCTCTAAGAAGGTTCCCAATGGTAGAAACTTCAGGAAAGGTGAAGAACTCTTTGGCTTTTTGTAGCTACTGATATCAGGGCATATGCGGTCAACTGTGTCCATAGCAGAGGGGTTTAGATGCAATATTCTGTGTTCAAATCCTTTTAAAAAATAAATAATACTTTTTCTCAATGTAGAAACGTTGGAAACCATGGAAAATTATGAAGAATTCCATCACTGAGGGCCAACCACCATTAATTATTTGATGTATCTTCTAGTTTTTTCCCCACCATAGTTAAATTCAACAACTAACTTAAGGTATTTGCCAGTGTTTATATGTATCTACCATACACCAAGTACTATTTGAGATACTAAACTAGTTTATCGCATTCCAAAACAAATGGATATAATTTCACCTTCTACTTTTTTCACTGGACATTTTAGTTTGTGTTTTCACACCTTATTAAATATTCTTTCAAATCCATGGTTATTAGGGGCTAGGTCATAATCCATTTTATGGTCTTACTGTGATATAACTACTGTTGGATATTTAAATTATTTCTTGTGATGTTCAGATCTTAGGAATAACTTTTAAAGCATTTCATTTATGTCCCTTGCTTTTTTTTCTTAATGTATCATAACAGATGTTCCCTAGCAGATCAAATCTTTTTTTTTAAATATTTTATTTTTTGACAGAGAGTGAGCACAAGTGGGGAGGAGCAGCAAGCAGAGGCAGAGGGAGAAGCAGGCTTCCTGCCGAGCAAGGAGTCTGATGAGGGACTTGATTCCAGGACCCCGGGATCACGATCTGAGCTAAAGGCAGCCATTTCACTGACTGAGCCACACAGGTGTCCTAGATCAAATAGATCTTAATTTTTAAGTGTTTCATCATAATCTATTATTTAACTGAACTATAATTTGTTTAACCAACTTTCTTTCAATGGAGTTCAGATGTTGTCAATTTCTTCAATTATAAAAATTGTGATGAATATCCTCACATATGTTCTTTTTTTAAATAATTTTTTATTTTTTATAAACATATAATGTATTATTAACCCCAGGGGTACAGGTCTGTGAATCACCAGGTTTACACACTTCACAGCACTCACTATAGCACATACCCTCCCCAATGTCCATAACCCCACCCACCCTCTCTCTACCCCCTCCCCCCGGCCCCCCTCAGTTTGTTTTGTGACATTAAGAGTCTCCTATGGGGGCACCTGGGTGGCTCAGTGGGTTAAAGCCGCTGCCTTCAGCTTGGGCCATGATCCCAGGGTCGTGGGATCAAGCCCCGCATCGGGCTCTCTGCTCTGCGGACAGCCTGTTTCCTCCTCTCTCTCTCTCTGCCTCTCTGCCTACTTGTGATCTCTGTCTATCAAATAAATAAATAAAATCTTAAAAAAAAACTTAAAAAAAAAAAGAGTCTCTTATGGTTTGTCTCCCTCCCGATCCCATCTTGTTTCATTTATTCTTTTCCTACCCCCTACACCCCCACATTGCATCTCCACTTCCTCATATCAGGGAGAGCATATGATGGTTGTCTTTCTCCCATTAACTTATTTAGCTAAGGATAAAACCCTCTAGTTCCATCCACGTCATTACAAATGGCAAGATTTCATTTCTTTTGATGGCTGCATAGTATTCCACTATATATATATATATATGTATATATATTTATATACACACACACCACATCTTCTTTATCCATTCATCTGTTGATGAGCATCTAGGTTCTTTCCATAGTTTGGCTATTGTGGACATTGCTTCTATAAACACTTGGGTGCATGTGACCCTTCGGATCATTACACTTGTATATTTAGGGTAAATACCCAGTAGTGCAATTGCTGGGTTGTAGGGTAGCTCTATTTTCAACTTTTTGAGGAACCTCCATGCTGTTTTCCAGAGTGGTTGCACCAGCTTGCATTCCCACCAACAGTGTAAGAGGGTTCCCCTTTCTCCACATCCTCGCCAGCAGCTGTCATTTCCTGACTTGTTCATTTTAGCCATTCTGACTGGTGTGAGCTGGTATCTCATTGTAGTTTTGATTTGTATTTCCCTGATGCCCAGTGATGTGGAGCACTTTTTCATGTGTCTGTTGGCCATCTGGATGTCTTCTTTGCAGAAATGTCTGTTCATGTCTTCTGCCCATTTCTTGATTGGATTATTTGTTCTTTGGGTGTTGAGTTTGCTAAGCTCTTTATATATTGTGGATACTAGCCCTTTATCTGATATGTCGTTTGCAAATATCTTCTCCCATTCTGTCGGTTGTCTTTTGGTTTTGTTAACTGTTTCCTTTGCTGTGCAAAAGCTTTTGATCTTGTTGAAGTCCCAATAGTTCATTTTTGCCCTTGTTTCCCTTGCCTTTGGCGATGTTCCTAGGGAGAAGTTGCTGCAGCTGAGGTCGAAGAGGTTGCTGCCTGTGTTCTCCTCAAGGATTTTGATGGATTCCTTTCTCACATTGAGGTCCTTCATCCATTTTGAGTCTGTTTTCATGTGTGGTGTAAGGAAATGGTCCAGTTTCATTTTTCTGCATGTGGCTGTCCAGTTTTCCCAGCACCATTTATTGAAGAGACTATCTTTTTTCCATTGTGTATTTTTTCCCCTAATTTGTCAAAGTATAGTTGGCCATAGAGTTGAGGGTCCATTTCTGGAGTCTCTATTTTATTTCATTGATCTATATGTGTTTTTGTGCCAGTACCATGCTGTCTTGATGATTACAGCTTTGTAATACAGCTTGAAGTCAGGCATTGTGATGCCCACAGCTTTGTTTTTCTTTTTCAACATTCCCCTGGTGATTTGGGGTCTTTTCTGTTTCCATACAAATTTTAGGATTGTTTGTTCCAGCTCTGTAAAAAGTACCAATGGTATTTTGATAGGGATGGCACTGAAAGTGTATATTGCTCTGGGCAGCATAGACATTTTAACAATGTTTATTCTTCTCTTTTTAATGGTGTTCATCAGGAAAACTAAGCTCTGCTGCCCTAAGGATCTGCTGCAATTGAAGAATCATGTTTTCCCTTATCCATCTAAATGGTACTAGTTATGTATTTCCCCCAAACACTGTATATGCCTCTATAAAAATATCAATTAAATTCTTTCAGTTAATATCTTTAAATGTGCATCTTTTTCCTTCTAGGACCCCAACAATCATAACAATTAACATTTATTGTGCTCTTACCATGTACCAGGCATGGGTGCTATATACCTCTTATTTATTGCTTAATGCTATCTCTCTATGATTGTATTCCTGTTTTATGGATGGTGAAAGTGAAACTCAAGGAGCTTAAGTAGTCTGTTTTTACTTATTTATTTTTTATTTTTATTTTTATTTTTTGTGGTATAGTCGAAACTATATTGACATGATTTATTGCCTAGATGTGTAAATTTTCCAAATACTTGTCTTCTTATGGTCAATACATGGTTTTCAGCCAGCAGAACTACAGTGACATGCACTGCTCACAATCTGGTTACAGCCTTTGTTCACCATGAAAAATGCTCTGCTTAACTGCACAGTAGATAATATTAACTTCTGATGGCACTTTTTCAGTGTTGGTTCCTTTTACCAACACTGTAAATATTATTATAGAAAGTTTTAGTTTTTCAAAGACTTTACTGTAGTGAAGATAATTTATAACAGTCTTCCAACTTTTTTTTATTATTGGTAATGATTCTCATAGAATTTTGAACACTAATGGAATGTGCTTAGCACTTTAAACTTTCTCACACAGCTTTTGAAGATGATTTCCATTTAATATCATTGGGAGACATTCTAAAATAAATCTGCTTTAAAAAAGTAACCTTACTACATTAGTGGTAAATGGTGAAGCTAGTTTGAAACCATGTCTTCCTGATTCCAGATTTTAGAGTTGATTAACTCCATTCCTCTATTCCCAATTGTCTGCACTAGACATCAAGAGAAGGAGTCACAAGCAGGTATCTTTCAGACAGGACCTAGCCATCAGATAAATTTAGTTTTATTTTTTTCTGTTTTTAAAAATTGGAAAATTTCAACGTAATCTATGTCTCTGACTTCTACTGACAAACCAGATGTGAAAGCAATGAACCTGAATTGTTGTGCGGAAACAATTGTCTGAAACAAAATAGCAGATTTCTTCTTTAGATAGGGTATGAGACCTTTAGTCTCCACAGTCTCCACCGCTCCCTATTCTCCTGTATCCAAATCACTGTTCCTAGCTGTGATCTGTCCAGACTCTAGAGCCATTGGATTTGTGAATCCTGACCTGAATCTCACTGTGATATTGTGCAAAGAATGCTTCACTAGAATACAAGTTCCCAAAGACAGGATTTGTTGTCTATTTTCTTTTTTTCCTTTCCTTTCCTTTTCTTTTTCTTTTTTTTTTTTTCTTTTACAGAGAAAGAGAGCATGTGAGCTGGGGTTGGGGGGGATGTTGAGAGAGGGACAGAGGGAAAGAGAGAATCTTAAGCAGGATTCCTGCTGGCCTTCGTCTCACAACCCTGAGATCATGACTGGAGCTGAAATCAACAGTTGGACACTTAACCTACTGAGCCACCTAGGTGCCCTGTCGTTTGTTTTCTTAACTGTATCTCCAGGAGTTGAACAGTGCCTAGAGGATTCTAGACTTGAAGTATATATTCGTGAGTGGATGAATGGTGTCTTTGTATGGACCAGGTGTTTTGATGGTGAGGGGAAGTAGTCAAGAAAATTCTTTTGATTGAGAAATATGTGCAAAGCCATCTCATACTAAATCTCTTTCTTTGCCTGATTTCATACCATGGAGGTTCCAACTCTTGCTGAACTTGAGTTTGGGGACAGATGCTCTGAATGTTGCAGGTTTCACTTCCCTTCCCTTTGCTGCCCACTAGATTATTCTACCCAGTCACCCTGAGGCCTCTGAAAGTGTAAGACCACCGCATATCTGGATTACAAACAATTTTAATTGTCTTTCAGGAGCCTACATAGTGAGATTCTACCATCCAAGAAAACTGCTTTACATTCAGAGCTCCAGATGCTTTGGGTGGGTTCTTGGCAAAGAAAGGACTTTTGGACCTAGATGCAAGGTGTTAAGAATAACAGCTTGAAAATCACTGGCTGCTGCATTAGTTGAGCTAGGATTTGTTGGAGCTAGGGACAGAGGAAACTTCCTCTTCCTTTACTTGGATCCATGTGAATTTCTGCTCCGCTATGACTGCATCAGCAGGGGAGTCAGGCACATTGGATCAATGAATCCTCTGTAACCCTGGAAAAGCATTTGCCTTGACTTGAAGTGGTGGTTGCTAATTCCTCAGAACATGCTGGTGGAAATAAGTTTTGATGCAATATAGTAGCAACATTCTGTCAACAATTCAGAGGCTTGCTAGGAAAGAAGTGAATCCCAGTCACTGGAGGTTCACAGGGCTTCTTTCCCCAGAGCTACATATTAAGCAATGAAGTTGTAGTTTGCCAGGGCAATAGTAACCTTCCACAAGCACATACTATGTGCTTGGCTAGTTGCATACCTGTTATCTCTTTTAATCTTTGTCCTATTTCATAAACAGAAAACCTGAGACTCAGAGAATTTAATGACTTGTCCAAAGTCACGTAAACCATAAGTAGAAGAGTCAGAATTTAAACCCCAAACCCCAAAAATGATTGCTCTTGGTGTCTGTATTTGCCATAGAGAAGATGGAAAACCCATCTGGGAGAAGATGCAATGAGCATGTGCAAGACAAAAATATAAAAGGATGGGATATTTAGGCAAGTGGGGAAACTAGATTGCAAATTGCACCAAAGGTACCTGTCACGGAGAAAAGGGTCAGCCTTCTTTTTTTAAAGACAACTTTTATTATACTTTTAGAAAAATGAGGAACAAATACATCAGTTGTTCTTCCTGGATATTGCAGTAAATAAGCTGAAAGATTTTAAGATCCAGACAATGAATAAGGAGGCCATGTTCACTTAACATTTTCACCACTTAATCCTTAAATCTTCCCTCGCCCGCCCACACTATTGCAGCTGGGGCCAAAGAGGCCTTGGCTCCTCTTACCCAGAAACTGGAGCTGCTTCTGTGGTAAGCCACAGCTCCCTGGGGCCTGGCCTGTGATGCGGGTTAATGACGTCATCTTCAGCAGGAGTTTCAGATGGAGAATTCCCCAAGGTCCTTATAATCAATATGTCTCCTGCCCCTGTCTCCTTCCCAGACAGAAAATATACTCATTCCCTGAGTTTTATATGCTGCTCCAATATCTCAGCTTGCCACCAAGCTTGATATCACCCACTCCCAACCCATTTCATCAAAGCCCAGCTCAAGTATGGTGAACTTCAGAGCATTTCAGCAATAAAAATGCCCAAATTTGGAACAGTCGTTTTTCCATTTGTCCTCTGTGGCTTCTTCAGTGACTAGGGAGAAGGATGGGGCACCAGAGTAAACCTTCTCTCCTCACCTCTTTTTAAGGACAACAGATGCTCTTTTATCTGTTTTAGATTTTGAGCTTGTGCATATAATTCTTTTTGAGCCAGGACTGAAAGAATTCAAAAACTACCTTCTTACAGAACATCTCTGCAGAGGTGTTAGGGGTTCTTGGGAGACTGTCTGATTGTACCATATTTCTGGGCAAAAGCTATAGGGGACCCATCTGGCAGGGCAAGTGGAAGCCATAATGTGAGCTCATGGAAGGAGCATGAATAACTGTCACTTCCTGGCCCCACTTGCATTACTGAGAAGGTGGATGGAAGAGAATGATCATGCATTCATTAAATCAATATTTTATTTCCTCCCTGCCCCCAGCTACCCTCCCAGCTTTGATCTCTTTGCCTCTGGAGCAGAGCTGGACAGGTGACTTTCACAATGCAAATTAGGATCACTGGGCTCTCTGCCCAGTCTTTGATCTCCTACCAGAGGAGAAGACTGCTAGGCAATGCCATGTGCCCTGGACCCTTCTCACCCACTGTAACCTTGGGTAAGGTAAAGCCTGTGGAAGGGCTTTCCTTTCATCCTGTAGAAGGGTAGCATGGCTCATAGCAGCAGTCATTAAGCTGAATTATGATCATTTACATCATAGGAGGCACAGGAAAAGCTAGAGAGGAAAGGGCATCTTATTGAAAAGATTTTATTTATTTACATATTTTTACTCAAAGGTTAAGAAGCTGAGTTTAGAGCAAGACCAAGGATATTGGGAAATAATTTTTCCCACTTGTCTTAATTGGTGGCTGCTTTATTGAGTCTGATAAAAGCTATGTACCCTCCCCCATTTCCCAAAAGTTTGTACTTCTGATGGCCCCTCTATACTATCTGCATTGATGCTTAGCCATAAGCCTGGGGTAGGGAGGAAGAAGCACATGACAAAGAGGGAATGGGAGGTCTGGAACCACCTTTTGCTAAGGAAAGGGCAGGTTGGACAGGAAAGGGACGTAAAAGCAATTCCTAACCTTTTCAGTCCTGGGGTTTGTGAAGAAAAGCAGAGAGATAGAGGGAGCGGGGTCAAGGAGAATCATCAGTGTTGCCGTTCTTAATAACCGAGAATTTGATGATGAATGCTTGGGAAGTGGGGGTTTGATTCTATCTTGCTTCACATTTCAGACTCTGAGTACATCTATTTGACTTCATTAACTTGAATAAATTTAGCTACATGAACAAAAATTCCTATATTGTCTTTATATTTCTCATTACATTGCAGTGTGGTGAGAACCCTATTAGTGCAAGTGTTTATCCATGGACTAGGTTCTGGAAATCTCTGCCCTATACTATCACCACTTATATATTTCAGTCTCCTTCTAGTTGGATTTTAATTTGTTTGATTGATTAGAGTTTAAGGAAAAGAAATTTCCTCAAGTTGGTTCAAGTAAAAGAAGGTATTTTGAAGTTAGATGTGCTTCTATTAAGCACTAGAAACCTTGGACACCACAGCAGTCCTGAGAACTGATACTTCTCTTGGAAACTATACTTCTCTCTGTCCATCTCCTTCCTTTCCTATGGACCTGCTCTGGTTATCTATTGCTGCCCAAGCCACTCTGAAACTTAGTGACTTAAAATAACGCTCACCATTATTTTTCATAGTTCTGTGAGTTGACTACACTCTATAGTTCTCATCTGAGGTGTTTCATGTAGTTGCAGTCAGATGGCAGCTGGAGATAATGTGATCTAAAGGCCCAACTGGGCTGGACTTCTAAAATGTCTCTCTCACATGGTTGGCACTTGATTCTGGCTGCTGCTGCTGCTGGCACTTCAGCTGAGGCTGTTGCCTGGAGGAACTACATGTGGCCTCCCCATGTGGCTTGGATTTCTCTTTGCATGGCATCTGGGTTTCTAAGAGAGACCATTTCAAGAGCCAACATTCCAAGAGACCTAGGTGGAAGCTGCAAGGCTTCTTGTAGCCTATACTTGGAAGCTGCAACTCTCTCACTTTCACCATATGTGACTGGTTATAGGGTCAGGCCAGATTCAAAGGGAAAATACTACAATGAAACATGAATACCAACTGGATATTAGGGTTGACTGGGAGGGCCATTTCTGGAGACCAGTTACCATAGGACCATTTATTTACTTACCCATAGTTTCTGCTCCCTCATAACTTTAGTTTGCATGTAATCCCTCCCAACGGCTACCCCTGGCCTCTCTGGACTTTTTCTATGACATTCTTTCAAGTTCCTGTCCTTACTCTCACTGGCTTAATCACCTAGTTAACAAATTCCAAAATTTTTATAATGGCTTTGTATTTTGCTTAATTAGTCATGACCCATTTTTGTATATTGCTTTTTTTAGTTACTGAAGTGTAGTTGACATACAATGTTATTTAAGTTTCAGGTGTACAACGGTGATTTGACAGTTGTAAACATTACTCAGTGCTCACCACAGTAAGTATAGCCACCATCTGTCACCATACAACATTATTATATTATTAACTGTATTCCCTATGTTTTACATTTCATCCTTATGTCTTATTTATTTTATAACTGGAAGTTTGTACCTCTTAATCCCTTCAGTTACTTCTGACATCTCACACCCCATATCCCACACATCGCTTTATCACACATCTAGCAGTGGACACATAGGTTGCTTCCATAATTAACTATTACAAATAATGCTGCAGTAAACACAAAGATGCATATGCCTATTTTTTTCTTTTTTCTTTTTTTTTAATAATGCTGTGGTTTTTTAAAAGATTTTATTTATTTGACAGACAGAGATCACAAGTAGGCAGAGAGGCAGGCAGAGAGAGAGGAGGAAGCAGGCTCCCTGCAGAGCAGAGAGCCCAGTGCAGGGCTCAATCCCAGGACCCTGGGATCATGACCTGAGCCAAAGGCAGAGTCTTTAACCCAATGACCCCTGCATATAACCCCTGCATATATCTTTTTGAATTAGAGTTTTCTTTTTCTTTGGGTAAGTAACCAGTAGTGCAATTACTGGATCATATGGTATTTCTATTTTTAGTTTTTTGAGGAACCTCCATGCTGTTTTCTACAGTAATTGCACCAATTTACATTCCCACCAACAGTGCATGAGGGTTCCCTTTTCTCGACATCCTCATCAGCACGTGTTACTTCTTGTCTTTGATTCTAGCCATTCTTATTGGTGTGAGGTGGTATCTCATTTTTATTTTCATTTCCCTGATGATTTGTGATATTGACAATTCCAAGTTCTTGATGGCACACTCTCCAGGGTTTCCCTGGATTGCTTGTTTATTTAATTCCTGTCCTATCAGTTACAGCCAGCTTTGTGTGGAGCCCAGTGGCACTAACCAGATTTGCCTTCTCATTAAGGTTATGGGTGGGATAATCACTCTAGAAGGCATGACTTATACAAATTGCTTTTGCTTTTCCTTTGTTCATAGGATTTGATAATTATTAACTTATGTAATTATAAAAGGACCAAAAGTCCAGAGGGGTCAGCTCCAGAGCCTCTGTCTTATGTCTGACATATAGTTTGTAGTTCTATTAGGATAACGTCTACAAATACTGGCATTTAACCTCGGCCTTTGTTGTCCATGAGTCAGAGAATACACCTCAGTATCTTAGTGCTTGAATAAAACATGTGGTCATAAGTTCTGGAACCCTCATTTTAGAGATGAGGAAATAGTGACTTCAGAAGCATATTGATTATAAATTCCCTAAGCATAAAGGCAGAAATAGACCAAACTCATTTCCCAAGACTCTAAATCCAGCCTCCCCAGTGTACTCTGATGTTTCCTTGGGAGGAACAAGCAACTCAGCGACCAGAAAAAGTAGATACACAGAACAAAAATGAGAGCAGGTGGGCCTGTATTGATACCAGCAAGTCCCATTCAGACAGAAAATACTACTCATTTTCTCACAACCAGGTTTCTACTCTTTGGTTGGCTGCTGGTATTTGCAGGTCCAAGTGACCCTCACTACAAGTCAGTATGCAAGTCTTGGTTAGCTCAACTCTGCCCATCCCAGTGACCGGGCTTAGCTCTGAATCTCTCATCCCCACCCCT
>ML104988.1:0-37956 GCA_003697995.1 Taxidea taxus jeffersonii | reverse complement strand
TTGATTTTTTTGTTTCCTTTCCTTTGTTGTTGTTTTTGTTTACTTTCGTTGTTGTTGATTTTGTTTCTGCCAGTCCCAGATTGGTAGAAAATTGCAATCTAATTCAATTTGTTAAGTGAGTAAAATCTTTGATGAGTGAATGGATACATGAGATTTATTTAGTATGCCATGACACTGGACGTGGAAGGGAGACAAATAATGCCAGGCACCTGTTAGGCTCTTTAAACTCTCCAAAATGGTCTGATATACTTACAGATCATGTTTAGTATATGAAAGCAGCTATGTTATTGTGTCTAAATCTGAGGCTATTTAACATAAACATGAATTCCCATTTTTCTTCCTGATAGTAGGTTATTCTGAGAAGTCTTTTCAGTAGCTTGGAAGCTGAAAATAATGTCTATCAATCAGTAAAATGTGGGTTTTTGAAAAGAGAATTTCAATTTTAAAATTTCTGTTGAAACTGCCAAAGAAAGAAAAAAAAAACTTTCAACAAAAAAATATTCATATATTGATAATAGTAGCACCAAGATGTGGTTTCCTAAGTATCTGCAGATTTCTCAAGCATTTGCTCCATTCATTCAATGCTATTGGCTATCCAGGCAAGTGACTTTGTTCATGTTGGTGTGGAGGTTGAATCTCCACCATAGGTGACCTTGTTCCAAGATTGATAATGGTCTCATAATGATTCTTTAAGTCTTTTTCAAAGTTCTGGAGCTTATTGGATCATTATACCAGGTGATTTTGTTAATTGGGAATTATCTGGAAGGATTGTTAATAGGACAAACTATTACCGAATCTGCCAGATGACACAGGGAGTGTTTCTTCTTCTTCTTCTTCTTCTCCTTCTTCTTCTTCTGCTTCTTCTGCTTCTTCTGCTTCCTCCTCCTCCTCCTCCTCCTCCTCCTCCTCCTTTCTCCCTTCTCCCTTTTCCCTTCTCCCTTTCTTTTTCCCCCTCTCCTTTTGGCATTGACCTTAATTGGGGTCAGTCAGCTTGTTAATGTTTCAAGTTGCAGTTTCAGAGGTAGTGTTTAGTTGACAGGGGTGAGTGGGGTGGTTGGATGTGATGCAAATAAGCAATCCATTAGAGTTCAAACCATACTTCCACAGTGTGCTAGGGATGGGCAGAAATGTACCAGTCATCTGCTGGAATGATGGAATTTCTTGCAATCCCTGCCAAGCTACTCAGGGCAAAGGGAACAGATAAGACACATTCTTCATGAGCAGCAAGAGTATAAACGTGATGAGCAGTTCCTATAGTGAAGATGGGTCTGCATAATTATAGTTGAAAAGACCCAAGTCTGCATCATGAAAAATGATAAAGGCAGATTTCATAAGATCTATATAACTGTGGTTTCAGATTTTAGCTCTAACATATAATAGCTTTCTAGCATTAGAAAATCACAACATTGTGGTGCCTCAATGCCTTCATTTATAAAATGGGAACAATAATAGTATCTACTTTGGAGAGTTGCAAGAATTAAATATGTAGAATATTTAGCATAGCATATTTCATGCAAGTGTTCTATACATCGAGTTAGTAACTACTGCTACTTAACAAATCAACTCAAAACTCAGTGTCTTGAAACAGCAGTATCTATTTTTTAATGTCAGTGCCTGAAAGTCAGTAGCCTGAGATGTGCAGATGGTTGGTTTTGGCTCAAGATCTCTCATAAGGTGGCAGTCAAGATGCCAGCTGGGGCTGCGGTTTTCTGAAGCAGTCCTCTGGTCTCCAGGATCTGCTTCCAATATGGCGCCTTCACACGCAGGGCTGTCCAGTTGGTGTAGGCTATTGTCAAGAGTCATCAGTGCCTCATTTTGTGGCTCTCTCTGCAGAGCTGCTTAAATGTCCTCACATAATGGCGGCTGGTTTCTTTCAGAATGAAAGGATGCAAGAAAGAAGTGACAATGCCATTTATGACAAAAGTCACACCATTCAGAATCATACCATTAGTTCTACCACATTCTACCGGCCAGACAGACCAAACCTAATTCGGTGTGATAGGGTGATATACAGGAGGCAAGGATCTTTGGGGGTCATCTTGGAGGCTGGCTACACTAAATGTGCTGATTATTGTAATGATATATTTTTTCCTAAGAATGAAAAATAATCCATCCAGTTTATTTAGAACACAGCACGTGAAGAAAACAGGGATGATGCTGGAGAGGCAGATACTAGTCACATCACTGAGAATCTTGTTAACTCTATCAAGGAGTTTAGACTCTTAGCCTAAGGGCAATGGGAGAACATTTCAGAGTTTTTAGCTGGAGGATGAAGATCAAATTTGCATTCTGTAAAGGCTTCAGATTTATAGTCTTGAATGCTATATCGAGAATGGACTAAAAATCATAAGCAGTTACTATGGTTTGGAATGGAGAGAAATGGAAATTGAGTGAATTGATTGGACATGGGACATAAATGGAGGGTGATAATAGTTCTCAGAGTTCTTGTTTGGCAGTTGGGGTATAAGAGGGTTATGAATGAGCAAAAACAGGTGTGAAAATAAAAGGTGAATATCTTAGCTTGGAGACAGTTAAGTTTTAGAAGAAATGGAGAGAGTCTAAGTGAGAACATACTCTGTTGATATGAATAATTAGGTTTACAAATACATGCGTTCAGTGGTTTCCTTACCAAAAATAGCCTCCAAGGTCAACTAGTAAAAATAAACTTGACTATAGCACTAGAGTTTTTACAAAAAGCTAAAATGCAAATCCTTTCTTCACTGGTTTTGGAAAGCATTTTAGATGTCTGCTTTTTTTTTTTTTTTTCATGGTTTCTGGTTCAGGTAAGTAGGGAGGGCATCCATTTAACCTTTAAGTCTAGAGGTGACTCCCCAAGGAGACCTACATTAAAAGAGTCATGTCTTGCCTCGAACCCTGTGACCACCAAGTCAAGGTCAGAAACTCTGCCATGAGGCATCAAGAAGGGTAGAACACGGCTGGTGACTTCTTCTGTGCCAGGAAGGTCATGGAGGTGAAGCAAGTTGCCCCTACCATCTGGCCGTAGCCTCAGCAGGGTAGAAATGAGGGAATCTCACAGCTGGGGCAAGGAAACAGCCAAGCAAGTGATCTTGCTGTGTGGACAGAATGTGTGAAAGATTTCACTGGTGCATCTCCCTGACAGTTCCTGGCATTAAAAGACACAGTTTGCTATACTCAGCTATTTAAAAAAAAAATCAGTTGTTGGCATTCTTATTTCCCCCCAACAGGACACCATTCCCCTGCTGTAGAAGTGAAGAGAAATTTCACCACTCTGTTTTTGAGGCCTGAGAGAATTGTTTCCTAGGTGAAGATTTCAATGGGGTAGCAGGATGGCTTATCAGAGGACATATAAAAAGAGCCACACACTATAACTCCTTCTTGGATATAAATAAATAGGATAGAAGAGCACTAGGCTCCGTAGGGTTTCTAGGGACAAACAACCAATTGAACAAGTATTTATTAACATGCAATGTACCCAGCAGTGCCATATGGACTCTTCACAGTGGTGAGGGGAATACATGAAAAATTCAAGGAATGAGCTGTCTGCTTTTTCTGACTATTAATACTAATTCTTCGTTTCTTTCTTTGTTTCTTTCTTTCTTCTTTGCTTCCTTTCCTTCTTTGGAGAAAGAGTGAAGGAGTGTAAGTGAGGGGAGGGGCAGGGGGAGAGTGAAAGAGAGGATCCCAAGGAGTCTTCATGCCCAGCATGGAGCCTGACATGGGGTCAAGCTCATGACCCTGAGATCATGACCTCAGCATCCAGCACTCAACCGACTACACCACCCAGGTGCCCCTATTAATACTCTTTCTAATATCACTGAACAGATTTCTGTTTGGCTCTCTTAGTTCTGTTACTACTACCACGGCTGTAGTTCTTCAATCAGACACCATGATCGTCACTGCACATTAGCTTTCTCACGGAATTTCATCAGGATTAATGAGTGTTCAATAAATAGTAACAATTATTATTCCTACTGTGACCATGACAGTGACAAATACTACTATGTGTGTTTTATTAATTATCGCTACTATTTATTTGCTATTTTCTATATGCCATCCATTGTACACAGACTTTTTATGCATTCTTCTTTAATTTTCACTTTTACTCTGTGACTTGGGTTCTATTAACATCCCTACTTTATAGGTGAGAAAATCCTAGCATAAAAAAAGCTAAACACTTTAAAGGAGAAGCTGAACATTTTTCTATAGTGGTGATGGCAAGGAATCCAGCCTGCTGCATTCAATAAGTATTTGATCAAGAAATATTTGCCAATTTATTGATTAACTTTAAAACGTATACTTTATTATCTACCCTTCTAGACAAGATGGTAGCTCTTTTGTCAGAATTATTCCATGGACATTGTATTTGGCCATCACAAGCTTTTTTTTTTTTTTAATAAATTAAGGGACATCATCATAAATTGGGAGAATTCATACATACATACACACAATCTGAATTAGTGGCTTCTTCTGAAAACAATAAGTGGCCACTTTGGTCCATATTTGGCCTGGAAATAGTTGCCTTGTGCAGAGTGGCAACCCGCTCAATTCCATAGAATCCCATAGAATTCATCATCAATTCCGTAGAATTTGCCCATCCTACTTCACCTGCTCAAAGCCTGTAGTCATTTCACTCATTCCAGTTTGAGGCCTCTGAAGACATGAGACACTGTAGAAAGTCACAAATTTAATTGGGAGGTGACGACTCAGAAACGAAGCAGCAGTATACAGAGATCAGGGCGGGACACAATCATGTGCAACAGTGGTGTGGACAACAGGTGTTACAGAAACTTGAGTGTGGAGATAGATCTTCGTCCTGAGTAAGCAGGGACAATGTTTGTGAACTTGAATGTGAATCGTGATTAAGGAATAGGCAGACTTTGTAAAGGCAGAGAGGAGAAAAAGTTGTTTTGTGGGATTCTCCCTTCCTCCAACCTTCTGGCTCCCGATGCTCCCAGAGGGAGAGGCAGGCAGGCGGCAATGTAGGCGTTGGGAAGTCCACACACCAGTGATCATCACTCCATTCGTGGTATGGGATGGTTGTAAAACCCGACCGCCCCAACAGCAGCTCTCTGGGTTCTTGGTATTGAGGTCAGAATTGTCCAACCCAACTTCTTAAGGTCACAGAGACCCTCGATTGGCCAGCCTCACTAGCTGTATGTTATTGTGCCTAGAGGTACCAATGCCAAGTCTACCGTCTTAAGTTTGTTTTGATCAGCTAGAGTCTTTTCCTCCTTTGTCCTATACCAACGCAGGGTGAACACATATAGCATGCTCATTAAAATACGTATTCTGACACCAAACAGACTTGGATTTGAGTCCTTTGCTTGATCTTGGGCTCATGTTCTAACCGTCTAATTTGAGGTTTCCTTGTCTGTAAAATGGGAAAAACAGATGTTAGAAGAGTTAAATCAGAAAGGGCAAGGAAAGCATCCAGAGCAGTGCCTAGTGCATAGTGAGGGCTCGGAGTACATTATTTCACTATTAATGTCATCCTTGCCATGAGGAGGTTATACGAGGCCAAAGGAAAATAAGAAGTAACCTGAGAGTTCTAGCGGAACTTGGTGGAGTGGCTTGCTTTCTGAAGGATAATTACAAGTCCTAGGTATGGATGAGTGGTCTGAGGAGACCCTGATGCTGGAGGCTAGGGAAGAAGTTGTATCTGTGTCCCTTAGAGAGGCGTGAGAGTGACATTCCATTCTGTGCTTCAGTAAGTCACAGGTGAAAGTGCTAGTGACAAGTGCAAATAGTTTGCTCAGCACCTGGAAAGCACAGGGTGTGAACCTGTTCCACAGCGAGGTGCAGGCTCCTAGGGGTGAGCAGAAGTGTGAATGAAACCAGAGACCAATTAATTCAGTGGCAGCAGGAGCAATGGAAGGCTAATTGCATTTCTAGAAGAGTCGCATTCTGACCACCTTCTTGCTGGCTGTCCTCATTTATAGCATCGAGCTGCTTCCTATGCACCCCAAAGGCTCTTGGTAGGAGACAACCCACGGCGTCACTCAGCATCACTTGGTGGCACTTGGACCAGCCTGGTCATCATTTTTCACACAGTGCCCCATTAAATCAGCCTGGCAGAATTTGGATGCTTCAAGCCACAGTAGATTCACTGAGACACTGAAAGGCTTAGGACTGCCAATCCAAACAGGCTTCATTAGCAATATGGAAAACCAGAGAATCCTTCCCAGGCTCTACTCATCACCAGTCAGATGGTGACTGGAGTCACCACCGACCATTGAACAGTCTGCATGCTTTACAATCCTGCCAAGTGGTTCAGTATGTAAGATTGTTGGAGGAATGGAGGAGAGAGGAAAAAGAGAGCTTCGGATTTTTCTTTTCCTGTCTTTATTTTACAGGTTCAAACCACCTCTCCATGTTTTTGACAGTCTCCACTAGCAGAATTTATCACAATGATGGTTTTCGTTGTACTACCACAATAATACCTTTGCCTGCATCGCTGTGAATCCCTGAACTTTCAAGGTGGGTAGGGATTTACCCATCAAGTACTCTGTCCTCTTATTTCACTGGTGAAAAATCAGAAAACCCAGGAAAGTTAGGTGGGATTAGTGAAACCACAGGGTTCTGTTGACATATCCTGTTTCTGTCTCCTTCCTAATATAGTAGCCTGTCAATTTCTCTTTTTAGGAAATAATCTTCCTGATTCTCAGTATGTATGTTTTGAGTGAGTTTGACCCATATAGCTTTGGCTCAGCCAACAGACACCATGGTCCAGTGGTTGACATGGAACCCAGATTTACCCAGTTGGTGACTGGATTAGGTGTGTGCTATGGCCACAGCTAGGCTGACAATATGTAATTTGTGGGGTTGACTTACAGCAAGTAGAAGAGGGGAGCTCTCTTACCTGTTGGGGTGGCTAAGATGGTAGGGAATGGTCTTGGAAGTGCCAGAGACTATTTGCTAAGGAAAAGAGATAACCTACCTACTGATGAAGCTAACACAGAAGTCAACAGAGAGGAGAAATGAGGAAATACCAATTTCTGATGGCATTGTTGAGACCCTGGATCAGTTTCCTGGAACTTTCAGTAGCCCAATACAGTAGTCTGTCTGTCTGTCTGTCTCTCTCTCTCTCTCTTTCTCTCAATTCATGCCATTTAGAGTTTATTTGTTCATGGGTAAACTCTGACTGCATTAGAGCTGGCTAGATAACAGATCCTTTGAGGCCCAAAGGACAAAGGAAAAGAATAAACTTACCAAAGAACATTAATGGGTTCAATAATTCTAATTATGACCAAGAGACTAAACTTGTAGAATCTTAGAGATGTCCCTGATAGACTCAGGGGCATTGGGAAATACCAGTTAGCAGTAACATTATGCCTATACATAACCGAAAGTGATCGGGTGCGCAAAACCCATCTTCTCTTTTCAAGTTGGCCTCAGCCTCACTGATGTGACCCTGAAATGTGTTGTCTTCTTTTCTGTTCTGTTTTTCTGTTTCTGCATGACGCACTCAATGGCTTTAAAACAGTAACAGTCATTCATTTGGCCCACAAATCTGGGGGTTGATTGAGCTCAGGGAGGCTTGGGAACTCCCATATGGTTGCCGTTGGGTGTTGGTTGATGAGACAATCGGCTTTACTCAGGCTACTGATGCAAATGCTGATCTCCCCCAAAAACACACTCTCACACATACCCGCAGCTGTATTTGATTGGAAATCTGGGCACGCTGTGGCCCCATCAGCTTGTCACGTAAAAGTAACCATCACATAAAGTAAAATGTCACAGCAGATAAGAACCCATTAGCATCAGTCCTTAAACCGTATTCACCACTGTGGACTTGGAGAGTTCCTCCAAGTCTGAATGGATTTGAACAAACTCTGCATGAAGTTTTTGTGTTGGTTGCTCTTCTCCGATGTAGGCATAAGCACACTGAATAAAATTACAGGTGTGTATGTGTCCTTAATGGCCACTTGAAGTGTTTTTACGTCCTGAACATATAATTTCAAAAACATACAGAGATAGAATAGTATAATAAATCCCCTCCTAGCCATTACCCAGCTTCAATCATTATCAATTTTTTTCAACCTTGGGTTTATCTACCCACCGCACTTTTAGTTTTTGCTACATTACTTTAAATCAATTTCGAGACCTCCTGTCATTTTGCGCACAGGCTCTCCAGGATGCATTCCAAACCGACAGAGGTATTTGGTTTTCCCTGTCTAGCCACCATTCCCTTATCACATCTAACACTGATAATAAATCCCTAATATCATCTAATGTTAAGAGGGTTTTACAAAGTGATTTTGATGATACATGATTTTTATCTCATCTTCAGTAATCACCTTACCCTCTACCCAGGTGTACATGGGATGATCAAAATCAAGGAAGGCAAACCAGAGAGACACAGACGAAAGCCCTCTGCAGGAAAATGGGACCGCAGAGAGTTGCATGTTGGGCTGCATGGTAGAGACTAGAAGCATCTGAAGCATTTGGAGGAGTGAGAAATCAGAGTGGGCTGTCTTGGTGGGTACGACAGTGTCCTATCAAACTGTCACCCAGAACTCTCGCTGTGCTCCCTGAAAGCGGGCACGGAGATGATCACATTCATAACAGAATTCTAGAAAATGATGGTTTCGTTTTTCATGGGGAGAGTGGTGGCTTTATAGATGAAACAAAGTGCCTGCCAAAGAAAATAGGAGTTTTGCCTCTAATTGAAGCAACTTAATAACATAAGGGACAGTGCACAAAACTCTTTAAAATTCTGGGCTGATGCAAACTTGCTGCTGGGTCGCTGCCAACCCAACACACCTGCAGCATTTCCCCACTAATATTTCAAAGTGTCAGCCTAAGTGGCCGGAGAGCCGCCACAGAACTACGGTAATGGATGAGATATGGCGAGACCAGCTCAGATAATAGGGTGCCAAGAAGCAGGGGGAAGTGTCAACAGCTGGGATTCATGCTACTAATTTTGTTTTCTTAAAACTAAACTTCATGGAATGACAAATCTCACTAAGACCTAATCTGGAATTATGCTATTACCAGTTCTTTTATTTATTTTTGAATTGATGCATCCAGTCACTGAATACATAGCAAAGGTGAATCAAAGGAATGGATGCCTTCTTCCCCCACACCAATGGTGGGTGTTATGAGTGCAACCCTCTCTTGGGTGAGCCTGGCCACAGACACCGTATCCTTCTCAACACCAAGTCCCGGGCATCGGGGATCGAGTGTGGTTAGCGTGTGATGCAAAATCCATTTCCTTTTTTTCCCTGGCATGATTTCAGTACAAACCTAGAATGTCTGGGAAGGGGAAATAACACTGTCTTGGCCACTCTGTGTGACTTTGCTGGCTCACAGTAAACAGACTAATGAAGGCAAAGAGCTCCAACCAGCACAGAGACCCTACTGTCTTATATGGTATGTGCTACAAGTCAGCTTTGTGCAAAGCACACCCCGAATGCCCCTGTTAATCCATAGCTTGAGATTGAGATTGTAAGGATCCAGCCCTCCCTGTCTAGTCTCATTAAGCAGAATGTGTAGAAGAACGTGGCGTTCAGCATTCAAGGTCGGGGCTCCACGGGTGGCCAACCTGGAATGTCTCCTTTGTAACAAAGAATGAATGTCTGGACGGCAGGCCTTGATCTCCTTGGAACGCTGGCGGTGCAAGGAGGGAGAGGCTACAGATAGTTGCTAGGCTCAGTTGCTATGCTATCAAAAGTTGCTGCCTGTAGATCTCAGCAGCTGTCCAGTTGGTCACTCCTGAACTCCCTGTGCCTAGGACCCCCCAATAAACTTAGGTCTCCATCACTGTCTCCGGGTCTTTGGCCTCACTGGACCATCACCTACCTGTGGCTTTGATTCTTCTCTGGTGCAGAAATGTACTCATTCACCACTCTATTTTTAGCCCCAAGGGTAGCGCCAGGAAAAAAGGGAGCTACTCGAAATGGATGTATTTAAAAATTCAGTGAGTAGTTGAGCAAAATGAATTAGATACTTAGACTAATGTGTATGCAAAGTCAGAATAACAGCAGCACTGACAATAGGAAAGAATTCATGGGGCGCTGACACTGAATGACTTCTGTGTGCCAGGCACGGTGCTAGAGTGTGTTCATTGACAATGTCTCACTTATTGCTTAGAACAGGCTTCAGTGACAGATTCTGTTATTGGCTGCATGTTTCCAGTGGAGAACCTGGAGCTTATAGAAGTTGAGCCAGTAGTCTAGAGAACAGCGAGGCCGCCTGAGTTCACAGTCTGCATTCTTATCCGCTGCAAAATGCTGACTCTTGTGCAGAAAAAACAAACAAACAAACAAACAAAAAAAACGTGGCCAAGTTTAAGTGATCATTATCCTCTCTTGGTTTCTTTGTAAAATAGATCTTACATGGTCATTCATTCTTTTCCCCCCGGGGTTTAAGAGCATTTGATGTAATTCACTACTTATATTTTAAATTCGGGGGAGAAGTAGAAGATGGCCCTAAGAAGGGATAGCAGATATGTCCCAGGGAGAAACTTTATAGAAACTAGATTCAACAAGGGGAACGAAGACACTCTGGCGAGTAGTGTCCCGTAGGGGTATTTCAAGTCCCAAAGCCTGAGAAGAGACAGGAGGAAGTATAAAGGCATCTGAACCAAAAAAGAGGGGCAAACAAGGATAGATTAGTGCTTTAATGGAGTCAGTTCTGGAAATAACTGGTCAGATAAGAGCAGAGCTTCATTTTATGGCTAGCCCTGCAAGAGCCCTTGTTTTGCTTGAATTATTAATTACAAATGGAAACAGTTCAAGGGTGGGGTTCTTGAACCTTTACCCTCAATGTGATCCTGGGATTTCAGATCTTCTATTAGATTTAATTGAACAGTTTTAACACTGGCAGTTTGTTTCTGTCTTATATTTGGAAACATAAGCACTGTATGTATACAGACATGTATATGTATATGCACACATGTAGCAAACAATATGTATATTACAAAAACTAAAATTAGGCTTACTTCCTTTGGCAGGACCTGGTTATAATTATCAAAGAATTCTTTTAAAAAAACTCTGTTTATAATTATTTAAAAGGAGTTTTTTTTTTTTAATTGAAATACAGTTGGCACATATTGTTACTTTAGTTTCAGGTACATAATGCAGTGATGGAACAAATCTATACAGTGTTATGCTGTGGTCACCGCAAGTCCATCTGTCATCCTACAACACTGCTACAGTACCATTGACTATATTCCCTCTTCTGCATTGGTAAAAGGAGTTTTTGATGCTTTTGTGAATATATTTGAATTTATGAGATTAGGGGATATTGAGTGACTTCTTTTATTGTAAATACAATAACAATCAAGACAGGATAGCTGTCTATCCTGTGTTCATTTCATTGCCATTGAATGATGATGTCATGGCGTAGCCTCCCAGAGATTGTTAGCTTTTGTGTACCTACTCATCAATCTACCTACTTCCCTTGCTTTTGCTGAGAAAACATCCTGATAATCATCCTAGATAAGTGGTTGCATTGTTGGGATGGATCCCACACAGTCTCTCTTAGTTATATATTCGTAACACAATAAACCTTTTTACCTAAGGAAGATGCTTTGTAAGATTTTTGGTCTAGTGAGACTTATCAAAGGTTCTTTCTCCCTTTGATATTTGAAGCTGTGGCATAATGATCCTACAGAACTTCCAGAAGGAAAGGAGTTAATACTTAAGTGATGCTACCCCCATTACTTTGGATCAGGGTGGTTTTGACTGAGCCCCAGTGGATGGTGAAAGATAATGAGATTGCTCAGATAAACTTATCAAGAGGTCTAGTCCAGTGGTGTGGGCTAAATATAAGAATGATGTACTGTTTTGAGAGTAATAACTGGCTTCAGAACAGCATGTGGCTAATTCTGAAAAAAAAAAAATCTAACTATAAAGTAGTAGTTCTATAATGAGAAGAAATGGCTGAGCTTTGGGGTGTAACTAAACCAAAAGGAGCACCCAACTTGGGACACAAATGACACCTGGGAATGAATTTGGTTGAGTAAAATAGTAGCTTTCTATAATTGCTCCATGAATTAGTTCCATTAATTGTTTTTGTGAATTCTTTGGAATTTTCTACATAGATAATAATGCCTCTACTTTCCAGCTTTTTTTTTTTTTTCTATCCTGTTGTTTTGGGGTTTCCCTAAGAGCTTCTTCTTAAATTGAGTCTGAGTCTTACAGCTCTGACTTGTAGCCCACTGATTCATACTGGGGCCCTGTGCATATGGTGGTAAGGTATTGGGAAGGCAAGCATTCTATAATCCTATGATTAAATCTCAGATGTTTATAGTGGACCTGAATCTTTGAGCTGTAACCATCTGAAGTGGTTTTTAGGCTTTTTTTTTTTTTTTTTACTTCTCCCCTTTCATGGGATGGGGAGACAGGGGAGCCTGGGTTTGTTAGATTACCCTTCTTCCAATTCAGATAAAGCTCTAGTAAAGTAGATTTTCTTGAGGATGGAGCCTAAACTATTGAGCTCTAGGAGCCTTTCACAATGGTTATCATTTTCCTCCTCTTGCCCAAGTGAAGCATGAGGATATTTTTCTGTGATCTTTACCATGGATAGGCTCTTGGGGGTAAAGCGTGTAAAAGATGGGGGCCCTCTTAAGACTTGGAAATTTTTTTTTAAAGATTTTATTTATTTATTTGACAGAGATCACAAGTAGGCAGAGAGGCAGACAGAGAGAGAGAAAGAGAGAGAGAGAGAGGAGGAAGCAGGCTCCCCGCTGAGCAGAGAGCCTGATATGGGGCTCGATCCCAGGACCCTGGGATCATGATCTGAGCCGAAGACAGAGGCTTTAACCCACTGAGCCACCCAGGCGCCCCAAGACTTGGAAATATTAATCCTCAAGACAATTCCAATCAGCCCGGAGTTTTACTGGAAGTTGAGTGCCTTCTCACTTAACCTTTTTTTTTTTTTCTAAGATTTTATTTATTTATTTGACAGACAAAGATCACAAGCAGGCATAGAGGCAGGCAGAGAGAGAAGCAGGCTCCCCGCCGAGCAGAGAGCCAGACAAGGGGCTTGATCCCAGGACCCTGAGATCATGACCTGAGCTGAAGGCAGAGGCTTAACCCACTGAGCCACCCAGGTGCCCCCTCACTTAACCTTGTAAATGTTTCTGCCAATGACTGTGTCTGTGGCCTCTGCACCTGGGCTGTAGTTCTCTGTATTCTCCTGTCTCATCCGGTTTGGGGAGAGCAGTTGGTCCTCTGACCTCAACTATCTGATGACTCTAAGAAAAGTTGTTGATTTTCACTTTTTTTTTTCAGCTTTTTTCCCCTCATAATGAGGATGGGAGTGATAATGTCCAAGCTCTTTACATGTCAGTGCTGAAACTTTGACCTGCCTTTTAATTTTCTTATGTATGGCTTTGATAAACAGATGTTCCCAATTTTAATGTAGTCTAGTTTTTGACCCTGCCCTTTATGGCAAATATTCTTTAAGTTCATGAAGATATTTACCCCTGGCTATTTTCTGGCAAACTTTTTGATTTAACCTTTCACATGTTAATATCTGTAATCCCCTTGGGACCCCTTTGGGATATCCCCTTGGGATAATATCTGTATTAGAATGAGAAATAATGATGCAAGATACACTTGTATATCTAAATGAACATCCAGTTTTCCCATGTCGATTTATTAAAACAACAAACTAACCCAAACACTTCTCCACTCTACTCTGAATTGTCTGAATTGCTACTTTAATACACACATGTGTGTGTCTGTTCCTGGATTCTCTATGCCATTGTTTCATTTCTATATTCTTAAGCTACCACACTTATTTAAAAACTGTAGCTTTAGGGACGCCTGGGTGGCTCAATTGGTTAAGCAGCTGCCTTCGGCTCAGGTCATGATCCCAGCGTCCTGGGATCGAGTCCCACATCGGGCTCCTTGCTGGGCAGGGAGCCTGCTTCTCCCTCTGCCTCTGCCTGCCACTCTGTCTGCCTGTGCTCACTCTCTCTCTCTCTAACAAATAAAAATAAAAAATCTTTAAAAAAAAAACAACTGTAGCTTTAGATTAAGTCCATTAATATGGTAACATATTCTCAAGCTTTGTTATACCTTTCCAGAATCATGTTGAATAATTTTGACCCTTTTCATTTCCTTGTAAATGAAAGAGTCCGTTTGTAACTTTCTCCAAAAAAAAAAAAAAAAAAAAGACCTGGTGGAATTTTTTATTAGGATTGCAGGAGAAAATTCTTCATAAATTCTAATCTACATTCATAAGAATTAACAAAGACAATACACCATGTGAAGATCAAATTTGAGACTGGTAAGTTTAAGATAGCAATGAGCATGTAAAATTCTAGATTAGGTATTAAAAAACATCAAATCAGTGAAGTAGAAAATAAACAAGAAGCTAAAAAACAAGAAGATTAAACACAGTGGAAGGAAAAATTGTTTGGGGGTGGGCTTAAGAGTTACAAAATACACTGCAATTTCTTATTAAAAAATCAAAGCTGATAAAGAGGAATTATGGAATAAAAAAAGCAGAAGGAGAAAGGCTTTCCTAAACCACTTGAAAGATTCAGCAGACGATAAATGAGTTTGTGATTTGGAAAAAAATTATAATAAGCAAGGATAATTTTGAAATTAAGAATCCTCAGATATTTGAAAATTGTTCATATCATAGGTTCAAAGTAACTTCTACAGATGCAGAAAAATAAGCTTTCTCTAGGCCACCCTTGCTCATCATAATGCAAAATAATTTAGGTAAAGAATAACTATATAAAGAAAATATCCAACCATAAAGAAAAAAAATATTCTTCTCAACAATTTTGGGTTTAAGAGTAAATCTGTGATGCAGTCATCAACTACTATGGAAGAAATGATTGAATAATATGTATATTAAAATGTTGACTGAAGAGACACCTGGGTGGCTCAGTCAGTTAAGTGTCTGCCTGCAGCTCAGGTCATGATCCCAGGGTCCTGGGATCAAGGGCTGCATCAGGCTCCTTGCTCAGCTGGGAACCTGCTTCCCCTTTGCCTCTCTTTCTTTCTCTCTGACAAATAAATAAATAAAATCTTTTTAAAAATGTTGAAGGCAGTAAAAATTGTGGTCATAGGAAAATGTATACCTTTAAACACATGTATTGCTATATGAGTAACAATTACAATCAATAGATTCACAATAAAAGTGCCAAGACAAGCATGAAGAAATAACGATGCAATTTAAAATGAGAAAGTAGTGATGAGGTTCATATGTTTAGAAAAAAATTCAGTACATGAGAAAAAGATAAAAGTGAAAAAATGCTTAGGTCTGCTATGATGGATATGATAATTTAAAAATATATGACGAATCAATTTAGTACAGTATAAAATAATGATTAAATACCTGTAAATCTCTCTATAAAGAAATGTAAAAACATCAACGAAAATATTATTTTTCTTAAATGACTTATCCCTAGAAGTAAAAGAAATGACTCAAAGTGTTAGGAAGCTTAATGGACATTTATGAAGATATTCAAATTATCAGACTTCAGCTATTCTCCAGGACCACATGATTTTATGGTTGCATTTTAAAAGCTTCCAAGGATCACATAATTCATACACAATTCTGTAAAACAGAGATAAAAGAGGAAATTTTTTGTGGAAACTAATCAGGTTCAGTAACTCACTCAATCTTAAGTGTAAAGTAATGTCCTAAATAAAATATTATAAATAAAACACTAACATTTTTCAGTGATAAACTTGCATAATATGGTTCAGGAAATGATATTCGAAACAGAGCATCTTTCATTCCTAATTCAGATGCTATGGAATTTTAAATATTATGCTTATTAGCAGAACTTTGGGACTTTTAGAAAAACAGGCTGTATAGATTGTGTGAAATTATTAAATTTGAGAATGATAATACTTAGTTACCTTTATTCTTCCGATATTGAGCTGTTGTTATCACTGTTCACGTCTGTATTTGACTTTCTATAATCCAAACGTTCCTTGGTTTCTTCTTGAGTATGGTTAGTTAAATGATTGGCCAAATAATCATTCAGTAACTTTTGCCTTAAAAAATATGTTGTGCATCTCCACTTAGTAAATTGGCATCAGTAATAATGATTTTGATCAGGGACTTCCAAGGACTGTTTCTCTTGCTTTTCTTTATCTTTTCTTCTTATAAAGGAGGAGAAGGTTGCATGCAAAGAAGGGATTTTTGTGGAGTGGAGAGGGGCAGAGGGTGAGGGAGAAAGAGGACCTTAAGCAGGCTCCATGCCCACTGTGGAGCCTGTCACGGGGCTTTATCTCAGAGATCATGACCAGAGCTGCAGTGGAGAGTCTTCACCAACTAAGCCACTGCCTCTCTCTGACTTTTCTGTTTGTTTGTTTGTTTTTTCTTTTTTAAGATTTTATTTATTTGAGAGAGAGAGAGGAGAGAGAGAGAGCAGGCACCAGTGGGAGGAGAGGCAGAGGGAGAAGCAGACTCCCCACGAGCAGGCCATGGGACTCGGGACTCCATCCCAGGACCCTGAGATGGTGACCTGAGCTGAAGGCAGATTCTTAATCAACTTAGCCACTAAGGTGCCCATTCTTGCAGACTTTTCTAATGGGGAGAGTACACTTGTCCCCTCATATCACCTCTGCAAGGACTGATATTTTACCTTCCCCATTTCACCTCCTCCTTGACTCTTGGTTCCAGTTTCCCCTCACCTGTACTCTGTGTGGATAACAATCCAGTCCCATTCTACTCCTCATAGGACAGGGCCAGGCTTTATGGGATCTGAACCTTACACAGTTTGGGTATCCTTTAAGAAAAAGAGCACAAAATGATAAACTTAGATGCAAGAACAAATGTTTATTTAGAGTGATAAAATAAATCACCTTAAGTTAGAACTGTAAAACCCTGATAAATATTACAAACATCCTAAATAGTTTTGGCTTGTATTATATTGGGTTTCTTAGAGACAGACTTCAAGATTAGGTTTTTCCCAGAAGTGATTGATTGATTATTATCATTTTTTAATGGAATTGCATTTAATTTTCTTTTGGAAATCCAATTTTCAATTATTCTCTCAGGTTTTAAATTTATTTTTTAAATTATATTTTAAAATTATCTTATGTTAGTCACCATAAAGTAGTACATCATTAGTTTTTGATGTAGTGTTCCATGATTCATTGTTTGCATATAACACCCAGTGCTCCATGTAATACATGCCCTCCTTAATACCCATCATCAGGCTGACCAGCCCCCCACCCCCTTTAAAACTCTCTGTTTGTTTCCCAGAGTCCATAGTCTCTCATGGTTTGTCTCCCACTCTGATTTCTCCCCCTTCATTTTTCCTTTCTCCTAACATCCTCCATAAGGACAAATAAGTGAAACCATATGATAATTGACCTTCTGTTTGACTTATTTCATTCAGCATAATCTCTTCCAGTCCCATCCATGTTGAGGCTAATGGTGGGTATTTATTCTTTCCAATGGCTGAATAATATTCCATTGTGTATATGGACCACATCTTCTTTATCCAATTGACTGTTGAAGGGCATCTTGGCTCTTTCCATATTTCGGCTATTGTGGACATTGCTGCTATGAACATTGGGGTGCTTATGGCCCTACTTCTCACTACATCTGTATCTTTGAGGTAAATACCCAGTAGTCCAATTGCTGGGCCATAGGGTAGTTCTATTTTTAATTTTTTGAGGAACCTCCACACTGTTTTCTAAAGTGATTTATATAAGGATTTACCCCTCAGGGAAGAGGATGAAGCCAAGGATGTGTGGGATTTCAGACAGTTGCCAGAAGATAGATGCCCCAATCTCATAAGTATCTTGGCCAGACACTGAGGAATCTGGGTGTTATCTGTATCCAGGCTGGTCAGAAATTGAATTTCCAGACCAGGCACTTATGGCTCTCCACACCAAATGGAAGAGATACACAAAATGGCAAAATGGGATCTGAAAGATCAGGGCCAGGGTGGGGTTGGGGTTGACATGACTTGCTTCCCTATATTGTAAGCCTTGTTTCTTCTCCACTACCTAAATTGTGTGTGTGTGTGGTATCATGGTACTGCAAAAAATGGTATCACTGTACCAAAGGAGATGGAACATTTGTAGGGAGGGATCTTCCTCAAAGCCATTCACAGACTTAG
This sequence comes from Taxidea taxus jeffersonii, assembly GCA_003697995.1. Taxonomy (NCBI): domain Eukaryota; kingdom Metazoa; phylum Chordata; class Mammalia; order Carnivora; family Mustelidae; genus Taxidea; species Taxidea taxus. Next base: position 19,922 of record ML104988.1, on the reverse strand, counting down.
ATTTAGTGATGCTTTAACCATTGGTGGAAGTGGCCGGACACCAAAGGATTATATCCCTTAAAACCAGTCTAAGTGCATTCCCAACCCCACCTTCACCCAGGAGGGATCTGAAAGATAAGGCAACTTTAAATGTACCCTTTGTAAGGCAAATGCATGGGGGAGGTCTAAATATAAAATGAGAATCATTATCGATTTTAGTGAAAAGAGCTTATTTGTGGAAGTTTTACAGAAGCATGGGACAACAGGGATGCTTTTCTAGAATTCCCCTCCCCACTCCCAGATTCTTAGAAGGAGCACGTGGATATGAGGTGTCCCGAGGCTTAACCTTCACCATCTTCAACCTGTATCTAGGTATGATTTCATGCTGCTTTTTATGGCCCACCCAGAAATTTTTTTCTAACTTAAATAGTGGAGCCAAAGAGTTTTATTTGGCTGGTGTGAGATTAATGAGAAAACAAAGTGGTGAGAAGGATCACACTTCGACACAGACACTCAATTTTCCCCCTTCTCATTGACTTCATGAATTTTTTTTTTTTTTTTCCCTTATAACTGACTGTGACCCAGACTCCAGGAATCTTGCTTTGCCTGTCGGCCTGTGTCAACTCGAGTTTACATCTAATAGACCCTAACTTTGGATTCTTTTCTGACCTGATGCTTAAGGCATGTCTTTAGTTATTTATATTATTGTATTATATGACAGTCTCTGCTCTCTTGTGATGAAGATGTGACTCGGACCCTGAACTATACAACATTCTCCCATATCCCCCCCTGCCTAAGAGAAAGCTCTGAAATGCCCGGGATGACAGGAACCGGAAGTGTCTTCAATGTACACAGTGACCATAGTCTGACATTTGGACCTCTGATCGCTCATCCAGTAGCTCCCAAATGGCTTTCCATAACTTTCTAACCTGGCTGACTATTACTCATGCTTCAGAACTCAACTTACTTGCATTTCCCTCTCTAGGATACTTTCCCTGATTCTTCAGACGAAATGAACCCCATTTGCACTTACACATTACCCGTTCTTTGACTGTCACTTCATGTCTAGGAATGGAGCTCCTTGAAGCCAAAACTGCGTTTTATTTAATTCTGTCCCTGCACTCAGCACACTGCTGGACACAAAGTAAGATCTCAAGTGATTTCACCCCATAGGAAACATCTGGCAACATCTGAAGACCTTCCAGGTTGTGAGATCTGGGGCTGCTGCAGGCAGGTTGTGGACAGAGGCCAGAGTTGCAGCCAAGCAACCTGCGAGGCACGAGATAGCTCCCCAACAGAGGCTGAAAAACCTTGGGTGAAATGAGTGAGTGAATGTCCTTCACATTCAATAATAAATCAAATGTGTTTTTGTGTCATAAAGAACCATATGAAATACAGCTTTCATATACAGAACTCAAGAATACAATTTGTCTCAGTGTTTTTGCTCCTGAACTTTTCATTTGTTCTTTAAGAAAGAAAACTCACAGTGATTTCACAATTTTAGAATTTTGGAATATTCAGCATCCGTAAAGGTCTTTATAATCATTTAAGGTAAACAGAAGCATAAAGGAGATATTGGCCATATTTGCCAAAATCCTTTTTATCAGCATTGTCTAATGTGTTAGAATTGGGGATGCCAATATCTGTTGAATAAGACCTTTGTGTTTCATTTTAATAGACTCACAAATAATGCTACCTATATTCATTTATTACCACCAAATCCAGGATCAAACTCTGACCTGTTAGTCACAAGAAGTGTGTATGTCACATTGCATTAAGTCTGTTGTGTTGGCCATGTAAACTTGGAAAGCCTTTTCATTTTGGCTCCTGTCCATTCCTAGCCTTTGGACTTATTTAATATGTGCCCCTTGCTAATTGATCTTCTGCAGTCTTTAGTAAATCCTTTCAGCTGGTGGGAAGACAAATGTGGAGCCTTTATTCTTGAATTAATGAAAACACAATGCCTCCCGACAAAGTTTTCTGGTTAAAATTGCAAATACAGAAAGAAAACACGACACAACATGCATCTAATCTAGCTAAAATTAGCTACCAATTTCAAGTCACGTTGTGGAATAAATTGATTAGAGTCCAGAGCTTGCCTGTGTACATGTTATTAATTACCCGCTGGTACTTCCACAACTGTTTGTACTTAAATAATTGAAATTTTTTTAACATTTTTGGAACACAAAGTGGTTTCCTTTAAAAGAACATGGAAAGAAAAAAAAAAACACCTCAAGAAATTACATGGTATCTAGCATAACAAACATAACGTGTATGTGTGTGTGTGTGTGTGCACTCATTCATCTTCTTTAGTTCTTAGATACATAGTTAGATGGATCAATCAATAGATAGAAATGAATATAAGTGAAAATATATATGTATAAACAAATGTTCTGGAAAATATACATGTACTTCATAAACACACATATGTAATACACACAATGTATACCCCTGGTCATTAACCTAATTCATGCTCACGGTAAACATTTTAAAAACACCAAAAATTCAATGCATAATAAAAAAAACAAAACAGAAAACAAATGGCATATGAAATTAATCTAACCACTAAGCAAAGAACATTGTTGGCCATTCATTATATGTCATTGGTATTTATTCTGTGCACTTATTTCTGCAGTAAAATGCATGTATGCATTTGTGTTTATTTTGTATAAAAGCAGCATTCTCTAAATGCAATTTATTCTCCCGACTTTCCATTTATTATATTATGAGCAAATTTGTCAATTCATTAATTTTTTAACATGATTTTTAGTAGCTACATAGTGTTACATACTATGGCTATGTTAGCTTTTTTTTCACTGTTTATCATTGCAAACAGCACTGGAATTATGAATGTACATAAAATTTCTTTACATGTAAATTGATTTTGAAATTGAGATCATACTAAAGTTTTTTATCCTGATTTTTATCCAAATGTATTATATACACCATACCAATTCATAAAATATTATTTAAAAATTGATATTTAATGACTATATAATATTTCATGATATGAATGTACAAAAGTTACATTACATTTTTATATATTTGAACTTTTATATTGTTTACAATTCGTTAACAATACAAATAAGTTAAATATGGAAAATATTTTACATGAAGCTCTCCATACTTCTTTGATTATTATCTTAGGACAGAGTTAAGAAAATGATATTACTGGCCTCAGGTGTAATCATCTTTAAGGCTCTTTGTATATGTTAGATAATTTCCCACTAACTAGGGTTTTTTTCAGCTTTCGACATTACCATTTATCTACGCTACTGACAACACAGCATTTAATTCCAAAAATAAACTGACAGTTTGATAGATAAAATATAATGCTGTGTTTATTCATTGCTTTGATTACCAATGAGATTTGACCTGTTTTAAATTTAAAAAACAATTTTCCATTTTTGGGGGTTGTGATTGGACCATTCATTTGTTAAACTCCTTTTATCAATGGAAAAATTAATCTTAAGTACTTCTGAAAATCTTGGATTTAGTTTGTTTCTGTTAATATATTAAGGGTTTTCTTCCTGGAGTGATTGCAGTGATATTTATTTACCACGTTTTAGTATTTCCTTCTCTTTACCGGTCTATGGATTCGGAAAACTTGGTCCACACTGAGTGTTTAGCAACAGACAAGGTGATTGAATTACCCTTAACTCAATCCACTGTCTACCATGCAAGATAACAAAATGGAGTCAAAGAAATTTGGGGCAGTATTATTTCTGCTGTAAGCAAGCAAACCATCCTCAGAATAACAACTAACAATCATCTAGAGTGGGTAATGGCATTGTTGCTTTAAGTCCTACCCGGCTTTTCTCATCAGAAATTTCAAATATTAGAAGCAGCTAGACAAACAACATTTTAAAAGTGGCATGGAATTTGTTTATCTCTATAATCATGGTGATGTGCCTGCTTGGGAAGTAATTATCATCATCTTCCAAAGGTACATCTAGAGCCATTCTGTTGGATTGAATAAATGCCATCAACTCTTTAACATTTTTATTTATTTGTTTATTGGACAGAGAGAGAGATCACAAGTAGGCAGAAAGGCAGGCAGAGAGAGAGGAGGAAGCAGGCTCCCTGCTTAGAGCCCAATGTGGGGCTCGATCCCAGGACCCTGAGATCATGACCTGAGCCGAAGGCAGAGGCTTTAACCCACTGAGCCACCCAGGTGCCCCAAGTCTTTAACATTTTTAAGCAGAGTGGATGGGTCCTGTAGCGGAAGAATTGAAAGTTTCTATCACTCTAGGAGTTACAGAGGAAAGCTACAAAACCTCATGGGATTGGATTGTTTCCTCATGCAGAGCTTCTTGAAAGTTGACCATACGTCCCTCCAAGCCCATGGCGTGTCTGTCACTGCGCTGAGGTGAGAAAAGCATAGAAATTAACAATAAGCATTTTGAAACTTTTGTTAACTATGTGACTTTGCACTGCATTAATATATTTTACCAAATAATCAATAGACCAGAGAGAAAAGCCAACTAGGCCTTCGCCTAAAAGAGCTTAAGGAAACATTCCACTACCACTGATTTCTTCTAAACCTGAAGGTTTCAACCAACCATCTGCTGGTGACCACTAACAATGATGCTCATCTGTTGTTTATCCTCTTCATGGCTACTTCTTTCTTGCTTCAAGTCCTTCTTCCATTGGGGGAGGAGAAGCTTCAGATGTGGAAATTCCCCAAACATAATAGCCACAGGGACCAAACTGGAAAATGAAATTTAAAATCTTGTAAAAGATTCACAATTTCATGAGTGGGTAAAAATGATGTTTTAGAGCAGATAGTACAGAACCCAAATCATAGCAAAGTAGGATCTGCCATATTCAGTTTACTTAAAAAGGAAACATCACAGACAGGGTTAACATGAGAGAATATACAAGTGTTTATGAAAATATTGAGGGAGGGTCTTGGAAACTGAGAAAAGAAAAAATTATGTTGGCAAAAATATGAGTCCTATCATTCATGGATGGGGAGAGTCAACAAGTAATGATGTCAGTTTCCCTCAAATTATCCTGTATGTTTAATGCAATTCCGCTCAAAATCCCAATGAGTTTTTTATTGTACACATAGACAAGTTTATATGTAAAATTTTAGGCCCTAGAATAAAGAAATTTTAAATAGAAGAAGATAAAGTGGGAAGAATGACCATGCCTATAAGAATGGCTAAAAATAAATGCTTAGTGACTACAAATGCTGGCAAAATGCGCAGAAACCAGACCACTCCAACACTGATGGTGGGATGCAGAAAGGAACAGCCACTCTGGCAGGCTGTTGGGCAGTTTCTCATAAAGCTAAATATGTTATTGCCATATGAACCAGCAATTCTACCGTTGGGCATGTAGCCCTTAGAAATGAAAACTCAACTTCATGCATTTACTGTATATACACATCTATAGCTGGCTTCTTGGTAATAACTCCAAATTAGAAATAGCCCAGATATCCTTTAACAAACTGTGACACATCCATATCATGGAAAAGTCCTCAGCAGTAAAAAAAAGAAAAACTAGTGATCACCTGACTGTATGGTTGCATTTATATAACCTTCTTGAAATGAAAAAAATAATAACAATAATAGGTATAGATCAGTGATTGCTGGGGGTTAGTGGGAGTTGAGGATGGGTAGGGACTGAAAGGAGGAGAAGCTATCCAAGGCTGACATTAGGAGACACTGGTCTCAGAACTGCTGTGTAATTATCATATAACTGGCTGCAATTATCTGGTAGTTTTCATAGGATAAAAAGGACCCCCTTACACAGAATGTGAAAGCCTTCAACAGTGTACCTCTTTAATGTCCTGTGTTTCTCTGGAAGATGAGGTCATCAGAGTGGGTTAGGGGAGGGCCCAGGGGACCAGGGTGGGGGGCAATGCCTGCTGTCCTGCTTGGTGCCAACTTCTGAGTAAATTGCAGGCATGGGGGGCGGGGGTATGGAGCATTAGCAGACCATCCCTTGGATTGGCAAATCTGTTCTTTTTCAAAGAACAAAGCTCATTTCGGGGTCAGCTGCCTGTCATTTTGCCATTTCAGCTCCATAAGTTAGATCAACTAGTAAGAAATCCTCCAGGATTCTGGTAATACGTTGGCTGTCAGTTTTGGTTTTTGGTATTATCCTTTTCTTTGGCTTCGAAGGGCTTATAAGGGGAAACCAGGAGGCCCTCAGTGATAGACTGATGGTTAAGGAATCCCAGAATTCAAGGAGCCTCTCATTGTCTTTCAAATTTTACATGATGCCTTTTGATTAGAGAAGATTTTGGGTTTTGGTGCAACAAGTTATACCAATTTTTCCTTGTGAGTCTTTACATTATTTTTATGAAAATCACACTGCTATTGCTCTGTAGCTTCTAAAACACTAGGACTACACTACTTTTATATGTAAACATACCTATTTTCAAATATCCACTCTGTCTTTATTTGGTTAAGAATTGACATGAAACTCTATTTGAGCCCTCCCCCACTTTTTTTTTTTTTTTCAAAACTTGTTTGACTTCTCTGCAATATAGGGAGTATTTATTTTCAACTAATCTGTGATGCTAAACTTATCATTTATTAAATTCTTATGGCTGTTTCTGGGCTTAAGTTCCTATGAGCTGCCAACATTTTATTCATACCACACTGCTTTCGTTGTTACTCTTTGTGATACCCATGATGACTTAGTAACATCCATTTGACCAATTTCCTTGAATATTTGTGTTTGTTTACTTTGATACATAAACTTATGAGTTACCTCAGCAAGTTAAAAGAATATTCCACTCTGGTTTTCCTGGCTCACATGAAACCCACAGATCAATTCCGGAAGAACCATCATTTTGCAACATTTAGTCCTCATATTCAGGGCGATCCTATAGAAATATAGGATCTTACTTATTACTAAATATAGGATCCTTACTAAATATAGGATCACTTATTCAAGTTTGTTTTATGACTCTCAGTAAAGTTTTATGATTTCTTCAGAGTAATATGGTAATTACCTGTTACAGTTATTCCTGGGAAGTTGTATTTTCTCCGTATTTTAAATGGAGTCCAAGTATACTGTCCAAAAGGTTATGGATTTAAATATATGATATAGATGAGAATACATTTTCTTTGCCATTGGCACTGATGATGAGTGAGAGGTCTAAATGGCGTTGAGAATATTGCAGTTTGGATAATCTGAAGAAGTTCCTGACTATAGTGTTGATTTCCAACAATGGAAGCTGTCAGTCCGTTCACTGAATGAAAATAGTGCATTGCATGGAACATTTCTCATTAGTATATATTGTCATTTAAAATGTATTTTTAGTGAAACACTTTTGAGTCTCTTTATGTTTTTGTTTAGACAGTGTCCAAAAGGGAGTATATTTGTATTCATATTGTTGAATCTATACATTATAAAGAAAAAGCATCAAAATTTCCTGGAATCAGGGAAATTCAGTACATAATTGCCTAACGATGCCACTTTGCAGTTTCTGAATTTTTCCCAAGTTTCTTTCTTACTAGCTCATGTGGAGTCGCAGAGTCTCAGACTCTAGGGCTTATGAGACCAGAAAGGAACCTTTGTAGACCACGCTTTTCCGTGTATTGTCTTTTTATCTTGGAAATCTCAAAGCAGCAGAACTGTGTGCAGGGAGTTACCGATAAGAATATTAATTGTAGATGGCTCCCAAGGAAATCAGTTATCAGCTGTATCTGAATATCTAGGTTCTTCCTCTAAAATGACAGTAATGCATCTCAAGTTTCAGTATAATCTGATATGATGCTGTAAATTCAGCTTACACTTGTCAAGAGGCTTGTGGCATCTTTAAAAATCACAGATCTTAATGAAGGCTTTGTCAGGACTCAAGGTAAGTAAATTTGTTTCAAGTATCAAAGAGAATTACATTTCCTTTTGTCCCTATAGTGAGGCTAAAAACAAAGGGAGAATTAACTTGGGAAGTTAATTACTTGATACTGAGTTTGAATAAAAATCCTAGCAGTGTTGGCCTAAATACTTATTTTGGTATCCATTTAAGGACATTAAGCTAATTATCAGGAAAGTGAAAAATCAGATTTAAAATTAGTGTTAAGGGCACCTGAGTGGCCCAGTCAGTGAAGTGTCTGACTCTTGGTTTCAGCTCAGGTCATGATCTCAGGGTCATTAGATCGAGTCCTGTGTTGGTCTCCGTGCTGGGCGTGGGGTCTCCTTGAGATTCCCTACCCCCTCTCCTCCCCCTCTGCCTCCCCCCTCGCTCTCGCTTTCTCTAAAACAAATAAGTAAATCTTTAAAAAGTTAATGGTAAAGTGAATTATTGGCATAAGGACTTAATGCATCAATTGAATTCTTTGGTTCCAAGTAGATTCTGAACTTCAAAACTATACCATTTTAATATAAACATTCAACAGTTTACTTTAATAGCAACATCCTGAAGATAAAATTCCAGTGTTTCTTACCTCGTACTTCCCTTCTCTTCCTGCACAAGCAGGCCAGATTTGTCTTGAAGAGGGCACAGGGGCATCATTTACTCTTCTCACTGTCCTCAACTGCTACTTTTAGATGTTCTTGCCATATTGCAGCAAAGAGCAAGGAAAGAGGAAAGGACTCAGGCTGCCTCCACTGCTCCCCTGGGTTGGTTGTTCTAGCTTCTTGGCCTTGTAAGGATCTGTCCATGTGGCCCTTTGTGCTTTATCCATCTATTGTAGGTTGAATTGTGTAGCACCCCTGTCCCCCAGGAATATATCATGAAGTTCTAACCTTCGTTACCTCATCATGGGACCTTAATTAAAAATAAGCCTTAGAGAGGTGATCAATGTAAAATAAGATCATTTGGGTGGTCCCTAATCCAAAATGATGGGTGTCCTTATGAAAAGGGGAAATTTGGACATAGTGGCAGACCTGTACAGAGGGAAGGTGGATGTGAAGACAGGGGGAATGCACCTTAAAAGCAAAGATGGATATTGGAGTGATGCATTGATAAGCCAAGGAGTTATAGAACTTGCCAGCAAATCACCGGAAGTGAGGAGAGGGGCATGAAGCAGATTCTTTCTCACAGCCCAAAAAGCAGCCAACTTGTAGACCCCTGAAGACTGGATTTCTGGCCTCCAGGACTGTGAGACGATACATTTCTTGTGTTCAGGCCACACAATCTGAGAGACTTTGTTAAGGCAACCCCAGGAGACAAAGACACCATCCAGAACGCTGGCTCTTCTACAAAAAGTTGTCTCTGTGCTTTTCTGTGACATGAGTCTTCTGGCCTAAGTGTGACCTCTTCCACCATTCCCTAACCCCCATAGGACAGCTCCGATCTTCTGGGACTCCTTGTCTGGGTGATGGCCCTGCTGGAAGGGCACCAGAAAGCAGGCTCAAACCCAGTGACCTTCCTCAGTCAGTGCTCTCTCTCCCCTTGGAAAATTTTTACCGCACAGGATGGTGAGAACATTGGTTTCTCCACTGGTAGGCATACATCCAAGCAGGGAATAAAATGTCAATCCTCCACTCTTGAAGTCATTCTTGATCTTGAAAAATGATTATTCCGAATGACCTTGCCTTTGACAGGGTCAATGGCTTCCTCTTCCTCCTCGAAGGATGTGAGGATAGTCTCTACCTGGGAGCACTCCCTTCTCAAAGACTTGTCAGTCTCCTTGTGCTTCTCAGGCCCCCATTGTACTGCCCTGGGGTTGGGAGATTCAGGGTAGTGGTGGGGACAGGTTTGCTCCTGCATGGGTCCTAGAGCCATCTATGAGGTATCTGACCCCAACGTCTGGAAGCTTTTAAACTTAGAATATATGGTAATTAAGCTTAATTTGTCCTCAGTTTTAGCCACACTTCCAAAACAATAGGAAAAATGCCACTCAGTACTTGTTACATGTGAACAGTGACTCTGTTATGAAATTAAAATATTTTCTTGTTTTCACTCTCTTTCCTTGTCCCTCTTTTGAAAATGCCTTGCCTGTGCCTGAAAGTAGGGAAGATTTTTCAGACATCTTAGAAATAATTGGTTGGTTGGTGGTAGGATTTGTCATTGAGGTTGAAGACATACCTTAAAACAGCAAAACATCAAGGAAACTATTTCCCTTGCTTTACTTCATTCTGACCCCTGGTATCAATGTGTCTTAAGCATTAGTGCTGTTCCCCCCAGTGTTTCTGGATCTCTGTCTTCTGGGTCCATGATAATGTAGCACCTGTCTGGCCCTTGGAAGTCTAGCATGGCCTTGTGACTTGGCTTGGCCCGTGAAAGGTGCCACTGTAACTTCTGGTTGAAGCTTGAAGAACCAACATATGATTTGCAAACATTATTTTTTCCTCTCTCTCTGTCATGATGTCTGGCAATCTCAAAGCAGTGGCAGCTCTGTCAGCTTGGGTCCTGGAGTAAGGGTGATGCAGAACTGACTTCCAGTTTATTAGCAAAAGCAAGCAGTGAGACCAAGAAAGAGGACTGTTCTTTGCAGACACTGAAAGATTTTAGTCATTTGTTGCCATGAAGTGGCCTATACTACTAGTATAGTTGTCATCTCTTAGACTAGAGACACCCCCTCTTTTCTGTTTTTTTTTCCTCTTTATATTCCCTAGGCCAATGATTCTATATTCAATCCATGAACTAAGTTCTCCCTTCTACTCCAGAACATATAACCAACCACCTAGTCATTTAAATACAAATAACATCATAACGTAACCTATCCAAAAACAAATTCTTTTTTTTCCCCCAATCAGTTGTTGATTGTGTGCTCTCCAGCATGTGACCTGTAACGGTCTCCATCTGCTGAGTGCACTACCAACTATCCGATTACCTACTTACTCTGCCAACAAGAACTGTTGAGTCTGTTTCCAAAACTATGCTCAGTTCCCACATAGGTCTCACTAATGCCAGCATGGCCATCCCTGTGTAAGCCACCTTGATCTACAACTGGACTTCCATAAGTATCTCCTGTTCAAGTTCAACACCTGCTGTCCTATGACAACAAGTTCAGCCAGACTTTTCTTTAAAATATAAATCAGATCGTGTGACTTCCTCCTCAGTCTTCCCATGGATTTTCATGAAACTGAGAATAAAATGCAAAGACCTTTCCACAATGTTCAGGGACATTCAGGGACATATTCAGGGAATATGGCCCTGTCTTCTGCCACACAGTCCCTTATTCATTGTGTTTCAAGCACACCGACCCACACTCTTCTTCCACCCTTCCACGTACATGCCTGCCCCAGGGCCTTTGCAGTTGTTATATTGCCTGAACTGAAAACATTCCTTCTCAGATATTCTTCTGTCTGAGTGTCTCATTTTATTTTGAACTCAACTGGAACACTGTGCAGCCATAAAAACCCCCGAAATCTTGTCATTTGCAATGGCGTGGGTGGGACTAGAGGGTATTAAGCAGAGTGAAATAAGTCAATCAGAGAAAGACAATTATCATATGATCTCTCTGATATGAGGAATTTGAGAAACAAGACAGAGGATCATAAGGGAAGGGAGGGAAAAATGAAACAAGATGAAACCAGAGAGGGAGACAACCCGTAAGAGACTCCTAATCTCAGGAAATAAACTGAGGGTTGCTGGGGGGTCAGTGGGAGGGATGGGGTGGCTGAGTGATGGACATTGGGAGGGCATGTGCTATGGTAAGTGCTGAGAACTGTGTAAGACTGATGAATCACAGACCTGCACCCCTGAAACAAATAATGCATTATATGTTAATGAAAAAAATCAACTATTGAAAAAACTTCTTGGAGTATCCAATAGAAATTATCACAGTCTTCAACTATAATTTTATTCTGATTTATTTATTGCATAACCATTACCTGATGTTATATAATTTATTGATTAAGAGAAATTATTTTTCTAGCATTCCGCTTCCATGTAACCTCTATGAGGTCATGAGTTTTGTCTGCATTATTTACCTTTGTACCTCCAGTGCCAAGAATGGCACCAACTCAATCAATAAGCACTCAGTAAATATTTGATTATTGACAGAACAATGAATAAGTGGACTAATGGAGGGTAAAGAAGAGAAACATAACAATTTTCCCTGACCAGGACTCACAATATAATAATAAGCATAGGTAAATAATTATAATTAACTATATAACCAGACTATATTTTTAGATATTCAATTAGTCCCATATAAATTTGTCCCATATAATCCTTATTATCCCATAGTTCACTCCCATTGAAATAATGGCATTAGTCATTTCAGCCTAAAACTAAACAGTGGATATGCTTGCTCAGGTTTGCGCATCAATTTTTATTGTCGCGAACAGGATCACACAAACAGATAGAATAAGAGAGAACAGTATATGGCTCACTGAATTAATGAAAGGCCAACAGTCCTGTGACTATCACCTAAGCCATGAAATAGACAAGATAGCCCTGTTATTTCCCCTGATTACATAACTCTTGGAAACAATTAAAGGTTTGATTTTTTAGTAGTCTGTTTTCTCTAGGAAGTATCCCATTCTGATCATATAGTCAACCAATCAGTTGGAGGCAGAACAGAGGCTAGGGCCATGGGAAGGGGTGAGGAGGGACTCTCAGATGGGAAAAGAGCCAGAGAGGACTGACCTCAAACTCTGAATAGAAATTCTTCCCAAATCTCTGGTTGATCCTTGAAGCACACATGCACAAGAAGAGTAGTAAAGATGAATGAATTAAAGTGAAATGTAAGCTGCGTCCTCAGAGACAGAATATGCAATTTGAGTCCTACCAAGTTCACGCTCTGTTAAAACAGAACAGCAGCATCCTTTCAAGAAACAGCACAGTTCAGAGTCTCACAGTGTGTTGGTTGTAATTCACGACGGCTTGCCACACAGAGAACCAGGGAAACGGAAGATGTTCAGCTCAGATTAACCCAAAGCTGACTCAGGCGTGGTCTTTCGAAAAGGGTAATGGAAGCTGTTATAGTTTTGTTTAATAGAAAGTAAACTAGTCTGGCGATGAAAGAAAAAGAAACATTAACAGAGAAACAGAAGCTATAAAAAACAACCACATGGAAATCCTAAAATTGAAAAATGTAGTATCTGAATTTAAAAAAAAACAGAAAACTGGAATGGCTTAACAGAGGAACGGAGATGAAGGAAAGAGACAGTGATTTGAAGCAGTATGCCAGTTAGAGTAAGTTAAATTAAAATTCTCCACATTCTCAGGAAAGCTTAATGTGGCTTTATTTATTTATTTATTTATTTATTTTTATTTTTTAAGCCATTCTCGCGGGTATGTGACTGTCTCTTATGGCTCTAATTCGTATTTCTCTGAAGGCTAATGATGTTGAAAAGAAATTTCGCCGGGCTTATGTGCCATCCAGACCTTCTCTTCGATGAGCGTCTGTCCCAGTCTTATGCCCATTTCTTAATTGGGTCGTTTGCTTCCTTACTGTTAGGGTTTATATTCCGCGTGGTGTGTGTTACTGTCATCCTAGGAGGAGAGCTGGACCGAAGTAGTGAATGTGCAATTGGTAGAAGCAAAGGTATATGTCTTTCTTTTGAAGGGGGTGTTTTTCAGGTAGACTATGTGCGCTGGTAGTTAAGTTTCTTTCTGTGCTTCAATACATTATGCCGAATGCCATCGGGCTTTTCATATCTGTATACAAAACTCTCTAAAACTCCCTCTCTCTCTCTCTCTCTCTCTTTTTTTTTTTTTTGCAAAAGGAGGTCAGGGCTTTGATAGTAAGTGGCAGAATCCAGAAAAGTAACATTTCTCATTTTCCTTGGTTTATTCGTTTCCTGTCATATTTATCACTAACTTCCTCCTATCGCACTGCTCCGATGTCTCAGGAAAGCCTTCCTGCACCCTAACCTGGGCACCACTTAACTAAATATTCCATCTGAAGAGTGGGAGGATAAAAATGTTAAAACTATGACATTTTAAAAAGCGACCATACTCTTTGGCTCCCCGTCCGATGCATTTTGCTTGATTTCTACTTCTGACACATGTTCCTCTTGAGAACCCATTTGCTGGGTTTTATTTGCTTTTCCCCCTGCTTCCTTCTTTCCAAATTCCCTTGCTTTTTCTGAGGTCACACTGCCTGGTGACTCATTAGCTGGGAAGTGGTGATTCAGACTCATGGTACAGAACTAGGTTAATACAACAGGCGAGCGGGTCTGGGGTGAGAACTAATGTTTGCTGCTGTGGATAACGCCATAAGCCAGAGCTGATCCACTGTTTGGCATTGGACTGCCCCTGCGGCCCGAGAGCCCTTCTCCCTGAACACCCGTGGGTGCTCTGAGTCATGTAGAGAGTCCTCAGAGCACTTTGAAAGGAGCAGCTGAGAAAAGGCAGGGCGAGGACACCATCTGGAGGTCCTTGCAGCACTTTGTCCTTGAACCCCCTCAGGGAGCCACTGCCTTTCAGACATATGTACAAGGGGGTGCTTTCCCCACCTTGTTCCCTATTGATGAGATCTCTGCACTCACCCTTTGCAGAGCGTGTCGGGTCATTGCTTTAATTCCCTTTTGTTCTAAAGGGCATTTAAAACAAAGTTCGGGATTCATGCAACTTTGGAAGCGGAGAGCACTATGCTCAAATATAGCCTGTTCTTCGTTAAATGAGAACTCATGGCAACAACAACAAAAATCAAGCGATCTTATTTTATAGACCTTTTATTCTGTTTCTTTTAAGAGAGAGTTTACCTTATTAGTTTATCATATTAATGGAGAGCTAATGTATATTTAACTTTGCGTTTTTAGAGCATTAGTGCCTTTCAACAAGGATTGATCAATCACTTTTTTTTTGATCAATCACTTTTATATGCCTGGTATCGCTATAAATTTATACTGGGGAGGACACAAATGCAATGTGTGATGTCAAACTTATTCTCAAATGATTTGCAATGGGAGAACTGGGGAAACACCTCCTGACACACATGAAACCATCAGGTAACACAGGACTGATTAGAGAAAAGAACTGCAAAAGGAAACATACACAGTCTCTTTTAATGAAGGCAGCGTGTCTGAGTGCTGTTACACAGTCCCAGTGGGTCGAGATCATCGACTGTGAATCATGGCAGGCATCCTAGAGGAATTTAAAAAAAAAGGGGGATATTGTATCAACTATAACTTGAAAGGGAAAGGATGGATCTTGGAAAATAAATGAGAATAATGGGAAATGTATTCATAATTTTATTTTGATTATTATGCATATATTTTTAGCAAATCATAATATAACTGTATCAGAGTTATATATAGGGTAATTTAAGCAAATAGGTAGTGTTTTTTAAAAGATTTTATTTAGTTATTTGACAGACAGAGATCACAAGTAGGCAGAGAGGCAGGCACAGAGAGAGAGGAGGAAGCAGGCTCCCTGATGAGCAGAGAGCCCGATTTGGGGCTCGATCCCAGGAGCCTGGGATCATGACCTGGGCTGAAGGGAGAGGCTTAACCCATTGAGCCACCCAGGTGCCCCGGAAGTATTTTTAAGATATAATAAGAAATCTAGGAAAAGTCCATCTAAAGTTGGTGAAATGACCACACAATATCATCAAGGTTCTAAGACCCTCGGTCTGTCGGCTCTGCGTGTGGTTCTCATCACCTGCACACGAAGGCTGCTACACCTGCAGGCTCACGTTTCCATTGTTGTAGATGTTGTGAGGCCCTGCTGTGCTCGCCCTTTGGGAGTGGAGGCCAGGAGTGCAGCAGGCCCAGAGTCCACAGCCAGCAGCCTTCAGCCGGCAGCCCCCTTCAGGAACGGCCTCAGCTCAGAGTCACGAGTCTTCTCTGAGGCGGTGGTCATCTCACCACTGACCGACAGAGTGCAAACCTTTTGTGCAACATGGAGTGATACTGAAGTGTCATCTTGTCTTCCCTGCTCCTGGCCGTGTTGCCTGAGTCTTCTGTTGACATTACTTTGATTCTTCATTCTACTCTTCATTCTCCATCCAGTCCTGCTTCCTTCCCTTTTACGAGTTTGGATACTGTGAGAGCTCCTAATACTATTTCTGCATGCTAATCTCTTCTCAGGGTCACTGCCTGAGTAACCCAAGCTTTGACACACTTTGAGGAGAGATAAGCTTGGTATCGTAGGAAAAAAAATACAGTGTCCATATTAGGGAGGTCAAACTTATCTCAAATCCCCAGGAGAAATGGGATGTGTTCTCACTGACAAGATGGTGTTTCGAGGCCGCCTTTAGCTACAAGAGGCTGGGAGCGTGCACTCTGGGCTGGCTACCTTCCTTTCCCAGACAAAATATGAGACCATCTTCCTGTTCCAGAAGATTCTCAGAAGACTTCTACAATACCGAGAGCTGGATCACCAGGAACAATTAGGCAGGCTGGAAATGTCATTTTTATCTGGGCACATTGTCTCCACAAGTAAAAACCAGGCTTCTATTATTGAGAATGAAGGCAAGAATGCGGATTGGGTAGGAAAGTAATATCCTGCCACACATAGAAATAATGATGCTGATAACTAATACTTACAGAGCTCTTAGGATGTATCAGGTATTGCGCTATGCAGATTTATATCTACTGGGTCACTGGATTTTCTCAATAACTCTGTTATTAAAGCTATGAGATCTCTGGGACTCACAAAGCATTGCTTTCATGTCAATATAATGCACTACTTATAAATTTTTTTCTTTGATAGGACTCGATTTATACAGAGCTGTTGATGCTTCTTTCCCTCACATCATTCTCGTGCTCAATTTTGAGACATGGGCATTATTATTAATCCCATTTAACAGACCATAAACTGAGGCTTAGAGGACTTATTTTATTTCCTTGAGGCCACACAGCTGCCCAGAGGTGAAACTGGGATTTGACCCTCGTGTCTGACCTTTGAACATACTCTTTTCAGCACTTTGGTCTGCAGATCTCTTGCTCTGATTAAGTGACGTCAGCTTCAAGCTAAGAGACTCAGAAATTTGTGTCCTTAGTATATGTTAGGACTTAGGCTTGATGGTGGGCGTAGAACTGAAAATGGACTTGTTATCCTGGAAGAGTGCATTCAAGCGGGAATCGATGGAACAGTAAATACCAAGTGAGATACAAGGTGATTGTGCTGTAATAACAATACATAAAAGCTTATGGGTAAGGAAGGAACAATTAAGTCTACCTAAGATCATAGGTAAATCAGAGCCCAAAATCAAGTAATTTCAGGGCTTTCATAAGACATCATCTTATGTCTTGAGAGGCCTTTAACTGTGACATAATGCCTTTCTGTGTTTTGATGAATATTCACTCTGGGTAAAGTGAGGTAATGCTAGTATGAGCAGAGTTCCTATGTTACCATGGCTACATAATAAATGACAAAATTTATTTTGCTCCTGGGTCTACAGTTTCAGTAGGACTCAGCACCGAGAGCGTGTCTCTGCTCCACCCAGCAGCAGTTTGGTTGGATCAAAGGCCGGGGGCTGGCATCATCTGAAGGCGTGCTCGTTCACACATCTGGTGGTGAGGCTGGGTCTCGGCTGAAAATTTAAGTCTGACCGTCAGTATCTAGGTACAGGGCTTCCCCATACCACAGTGGCTGGGTTCCAAACGAGGGTGTCAGGAAGAGGGAGGGAGAAAGAGAGAAATAGAGAAAGGAAGGGAGGAAGGGGAGGGAGGGAGAGGAGAGGAAGAGAAGGAAGGTCAGTCCCTATCTCTGTGATCTAGCTTCAGCCATGCCATGCTGTCACACCCACCATACCCTGTTGGTCAGAGCCATGGTGAAACCCAGATTCAAGGAGAGAAGAGATTGACACCACCCCTGAATGGGACAACGGCCAGTCACAGAGCTGGAAGAGCACGTGGAATGGAACACAACCATCTTTGGAAAGCACAGCCTCCCACGTGCTGTCTTCTGATCACAGCACCATCCCTCCCCCATGCAGAAACGCATGGCTCCTCTCCCCCCAGGACTCCCAAGACTCTTCCCTTTGGGCATCAGGCTCAAGCTTAAAATCTAAGATACTGTAATCAAAATCAGGTTCAGATACGGCAGAGGCTCTTTAGGTGTGACCCCTCACCACTCTCTGAGCACAGTTCTCTTGTTCCCTATCCCTATGAATTGAAGAGGGGATTTACCACACCTCCCAGGTGCCCAGTGGGCATACACAGAACAACAGCCATTGATCTCCCCCCTCTTCAAAAGTGGAAAGAGGCAATGAAAAGAACGTAGGAATGGTCCATAGTAATTCTGGAATCTAGCTCGGAGATATTGATAGTTCTGTGAGTAACATAGCATCCTAGACACAATTTCCCATGGCTCTTGGGTCCTCTTTGTGGGCTCTCAATGGCTCACAATGGGTAAGCTTTCATTTCCATGAGAAGTGCCAGCACTTGCAGAATGATGTTATTCTGAGACTGCTTTCTGCCTCTAGTCATTTGGTCCTTCATGGTCATCTTTTCATTCTCTACCATCTCTGTCACTTTTAGTCTGGCATGGTAGTGTTTTTGCAAATCAATTTCCATTACCCCCCCCCCCCCGAACCTCCTGTGAATTGCATTAGGTACACTTCATTAGTAAAAAGTCAGCCCTGCCAATCAAGAACAGCCCTTCTCTACCTTGAGCTTCCTCTAAGATGGCTGGGAGCACACCTTGCTGATCCTTGGAAGTCCTATTGCTTTAATGGAGAGAATTGCCAAGGCAGGCTTTCAGGGCTCCTGTCTATTCTAGGTATCTTCTGAGGTCTTAATAAAAGGTTTTATAATTACATTCTTAGGTTCTTAGGTTCATCTTTAGACCTTCTTTCCTGCCAGTGGCTTGGATTTTCTCTTTGCCCAGAAGCCATTTCTTAATTATAGCATTGTTTGCCATCGAAGGAGATTGGAAATGAGAAATAGTTTTGTTATTTGTGAACCCAGAAGATTCTGGTTTCTTTAGACTTCATGTTTTATTCTTCAGCTTATCTTACATTTTACTACAGGCAACGGGAGGAAGCCAAGTGGTGCTTGCAACAGTCTGTATAGAAAGCTCCCTAACTGGACCATCCAGTTCATTAGGTATATTTTCCCATTTTCGACATTACTACAGGCGATGCAAAATTTTCTGCCGCTAATGAGGGTCCCTTTTCTCTAGCTTCTGATAATATTTTCCTCATTTTGTTTGAATGTCTCACTTTCCCCCAAGCCCTCGTTGGCAAGCGTGGCCTGACTCCTGCTAGTAGCCAGTTCACGACTCTTCAAGCTGGCCTCTGCTGGCCCCTCTTGAAGTCATCTCCACATGCTTCCACCTGCTGTGGCAGCACCCCCTTCCAGCTGCCCAATCCGTTCCCGTTCCTATGGCTGAATCACACGTTACCTCAAAACTCTGCGGCTTAACACAATGACAACATGAGTTTGACTGAAGAATCTGTAATGTGTGCAAGGCTCGGTGGGCATGGTTCATCTCTGCCCCATCTGTCATGCGTCTGGGGGTCCATGTGTGTCCAGCTGAAACCTTTACACATGACCTCTCCATGTATTCTGGATTCCTCATGATATTGCCGAGGCTGGGTTGTGAGGGCTGGCACACAGAGAAAGGGACAGAGCGACGGAGTCAAAGAGGGGACACAGGGACACTGTCTCCACACTGTGATCTAGGCTCAGAGGTCTCCTAGCACTGTTTCTACCACACGCTATTGATCAGAGCGGTAACAAGCCCTTGAGCGATTTCCAGGGAAGGGATCTCATACCTTGACTCTTGGTTAGAGGAATGTCAAACACATTGTAGGATATGGGATAAAACACGGGGGTATGCTGAGCCGTCTTTGGGAAATATAAGGTGCTACAATGCAGCCAGTATTCTAGGAAAGGCTATAGCTGTGGGTTATTTAAACAATCAGTTAGAAGTGATTTTAATTCCCAGGCCAGCTGCCCACCATCTCTGTGATGTTGACCAAATGAAATAATGCTTTTGCTTCTGTTTCTTTACCTGAGTCTTCTCTTGTTTTGGTACAGTGGGCCTGTCTTCTCCTACTTCACTTCCCCTGCTTTCCTCCCTATTCCTTGGGTAACTAACTATTTCCTTGTGGCTGGAGGTAACTACTCCCAGCTGCTTTGAGAGGTCTGAGAAGGCTATTATCTGCTTATTCCAAGGAAGGCATGGG
>ML104987.1:162946-180656 GCA_003697995.1 Taxidea taxus jeffersonii | reverse complement strand
AATAAAATCTTTAAAAACATAAATAAAAATTCCCTATTATGAAAAGTCTTTTACAGCTGATTTGTTCATTCTAGGATATAATAAAGGATCATACCTCACATTTGATTGTCATGTCTCAAAAGTCTCTTTGAATCCAGAATGGTCTCTCCCCTACTGTTTTCCCCCAACTCACTGACTTACTGGCAAGCTGAGGCCAATTTTCTTTTTTTTTTTTTTTTTAATATTTTTTATTTATTTATTAGTTAGAGAGCGAGAGCGAACACAGGCAGACAGAGAGGCAGAGGGAGAAGCAGGCTCCCTGCCCAGCAAGGAGCCCGATGTGGGACTCGATTCCAGGACGCTGGGATCATGACCTGAGCCGAAGGCAGCCGCTTAACCAACTGAGCCACCCAGGCGTCCCTGAGGCCAATTTTCTTGTTGACTGTCTCACCTCCTGGCTGTGTCTGTTTCCACACAGTGTAGTCTAACCAATTCCTCTATTCCTTCTATTTCCTGTAGACTGGAAGACAGATCTAAAGACTTAATTGAGTTACGTTAAAATTTGGAAGCAAGAATTATTCACAATGTATGTATTTTATATTGTCCATAGGTCCCTTATTAGTGGTGTTAAGACTGTCACTAGTAAAGACAATCAGATCATCTAGCCTATCATATTCTGAAAGCATCTTCAGAATACTTTTTCAGATATTGACAGCATTGATTTTAAGACATTCATATTCTCTTTCTTTTTGATCTATATAATAATGGTGCATTTCCCAATCAGTGGCATCTAGATTCAATAAAGTACCATATATCATGTTCCAATTCAAAACCAGCCTTTTCCTTGAGAGGAAGCAAGACTATTATCTATAATCATCACTGTCATCTTTCGGTTCACTCCTGGAACAAAGAGGAGGAGGAACAGAGAAGAAGTTGGAGCAACATTTCTCCCTAAATAACCACGCAGGGATTGAAAGGAAGAAAAGGACAACCTATGTAGAGAATTTTTCTAAAATCAAAGTAACAGAGTTGGGTGAAGAAAAAAAAAACAAAAACTGTTTTTTTTCTTCAGGCATGCAGGGCATGTTCACAAGGGCGGCATTCATAACTCAAAATGGTATTTAGTGGAGTAGAAATCCCTAGAATGAGCCCCATTTTACATCTTGTACTTGTCTTCTCAAACCTCCTAGAAACAGCTCTGCTTTAGGTTAACTACTAAAAGCCTAAAAATCAACTCTCCCTTGCTCTGGGGTAATTGCTCCAATACCACACACAATAGCTGTAGGGAGCACAGGAGTTCTTCCACTCCTACATCACCATGTGCTTCCAGAGTGTAAATTTTCTTATTAATGGGATATTCTTGAGATAAGTATCTCCCCCAAGGATGCAGATCTTCGCACCTACAGGCATCATTCCTGGAAAACTGCAACTTAAATTCAATGACGTGAACACACTAATGAGCACTTTGCTTAACCAAATATTCAGACATGACCTGGGTCAGAGACACACTTGGTTGAAATGCTATTAAACCTTCCTGAAATGAAAACTGAATGCAACTTGGCTGACTAATTATTAAAGTTCCTATGCCTGGCTGAATTTATGTCCTTGTAAATAAGAATATTTTACTTTTTTTTCCCTTGACAACTTCCATATTTTCAAAACCTCAGACACTGTAATTTATCAGTGCTCATATTTATTTTGTAAATTTTATACTTTCTGAATCAAAATCCATCTGCAATCCCACTTAACTTTCATTTTAAAATCTTTCTTACAATGCAAGTTATATTTCATTCACTATCATCTTTAAAAGATTCAAATTACACAAATGCTACAGAATGAATTGTGAAAATCTGGGGTGCCTGGGTGGCTCAGTCACATGGTTTTAGAGGGTACTTTTTTTTAACACATAAATGTGATAATAGAGAAACATATTTCACACACTATTTCCTGAAGCCAGTCTCTCCTACCTGTAACTCTTCATAAGTGACTCCTCAACTTTCTAAATACAGAACCTTTTATTACCTCAAAATATTTTGAGGATCCTACAAAATAGTGGGTTGAATTTTAATTATCCAATGATCTAGAACAACTTCTATACAACTTTACAGACAATGCTTAGAGTATGAATCAACCAGTGAACACCCACAGTAACTGCATAGCTTACAGGTCAAGAACCACAGCTCTAGAACTCAACTTTTTAACTCTATCAGGGGACCTCAGTTTCACAATACTCCCTCCTCTGCTGGTAATGCAAGCCGTCCTCCTCAACACAAACTCGGGTTCCTCTGCTTTCATATATGCAACTTCTCTAATGATTTCTTTACAGCCAAATACAATAAATTTCTCTCTGCAATATTAAACATGAATGACCTTCTACTTCTGCAGATTCTGTCCAAGTCAATACACTACTTTGGAACTCTTCTGCCTCTGAACACTGTTCTTTGGCCCCTTTTCCTGGAATTTTTACTTCTTTCAAACCCCATGGCAACAGTTCTCAACCTATTTATGACTCCATTCACTGCTGGGTAAATGCTATCAATATCTCTCACAGTGCACTAATTCTCTACCAGCTGGCACTATTCCTCAACATAAGAGTACTGCTACTAGGGCACCTGGCTGGCTCAGTCCATAGGTCATGTGACTCTTGATCTTGGGGTTAAGTTTGAGTCCTACACTGGGTATAGAGATTACTCTAAAAAAAATAATAATTAAAAAATAAAAAAGTACTACCCCATTACCTGGAAATTCCTCCCATAACTAGCCTCTGATTTTCTATTCAGTCCACTTGTAGTCCATAACATGGCAATAAACAATGAACAAGAAATGCCTGCAAACACTCACACTTGTTGCATTTCTTGTGTTGCACCTGTATATATTCACTGTTTCCTCCAACCAGACAGCAACTCCTTGAAGGCAATTCCCTATCTTAGTCATCTCTCTGAAGGACAAAGCACCAAGTATAAAACCCATCACTTCAAATATCCCCTAATGCTTTCTACGTACTTGAAATATACAGTCAAAATTTCCTAAACCACAGAAAGAGAACACTATTTTGCAGGATGCTAAATAGGGATAAGGTGAAAGAAATGTTCCATAATTAAAGGTTTAAGAAATACTGGGTTAAAGTTAACATGTTTATTTGTAGAATTTTCTAGAAACTTTAATCTCGCTAATTGTGAATCCCCAAAAGTAGAATTTCCCACACTTGTGTTATAAAACTCTCTCCCACCTTCTATTGCTCATAACCAGCACCTATTAACTTCTCCCTTTCCAGGGAACACAATTGAGGAAATACTGTGTTGCACCTGTATATATTCACTGTTTCCTCCAACCAGACAGCAACTCCTTGAAGGCAATTCCCTATCTTAGTCATCTCTCTGAAGGACAAAGCACCAAGTATAAAACCCATCACTTCAAATATCTTCAAATATCTTCTAAAATTTATTAAGCAATTAATTATTTTCTTTCACAACTACTTTATATCCAGTATGATTTCCAAGAATGTGTTAATAGTTTTGGTTTTATGATTTATCCTAGCAGCCAGTCTCAGCACCCCTCAATTACCTCCAAAGCTATTACAGTATTACTACAAAAATCTTTTTAAGGATACATTTCAGGATACTCTTAAATTATAAGCTCCCTTACAGCTTTTAAATATGGCCTCATTTACAAAAACTGCATTTCACCCGCTCTTTCAAGGACAATGTCTAGTCGCATTCAGAATGGTCCCACATTTGACATACCATCAAAGGCTGTCTTATAATACAGCCTCTAACAGGGACGCCTGGGTGGCTCGGTTGGTTAAGCAGCTGCCTTCTGCTCAGGTCATGATCCCAGTGTCCTGGGATCGAGTCCCACATCCGGCTCCTTGCTTGGCAGGGAGCCTGCTTCTCCCTCTGCCTCTGTCTGCCACTCTGTCTGCCTGTGCTTGCTTGCTCTCTCTCCCTCTCTCTCTGTCAAATAAATAAATAAAATCTTTAAAAAATTTTTTTTAAAAATACAGCCTCTAACAAAATTAGCCTGCCCCAAGTCCCTGGTAATAGAACTGTTTACCTTTATGCCAAGGAGGTTGGAAAAGCACCAAAATGCACATGTGGCATGTGCCCAGGCCAACTTCGAAGCATTTGTGCTGTGAGCCCTATGGTTCTTATGAGGCTGTCTGAGAAAAAAAAAACCCACCCCAGCAGAGACCTCGGGAATTCCACGTGTGCTGTGTCAGTGACTGGATCAGGCACGCTGTGCTTACTGAGGAGAACAGTGTTTTGAACATGTTGAAGGAATACGCAGAGTCACAAAGCTACATGTAAAAATGTAGTTTTGAGTAATAAAAAAAAATCAAAAGAAAAAAAAAGAATAGTATAACCCTACATTTATTTAAAACAAAACAAAACAGTACAATCTATTAAAAGCTGTGGGCAGCTTAAGTGACTTGCCATTCTCTCACCAAAACAAAAGGTAGTACAAATAAAAAGGACAAAGTGTATTCTAGAAAACCAAGAATAAGAGGAAGATAAAATAAATTTGGAAAACAGGCACGCTATTATTCTTCTCTGGGAGATTCACAACACTTAGTAGCCCACTAAAGGTTCCAAGAGACCCGCAAAAAAAAACCAAACTAACTAACAAACAAACAAAGCCAGTTCAACACTGTTTAATCTACTGCTTCCCAACTTTACTTGACCATAGAATCTTTTTTTTCCTGATTAACACTATTAACATCTCAGTATAAACTGGTAAACATTATGACAGTTTTATCAGTAAATCTGATTGCAAAAAGCGTATCACTGAATTTTCTGCCTTCATTCTTCTGCTTCAACACTGTACAGTGCTGAAACAAAATAATCTTCTTTAAAAACTTGGGGCACCTGGGTGCTCAGTTGTTTAAGCCTTTGCCTTTGGCTCAAGTCATGATCTCAGGGTCCTGGGATCAAGCCCGCATCAGGCTCTCTGCTCAGCAGGGAGCCTGCAGCCCCTTCTCTGCCTGCCTCTCTGCCTGCTTATGATCTGTCAAATAAATATATAAAATCTTAAAAAAAAAAAAAAACTTGGAATAGGCCACAGGTAATCAGAAGGTAAACTTCTATGCATCTGGGGATGGGTGAAAAAGGAGCTGGAGATTAAGGAGGGCACTTGTCCATCATGAGCACTGGGGGAGGTACGCAATCCTTGAATCACTATATTGTACACCTGAAACTAATATTAACACTGTAGGTTAACTACTGGAATTAAAATGAAAAAGAGGATAAACCTCTAAATTTTCCTATCTAATCTCATTCCCTCTCACTTCCTCTGCCTAGAAATTTTATTTCAATGGTTGGGCTACGGGAAGAAAATAAATACAAAGTCTTATCCTTTTAACAGTTAAGTTTCAGAATCTACATTAAAGAGGAGATAAATTCTGAGATAAATTCCTGGAATCCTGCAAAACTCTGTTCTGGGTTAAAGGCAGGACCCTGGAAATGTTTCAAATACTAGTTCTTTATAACCGGGTGTGTTTCCTCAGCAGTAAAACTCTATGGAATGGGGATGTTGGCTGTGTGAAAACTCCCACTTATCTAGTCTCCACCCCAAAGCCTCACCCTTATCTGAACCTTTCTAAAGCAAATCTGATTTTTTTCTTTCTTGGTACTTCTTTTCCAGAATCAAGAAGAAGAAATGACCTGCAACCACGAAGCAGCATGCTTAACAAGGCACACACCTCTTCATTCAGGAAAAGTTAATTACCAAATGAAGCATCCTGGGGATTAACCAGTTTGCAAATTCACTACTTCACAGCTACAAACTAAATAACGTGTTTTTCAAAACCACTCTACTAACCAGGCACAGCAAAAATATAACTGTTTCTAAAGTCAGTCCCAATCTAATAATTTCAGAAACTATTTATAGATGTTTCTGTTTTGAGTTTTTTTTAATCTGCTCTAAATTTAAACCTGCTCCTCATTTTCAGAAGCTGAAATTACCATAAAATTAAATAAGGAAAAATATACACCAATGAGTACAAGCCACCTTCTGCCAGAATATTCTTTTTTTTTTTAATTTTATTTTTTTTATTTGTTAGAGAGAGAGAGAGAGCGAGCACAGGCAGAGTGGCAGGCAGAGGCAGAGGGAGAAGCAGGCTCCCTGCCGAGCAAGGAGCCCGATGTGGGACTTGACCCCAGGACGCTGGGATCATGACCTGAGCCGAAGGCAGCTGCTTAACCAACTGAGCCACCCAGGCGTCCCCAGAAGAATATTCTTGCAAAAGGCTATGAAGAATAAGTTTCCCAGATAGCTTCAACTCTATTACAATCCTACTTTCCTTAAAGAAGCGTTCCTTCTTCCAGGTGTAAGGTTAGCTGTAAATTTCAATAAAAGCGGTAAGAATGTAACTCTTTTTACTGACAATACCCAAGTAAATGCCTATTTTAGAGCTTATCAATCATTTCAGATATAATTCTGACAATCCCCTTTACTAACAGTTTTAGGGAATATTAAAAGTAGGAAGTCCCAAAACATGGAATAAAAGGACCTGTTCTTTAACTGCTCTTGGTAAAACGTTTATTAAATGTGGACCAACACTGTTCATAGGTGTTTTAAATGGGTGCACAGGCACTTGATAACGCATGTTACAGTCACTTTCGGGCCTCTCCCACCACAGGATTAGGTCTGAGCCCATTCACCAAGTTATTGATTAGCAATGGTTTCTGTTGAGAGGGGGGGTAGCACTTAGTAAGATCATGTGGAATGCCACTGTCTTAGCTCTAGCTATACATAGTTCTGTTTCTCCTGGGCCTGCCCGAAAGAAAGCAACTAAAAATAAATATTTTTGAAAAGATAAATCCTAGAAGAAAGGAAGGTAAGTTCAAGTGATCTCACCTGATGTTCCACAGGTTGCCTCACTCACCTGACGGGCTCTTGAAGACAAGCCCCTCTACACCTCGGTTCCCTGGCCCTCTCCCTTTCCAAGACAGATAACTACATTTCGGTTCCCTCCTCCGCGCAAAACCGCCCCCAGTGGCCCCCAGATCCCTCTAGAGCCCGCCCTCCTCCCAGGTACCCTCCTAGGTCCACCACCCCCATCCCGCTCGCAGAGGCCCGCCTCCGCACCCAGCACCCAGACTTCACACCCTCACACTCCGGCTCCCGCCAGCGCCTCCGGCCTCGGCGGCGTTCGCACCGCACCCCAGCACCGCCCCGCAACACGCCCCCCGCCCGCAGCCCCCTTACCGCACATGATGCAGAAGGCACGGTCGGCCGGCGAGCAGCGAACGGCTAGCGACGTCGGGAGCGCACACACGAGCGTCTGGGGCGATCGGCGAGCTTGGGGGCCCGGGGCAAGCCAACACGACTACCTCGCGGATGCGACGGCCGAAGCAACGACAGTCTCCTCGGCCTCCCGGGCTCGCCAGCAACTGCCGACGGGCCCCGCCCCTCGGCGCGCACCGCGCCGCCGCCGCGGCCTCCCGTGGATCCCATTGGGCCGCGTCCGCGCCGCTCACGCGCAGCTCCCGCCTCATCGTGCCGCCCCGCCCCGCCCTCGAGCCCACGCAGGCGCTGGCCTGCTGGCGGCGGAGACGTGGCACCAGCCAGCAGCCGCATCCGCTTGGTTCCTGGAGCCGCCCGGCCCCCCGGGCGAGCAGCTGGAGGAACCACGCCGTGGAGGAGAAAGAAACTCGGTGGCTGGCAGGGAAAGACGGAACGTTAAGGAAAGAGGAGGATGGAATTGTCAGCAAAGCAAATAGCATTGGAGCGCGCGCCCAATGCAACCCAAGGCCCCAGGCTCCGGCACCCCACGAAGCGGCGGGAAAAGGAGGAAGAAAACGGGAGGCCTGAAAAGGGAGGATAAACAAGTCAGAGTGGAAAGACTAAAGAACAATTGCAAAGAAAATTGAATGAGGTAGAGAGGAAAGTTACCAAATTCTTGATGCAAAGCTCCATTCAGGTTCATCCAGGCTTTCTGGTGACAGGGAGTTCAGTTCCGGACTTAAGCTCTGTGTAATATGCTTGGCCTCTAAACACCCGCCGCACCCCCACCCTACCCCCATTCATTGCCCTCCTAACCCCCAGTTTTTGGCAGAGGGTTTGGGGGCGTACGGAGGATATAAAGCTCGACGATACAACACTGTGCTACTGGACTTACGAAACTCTTCTGGCTCAGACTTCTGATGGCCCACCTGAGAAGACTAGGAATTGCCCAGATTTGACAGCCTTACGTTTGACTCATTGACGATTAATTCTGTGAATTAATGCACCACTCCTGCCAAGAGAGACTTAATCAGAGAGAGATGATGTTTCTGAGAATTTATTATCCAAGCCTTTGCTCTAGGAAGATTTAAATGGTATCTTTAGTTAGATGTAGATGGTTATCATAACTATTAATGGCTCTAGATTAGGATCAAATAAAAACTTGGTTGGCATACAGAACATGGCATGGACTTCTGACCCTAGATATCTGGCCACCTCAAAGAGAGGCTCTGACCCTAGATATCTTGTCTTACCTCACACGATTGCTCTCTTCCTACCCCACCTTCCAGCCCTTCACACTCCAAAGCTACACAGTTTCCCAACTGCACCAACATTCTCAAATATTTTGTACACATTAGTGACTCTTCCTGGAATCCCCACCCCATCTCTATTTAAATGCTACCTCTTGAGGAAAACCGATTTTTCTCCCCAGACAGACTTAAGGACATGGATTAACCTCTCATTCTTTGAACTGCCCCCTTTATCAATATACTTCTGACATTGTGTTTGTTTGTGTGTGTGTATTCCCTCCTAGGTTGTTTCTTGAGGCCAGATCAAGCCTTTGCATACCCAACACCTAGTATAAACCCTAGCACAAAATAACGGATCAAAATGTTTTTGAGGCACCTCAGTGAAGCATGCGACTCTTGATCTCAAGGTCATGGGTTTGGGTCATTGGGGATAGAGAGTACTGAAAAAAAATTCTTAAAAAAAATGTTTTTGAAGGAGTGAAAAAAACCCTTCTGAAGGAGTGAAAATCATAGGAATTGACTTCCTATGACTGGTTATATGATCAAATGAATGAAGGAAGGGCTTTTCAGATTTTCTTAGAGGGGGAAAAAATGGCTTTTTATTACTTGCTTCAAAGAAAGGCTAGACAAATGTTACATTTAACTAATCAAAGTGTTTATCACCTAAGAGCCCTTTAATGTTTCAGGCTCCTAAGCCCCTAAATGGCCCTAGAGCTAAAGTTAAAAACACAGTTAAAAATTTAAAAATAGCTGTTTGTGAATAGACAACACATTTCTTAACTGTATATATACATCTTAGCCTCAGAACCCTCATCTAAGAGTTTCCAGTAAGATCGGAGTGATATTGCCAAAGAGTCAAGGTAACAAAGAGAAGAGAAAAGCAAGGGGTTCAATGGTATTTTAGTTTGAGCATGAGAACATTGGTACTACTGCTGGCACTTTCTTTGTGGCATCATCAGGATTGCTAGCAGTGCACAAATGTGTTGTTCAAACACTGGAATCATACTTGGACTCCTTGGTGATTGTAATTAATAATTGCATGGGTTCCTCATATTTTTAGATATGCCAACTGAAGCCCAATGGCGTTCTGCCCAGCAGGATGTATGGCAAGGAGGAGGTTGCGAAAAACTTTGAAAGTCAATATTTTTCCAACCCAGTGGAACAAAGAGCCCTTCATAAGTATGCTCAAGTCAAGACACTAATATGAAAGAACTCTGTTTGTCTGATCCCCACCTCTATAGAGCTTTGCCTTAGCTGGACCTTTGGGAATAGGGGCTAGAGAAGAAAATGAATGATCTGTGAAGGAAAGGGGACATCTGGATCTAATTAAAACATCTGAAGAAATGGAAAGGATTTTCTCTCCTCATCAAAAGTTCTGAACTAACTGAACTTAAAAAAAAAAAAAAAAGAATGATGGTAAGGAGGGTGTCAGTCATCATCTCTTTATGTAAATCCATTTCTCTGTTCATAGATTTGTCCTGTTAAATCTGATGGCTCTCAGTCTCCTCCGTGCTATACAGCCTAATGCACAGAAGGCCATTAGGGCTTCCAGCTACCATTTCTAAAGAAAGGAAGAACCATAATTAAACTGATAAGAACAGATATCACACTTGATCTTAGCCAAAAGGCCGAATTAAAATAGCTTTATAAGATTTTTAAATTGGGCTGCAGCGGGGTGGCACCTGGGTGCTTCAGTTGGTTGAGCCTCAGATTCTTGGTTTTGGCTCAGGTTGTGATCTCATGGGTCATGGTATCGAGCCCCATATGGGACTCCCCACTTATGGGGTAGTCTGCTTAAAGATTCTCTCCCTCTGCCCCTCACCCCACTTGCGTGTGCACTGTGCACACTTTCTTTCTCAAATAAATGGATAGAATCTTAAAAGGAAAAGAGAGAGAGAGATTTTTAAACGTCATGTTTGTGATTTTTGTTACCCCTTACCTGAATTCCAATAGCAAATAGCAACAAAATTATTACAATAAAAAATGCCTAGATAGGGACGCCTGGGTGGCTCAGTTGGTTAAGCAGCTGCCTTCGGCTCAGGTCATGATCCCAGCGTCCTGGGATCGAGTCCCACATCGGGCTCCTTGCTCAGCAGGGAGCCTGCTTCTCCCTCTGCCTCTGCCTGCCTCTCTGTCTGCCTGTGCTCACTCGCTCTCTCTCTCTCTAACTAATAAATTAAAAAAAAAATGCCTAGATACGAACCTCCAGTTATAAGTCCTGGGAATGTAATGAACAGTATGGTAACCATAGTTAATAATACTGCACTGTATATTAGAAAGTTGCTAAGAGAATAGATCTTAAAAAGTTTATATCAAAAGAAAAAAGTTGTAACTCAGGTGATGAGTGTAAACAAGACTTATTGTGGTGATTGTTATGCAATATATAAATATACCAAATCATTCTGTTGTACATCTGAAACTAATATAATGTTACATGTCCATTATACTTCAATTAAAAAAGAAAGGCATAACAAGAATATGGGAAGCAGGGAGACAAATGTCTAAATTTTTAAGGAGTTTTGTGGAGAAATGTACCCCAGTGGACAGAGAATATTGTGGCTAAGTATCAAAGGAAAAAGAAACAGATGGAGCTATCAAGGATTATGAGATGGAAGAAATGAACACAAGAATAAAAGGCACCGGTCAGGGCCTCATAAAGTCCCCCTCATTGAACCCCTTTGGTTCCACCACCATCCCAATTCATCCTATACACCTTCACGCCAAAGTGACCTTCCAAAATATAAATCTGATTCTGTTCTCCCTGCTTCCAATTCAGTGGGTACCCTTCACCTTCAGGATTAAGTCCAGACTCCTCTGTACAGACATAGTTACTCAGGATTTCATTCCTGCCAGTCTTATCAGCATCATTTTCCCGCCACTCTACTCAAGCAAGCATCTTATGGTCTAGCTATACTGAACTAGTTCCCTAAGAATGGACTACAATGCTTTTTCATCTTTGCATATGCTCTTTTTGAAAGGAAGCATTAAAAAGGTAACCAGAGGGATGCCTGGGTGGCTCAGTTGGTTAAGTGGCTGCCTTCGGCTCAGGTCATGATCCCAGTGTCTTGGGATCGAGTCCCACATCGGGCTCCTTGCTTGGCAGGGAGCCTGCTTCTCCCTCTGCCTCTGCCTCTGCCTGCCTCTCTGTCTGCCTGTGCTTGCTCTCTCTCTCTCTATAACAAATAAATAAAAAAATTTTTTTAAAAATCTTAAAAAAAAAAAAGGTAACCAGATGTTAGTTAGGACATGACTATAGAGAACTAGTCATGTAAGGGGACCACAAAATTCCCTTGTCCAAAATTACCTCCACTCCTTACCTATCACATTGCCTAAATTCCTCTCTGTATTTCTGTATTTAAAGCAGAGCACCTCCCTTTCCCCCAGGAGGTCTATAGTAAGTCACTATCATCTATTAATACTTTACAGTGACATTTCATATAATTTTCATTTGGATTTTGGATATGAAAAGGTCACTGAGGAAATGAAAGTTTTGATGTGGTTGAAGCTGATTCTGAAATCAGAAAGAAGCCGATCTGGACAGATCACCTTGGTGGATGACACTGGTCAAAAGAGGGACAACATAAGGGCATGTGAAATTGAGTATGATAATGCAAAGAGAGGGGGCCAAGATATAGAAGAAGGAATCAGAAATAAGTTGGTAATGAAAGCAAACTCTGCTCTCCATAATGCATAATTTTATGTATCAACTTGGCTGAGCCACAGTGCCCAGATATTTGGTCAGTGTTCTGGATGTTTATGTGAATTTCTTTTGGATGGGATTAATATTTATTTATTTAAAGATTTTATGTATTTATTTGATAGAGAGAGATCACAAGTAGACAGAGAGGCAGGCAGAGAGAGAAAGGGGGAAGCTCTCTGCTCAGCAGGGAGCCCGATGCAGTGCTCAATTCCAGGACCCTGAGACCATGACTTGAGCCAAAGACAGAGGCTTAACCCACTGAACCACCCAGGTGCCCCTAGGGGATTAATATTTAAATCAGTGGACTTAGTAAAGCAGATTGCTCTTTATAATGTAGGTGACCCTCACCCAAATAGTTGAAGACCTGAATAGAACAAAAGACTGACCTCCCTGGAGCATGAAGGAATTAGGCAGCAGACAGTCTTTGGATTTCAATTGCAACATTGGCTCTCCCCTTGTGTCCAGTAGTCAGACTGGACTTTCCAGCCTCCATAATTACATGAGCCAATTCCCTGAAATAAATACTTAATAGGTAGAGAGGTAAGTAGATAGATACAATTTGTTTCTCTGGAGAACCCTAATACATCTACTTAATGTTGATCCTACTGACTTTTTCAATGCTGAATATATGAATTTGTTTTAAATTTCTTAAGGATAGAGCCTTTATGCCTTTATTTTTTTTAATTTTTTTAAGATTTTATTTATTTATTTGTCAGAGAGAGAGCTCGTGCATGTGCACAAGCAGGCAGGCAGAGAGAGAAGCAGGCTCCCTGCTGAGCAAGGACCCCCTCCCCACCCCCCACCCCACCCCATGTGGGACTTGATCCCAGGACCCTAGGATCATGACCTGAGTGGAAGGCAGTGGCTTAACCAACTGAGCCACCCAGCCATTTCCAGGATAGAGCTTTTAATGACAAAGAATAGAAATCCACTCAAAGTAACTAAAGAGGGGATTTGTTGGCTAATGTCATTGGAAAGGACAGGGATATAGCTTCAGGCACACCTGTATCCAGGACACAGACAGTGTTGTCAGAATTCCCTTTGATTCTCTCTCCTTGACCTTATGCACAGGTCAATGACCCTCAAACAACTCTGAAATCATATCTTTATAACTTGCAGTCCAAGGGGAGAGAGGCTATTCCCCCATCCTCACTTTTCATATTCAAGGCAAGGATTCTGATGTGTCCAATGCAGATTCCTATGCCCCACTCACTCCCGTTGCAGAAGGCAGGACACTGTGATTAAACAATTCCACCAGTACCACATAAAGTCACCAGAGGCACAGAGTCAGCAAGAGAGCCAACATTTCCCCAGCACCACGTAGACTCCTTTTCCTCAAAGGAAAGGGGAAGGTGTTGCTAATAAGAAAATGCAGGGACACCTGTAACACACAAACAAAAGATGCCCACTACATCAGATGAACACAGCCTTGACTGCCGCACCAGGAAACCTCATGCTTAGGAACAAAGGATGCAGACTCCAACTAGAATTAGTATATTCCCCTATATTCCTCTCTGGGGTGCCTCCAAATTTTCCCAGTAGGCAGAACCTGGGGCAGTTTTCTAGCTCTGCTAGAAGGAAACTCACTTTACTGCCAAGAAATTGTCCACAAATTAACTGGTCCTATCTAATATTTCTGTTCTGTAGGATGTGATCAGAGTTGGAATGGAAGCAGACCATTCATGGAGCTGCCTAGAGCTAAAAGATCACTGGAAATGTAAGGTGACAGGAAAAAAAAATACTATTCCCTAGTTTCTTTCAGGGGATACAAAGGCATTTCTGCATAGCCTACAAGCACTCTGTCAAATTGCAACTCTGCTATGGGGAAATTGGAGTATAGAGCTGGGTTTTCCCAAAGGGATGTAAATTCCCACTGGACTGAAGAACGGCTAGCTTCCTGAAAAAAGGCTTGGGGGACAGGGGAGACACACATGCACATACCACTGCTTTGGCCCAGTAGAGTCAGGAGCAAATAAAAGATGGAAAAGACTTTGGCCCAGTAGAAAGCAGCACTGATGAAGTCAAGGAATGCTCTCTCCTCCATCAGGTAAAAATACTCAGGAGCGGTATGTGGGTACAGTCCCCTTAAGACAAAACAGTAGTATAGTAGCAATGTGCATAAGGTCTGCAGCCAGAATATCAGGGTTCATATTCCTGGCTTTTCCAGTGAAGTTGTATAGCAATGGAAAATGTACTTCTCCCTGTGCCTTATGGGGACAATAATAGTTACCGATCTCATAGGATTAAATGACTTCATAAATGTAAGGTGCTTAGAATAGTGTTTTTCACATAGTGAATGCCAATGAAAGTTTGCTATTTTTAAATATTTTGCTCCTTGTCATTCTGGATAATGCTTCATCCTAATTCTCATTAGCAAAAAATCCTCCAAGAGCTTGGCTGACTCTTAGTCAATAATCTCAGTTTCAAATACCTATTGAAATGTCCCATGTTTATAAAGTGTTTTCAATAATACTTGCAAGATTTTACACATTTTGGGGGGCTAATCTTTGTTTTCACCAAACACAACTAATGTGAATGATTACTTCCTCTTTTTGTAAAACATATAGGAAAAAATTAGGTATAATTTAAAAATTCAAAAGTAAAACCATTTATCTGATTAAACCATACCTTCTAAATTAATCTTTGATTGAAAAAGTGGCTCAATTAATTTAAAAATATATTATTTTCATTTTAAGATTGGTATTTCACACTGTCGGCCACAAACAAGAAAAAGCAGTAATAGGGCGCCTGGGTGGCTCAGTGGTTTAAAGCCTCCGCCTTCCGCTCAGGTCATGATCCCAGGGTCCTAGGATCAAGCCCTGCATCGGGCTCTCTGAGCTTGCTTCCTCCTCTCTCTCTCTGCTTGCCTTTCTGCCTACTTGTGATCTCTGTCAAATAAATAAATAAAATCTTAAAAAAAAAAAAAGAAAAGAAAAAGCAGTAAAATAAATGTTACCAACTCCTCCATGATTTACCAAGGCTGCTAGAAAGCAATCAGCTTCAAGTGACAATACCTGCCAACAGTAGATGTTCATAACAAGAAAACCTCTTATCTCACATGATACTCTGAAAACGGGTGGTTCCCAGGCTATCTCAAAAGTCAACAATGTCCTCAAGGATCCAGGCCTTGTTTCCTTCCTCTCTGCCATTCTCAGTGGACTGGCTTTTCATCATGGTTTTAAATTGACTGCCATAGCCTTAGACATTAAGTTTTCATTCTACAGCATACCCAACAGGAAAGAAAGGAATTGAGGGGAAAAGAGCCTTCTTTACATAGATTAACTTCTCTTAATCAGGGAAGAAAATCTTTTAAATTAAAACACTCCAGGGGTGGGGCGCCTGGGTGGCTCAGTGGGTTAAGCCTCTGCCTTTGGCTCAGGTCATGATCCCAGGGTCCTGGGATCGAGCCCTGCATTGGACTCTCTGCTCAGCGGGGAGCCTGCTCTCTTTCTCTGCCTACTTGTGATCTCTGTCTGTCAAATAAATAAATAAAATATTTAAAAACAACAACAACAACAACACTCCAGGGGCGCCTGGGTGGCTCAGTGGGTTAAAGCCTCTGCCTTCAGCTCAGGTCATGATCTCAGGGTGCTGGGATCAAGCCCCATATCGGGCTCTCTGCTCAGCAGGGAGCCTGCTTCCCTTCCTCTTTGCCTGTCTCTCTGCCTACTTGTGATCTGTCTGTCAAATAAATAAAATCTTAAAAAAAAAAAACACTCCAGTAGACCCTCTCTTCCAGCTGGTTGGCCAGAGCTAGGTCATATGTCCCCACCTAAACTAACTGGCAAAGAGAAAAGGAGTTAAAATGACTGGCTTACATTAGTTAGAATTTATTTCCTGAGGGATACCTTCCCTGGTCACACCACAAATGACAATTAACAGGGTGCCAGCGTGGCTCAGTCAGTTAAGCATCTATCTTCAGGTCAGGTCATAACCCAGGGGTTCTGGGATCAAGCCCTGCCTTACTTTAGGCTCCTTGCATGGCAGAGAGTCTGCTTCTCCCTCTCCCTCTGCTCCTCTCCCTGCTTGTTTTCTCTCTCTCAAATAAATAAATAAAATCTTAAAAAACAAAAATGAATGATAATTGAAAGGGCCTTTCTCACTAAGAAGCAGGGGTATATGCTGGGTAGGCAACCACTAATTTCTGTAGCACTGTTCAGCCCAGTTTGCTTGTCCCATTTCC
This sequence comes from Taxidea taxus jeffersonii, assembly GCA_003697995.1. NCBI lineage: Eukaryota > Metazoa > Chordata > Mammalia > Carnivora > Mustelidae > Taxidea > Taxidea taxus. The sequence continues at coordinate 164,320 of ML104987.1, read as the reverse complement.
AGGTAAGGACTTTCACTTTACACTCAGGCCATAGTTCGCTTCTTGAAGTCCCCAAATACAAACACATACTTAGCTTCTAGATTCTGTTTACCCTGCTCTGCATGCCTAGAAAGGTCTTTCCCACCTTTCCTCTGTGCTCCTCATGGCTGCTTTTGCAGAAAATCTTGCCCATACCTTTGCCTCTCAGTTCCATGATTTCCTCTCCTCCAATAATCTAATTCACCCCCCACTTCAGCCACTTATTTCATGGCCATCCTCAAGGCTTGTCATTAACTGCATCTCCTCCACAGTCTCAATTTCCTATAGCTTATTTTTTTTAAATTAATTTATTTATTTAACAGAGACCACAAGTAGGCACAGAGGCAGGCAGAGAGAGAGGAGGAAGCAGGCTCCCTGCTGAGCAGAGAGCCCCATTTGGGGCTCAATCCCAGGACCCTGAGACCACAACCTGAGCTGAAGGCAGAGGCTTTAACCCACTGAGCCGCCCAGGTGCCCCCCCCCCTTTTTTCCTGTAGCTTCTTAAGGGCAGGTTAATGTGTCTAGTCTACAAAGCAATTCCCAGAGTCTGACCTGAATTCATCTATAATAGCTTAGGGAACAAATTCTCCCAACCCCACTGTCTGGTTCTATGAACCCAAGGACAAACATATAAATTTTAAATTCCAGCATTCGTAGATCATGGAGTTCTTCCTATTTCCATCCCTATCTTTTTTTTTTTTTTAGATATTATTTATTTGAAAGGAAGAGTACAGTGAGAGTGAGAGAGAGTGCACAGAAATTGGGGTGAGGGGTAGAGGGAGAAGGACAAGCAAACTCTGAGCTCAGCAGGGACCCCAATGTGGGGCTTGATCCCAGGACTCTGAGATCATGACCTGAACCAAAGATAGATGCTTAACCCACTGAGCCACCCAGGTGCCCCTCCATCTCTATCTTAGTATGGATACTTTTGAGAACCAGAATTCCAGAAATACAATATACCACTGCTTTTTCTCTCTTTCTTATCCTGATATTGTCTGTGAACTACTGTCTCTGAATTATTACAGAAAATGAGAGAGAAAGGTAATTTACTATGTTGGGTATCTGAAAAAGCAATACCTCTATGGCAGAAAAATAACTGACCAAATTTCTGGCATGGCACAGATCATAAATCTCTGAGTCAGGAGAATCCAGTGGAAGAAGAACCAAAGCAGTTTCTCATCTTTTTTTTTTTTTTTTTTCCAGAGATTCTGCTTCATAAAATAAAGCCTGAGCATGCTAAGGCAGCTTTTCCCTCAATTCAGCCTGCTGTGTCTTCTACTGATGGAAATTCTGCCTACATTCTGGAACTTGGTTCTTTATTAGTTTTCAGCATTATGACTACTTTTTTTTTTTTTT
>ML104987.1:0-162846 GCA_003697995.1 Taxidea taxus jeffersonii | reverse complement strand
TTTTTTTTTAAGATTTTATTTATTTATTTGTCAGAAAGAGTGAGCACAGGCAGACAGAGTGGCAGGCAGAGAGAGAGAAGGAAGCAGGCTCCCTGCAGAGCAAGGAGCCTGATGCGGGACTTGATCCCTGGACGCTGGGATCATGACCTGAGCTGAAGGCAGCCGCTTAACCAACTGAGCCACCCAGGCGTCCCTACTTTTTTTTTTTTTTTTTAAGCCAGAACTGTTTTTCTTTTCTTTTCTTTTAAGGGGGCAGAGAAGAGGCAGAAGGAGAGGGAGAGAGAAAATCTTCAGTAGGCTCCACGTCCAGTGCAGAGCCCAAAGTAGGGCTCATTCTCATGACCTGAGACCATGACTTGAGCTGAAATCAAGAGTCAGAGACTTAACCTACTGAACCACCCAGGCACCCCTAGGCAGATACAATTTTTAAGCCAGAATTGTTTAGTGTTTTTTTTTTTAACAAGATAAAAATCCAGTAAAGATGGGGTGCTTGGGCGGTTCAGTTGGTTAAGCCACTGCCTTTGGCTCAAGTCATGGTCCTGGAGTCCTGGGATCAAGTCCCATATTAGGCTCCGCAGGGAGTCTGCTTCTCCCTCCGACCTTCTCCCTCTCATGTTCTCTCTCAAAAAAAAAACCAAAAAACCCTTCCAGTAAAGATAGTCTCAAATATTTCACAAAAAGCCAAGCCATTTTAGAGTATTTTTATAAGTATTCTCCTTATTTACTTCTCTATTAAAAAAAAGTAAACAAATTTGGGGCACCTGTGTGGCTCCGTGGGTTAAAGCCTCTGCCTTCGGCTCAGGTCATGATCTCAGGGTCCTGGAATCAAGCCCCGCATCAGGCTCTCTGCTCTGCTGGGAGCTTGCTTCCTCCTCTCTCTCTGTCTCTCTGCCTACCTGTGATCTCTGTCTGTCAAATAAATAAATAAAATCTTTAAAAAAAAAAAAGTAAACAAATTAAATGGTGGAAAATGAACTGCTTCACACATTATGCAAAGAAGGAACCATAAGAAATAAAGAACAAACATTAAAATATCCCTGGATAAAATCCACGTGTACAGAAGATGATTCACGATGTTATAAATAACTCATATGAGGTAAAGCAAACAAGCAATATTTATATATCAGTCTGAAAAAAGGGCATATTTTATTAATCCTCAAGTTCCTTAGCAGATTAATAATAAAAGCTTGGTATATATTATCAATAAGTCCAACTGCTGGGCCCAAAGAAAATTCTAATTATTTTAAGGTGAGTTAGCTTCTTTTTCATCTGATTCATCATCCATAACCTAAAACCAAGAAAAGAAAAAGAGAATTAAGAATTAAGAAAAGGATTAGAAATTGCTATTTTCCTGATTATACCATTACTTGCTTACCTGAAATACTCCACTCTATAATAATGCATGTCAGTCCAATAAGAATAAGTCTATCAACAGCCTCCAAAGCACAAGTTTGTCTCATAAACTGGTATCATAACAATATAAAAGCAAATTTAATATTAGCAAATTAATTAAGCACTGGTCTTTTTTAAAGATTTATTGAGAAAGAGAGCATGTGTGTGGGGGGGTGGTAAGGGAGAGAGAGTGGGGAGAGGGCAGAGAGAGAGAATCTTAAGCAGACTCCCAGCTGAGAGTGGAGCCCATGCTAGGTTCGATCTCATGACTCTGCGGTAAGGCTTAAGCTAAAACCAAGAGTTGGACACTTAACCAACTTCACCACCCAGGTGTCCCAAGATTAATATCTTTTCATGAGTTAATATATTACTCAGGAAATAAAGAGTTGTACTTTGGAGAGGAAAAGAGTCATATAAATTCAAGAATTTTTTTTTTTAACACACCTACTACAATTAAACACCAACTCAAGTTTATAACCTGACTGCCAATTCATCACCCCACCCTGGACAAGTGAACATATGTTCCTTTGTCAATCCACCAAAGTGTCAAGTAATGCAATTCTTTAAAGAGGTGTATAAGGCATAGAGAAAATACTGAAACAAAAATAAGTTTGTTTCTTTAAATCTAGAAGAATTTGGTTCTGATCTGAGACTATCATGGAAAAACAATTCATATTTTTTCTCTTAAGTTGAGTAAAAATGGGTATTTACTTCTAAGGAATTGATACATTATAATTAATCTTAGCAACACACAATCCAAAATTTCATCCATCAATTCCTATTTTAGGCAGCACATTCCTAAATTTGGAAACCTTCTTCCAAATACTTATTTGATACAAAGAATGTACACAACATGTATAACACACAGGGCTAAGTGTTGGAGAAGAACACAAAGACCTGGATATGAGACAAATCTCCCAAGGAACTGACCCATAAACATAAATCTGAAACAGACCCACAGAAAGAGGCTTTGGACCAAAGCAGAGCCCAAGTCCAAGGAAAGGATCAAGATGACCTTCAAAGAGCAGATGCCATGTATTGTACCAGAAGGATGGATTTTCATACAACCCAGAGATGAGTGGTTTTCAAAGGAGCTGAAGAGATGCCCTCTCCTTAAAGGCACAGAGTAACCTGAAGAGTTTTTTCCAAATTTCCAATTTCCATACATTGTTTTCCGCCTTGATAATCTCCTTCCATAAGGCCAAACCTCTTGGTTGAGAACTGCTGCAGTGAAGGTCACTATTACTGCTGAGAAGTTTCTATGCTATATTCCTGAGGTACTCTGGGGCAGAAAAAATGCTATCAGGCTAGAACTCCATTCAGCCTTCTGTCTTACTATACAACAAAGTATGATTTCTCAATGAGGTTCTTGCCTGGATAAATCTGATGCATAAATATGATGGAGCTCTTCCACTGAGGACTTCCAACTCTCAGCTATAACATCCATGTTTTGAATACCCTTTTCAAAAATTTTCTATAACCAGAGCAGCAGCAAGACCTCTGAGTCTCCATATCCTTACGTACAAAATGGGAATGACTTACTCAATACTGTGTTGTGAGAACATTAAAGGAACAGTATTTGTAAAAAGGCCCGGCAAATAGATAGGTATTCATAACACTAAAGTGAATTCTAAAATAAGGAGTCTTCAAGTCTAATAACAACTGTAACACAGAGATCCAGCCCCTGAAGAATATGTCAGGTTATAAATTTCTTTTTTCCCCCCAAATACTTAGCTTAATATTGAATCTCGACTGTTATATAATATTGGCTTACCTGTTCTACACCCTCTACTTCTGGAATATAAAACTGCAGCATGTTCTGAATTCCATTTTTAAGAGTAATGATTGAACTGGGGCAGCTGGTACAAGAACCTTGGAGTTTCAGCTGTACAATGCCATCTTCAAAGCCTTTATAGATCACATCTCCTCCGTCTTCCTGCACAGTCGGCCTGTGGTCACAGAATATTTGCGATGTATGTAAAAGAACTGAAGCGTCCACCAAAAAAACTTAAAACAACTCAGGGCTTAGATTTTTATATTGGTAAAATTCACAAAGTTGGAGCTACTTATACAATAGGGAAGAGAAATGTAGCTAGTCTCATTTGTGACATTTTTAAAGTTTCAGATAAAATGCACAAATTCATTCATACAAATATTTGCTTCACTTATTATATTTTAATCCTGCTTGTTAATAATTGTTTTAGGCATTTAAGATCTCAAAGGTCCTAATAATTACAATTACCTAAGATAATACTCACTCATTTCTTTTGAATGAACAGATACTGACTGATATGATACATGCTGGCTTTTTTTTTTTCACCAGATAAACTTTGCATCAAAATATAACATTAATACAGAAAAATGCATGAATCATGTATGATCAGTTACATGAATTTTTACAAAATGAACACACATTTGTCTCAGGCCAAGACACAAAGCTAGCACCCCCAGATGTCCCCCTTGTGCTTCCCAGCAACCAAAGGTAACCATTTCCTAATTGCTATTACCATTGGTTAGGTCTGCTTTGTAACTTTACAATTTATAAATACGCATTCCATTTAAAAAACATATAGCATTTCCTCTTTTGTATTTGCCTTATTTTGCTCTTAATGAGATTCCTCCACATCATCACACAGTGTTTCATTAAGTGAAAATGCCAGAATTTATCCCTGCTGTTGTGGACGGGTGAAAATCATTTGGGTGAAAATCAGTTTTTGGCTTTTACAAACAGTGCGGCTATGAAGACTCTTGCAGATGTCTTTTGGCATACATGTACAGGGCTACTGGGAATACACCTGAGCATGAAATTGCTGGATTAAGAATGTACATATATTCACATTTAGTAGATACAAACATTTGCCCTTTGCCCAGGTTCTCATACCCTAGCCTCACACCGAGAATCAGCAAAATGACCCATGGGAAGCCTTCATGAGCTTCCCTTCTCTATAGGATCTCTTGTGCTTTGGCAGCTCTCTACTGTTTTCAAACAATAAAAAATTATATTGTAGGGACGCCTGGGTGGCTCAGTTGGTTAAGCAGCTGCCTTCGGCTCAGGTCATGATCACAGCGTCCTGGGATCGAGTCCCGCATCAGGCTCCTTGCTTGACAGGGAGCCTGCTTCTCCCTCTGCCTCTGCCTGCCTCTCTGTCTGCCTGTGCTCTCTCTCTCTCTCTCACTAATAAATAAATAAAAAATCTAAAAAAAAAAAAATTATATTGTATTGTATTGTGTTTCTGTGAGTTCTCACAAGGTCTGCTACAAGCAAAAGTGGAAGCCTGCAGTTCTCCACTCATTTAAATTTCTTCCTTATGGGCAATAGTCTGAAAGAAAGTATTTCTCTTCTCACAATCCACCCAAACACTGTTTAACTCATTTTTTCAGTTTAAGAAATTTGGTACTATAACAATATCAAACCTAGACTGTGACTGTGAGAGATAAATTCCTTCACTATGTTTAGACAGATTGTCTTAAAAATTTTGGAGTGAATATACAGAATGTAAATTCAACTGCCATGGTTACCTATTACCGTTTACATTTACTTCTACTTATTTATTAGAGGGGTTTTTTTTTTCCCTCACAGACAACTAAAAGTAAATTGCTATAATGGAAATTGCCTCTGCAGCATATTTGATTTCGGGCAGAATGATAAGCACATACCGTATTCTAGTATCTAACAATTCCTTAATCATTGCCACAACTTCATCATCTTCTTCAGATCCTATTAACAATCGCAAATAAAATATATCAATGATAGAAATTTTATATCCATGCAAATACAAGTATTAAAAAGGATGATTTTAACTTAATGTCTCATTAAAAAAATAAAAGCATACACATGTAACTAACTTGGTATGGTGATAAAAGGGAAATGGAAATGATGGTTGGAGAGATGGAAAGACCATTCGATTCTCTGAAGAAAAACTTTTTGAAATATTTGAGAGAGGAAGAGAAAACACATGCATACGGGGAGGGGAAGAGAGAGAGGGAAAGAGAGTTTCAAGCAGACCCCCCACTGACTGTGGAGGCCAATGTGGGGCTCAATCCCTTGATCCTGAGATCACAACCTGAGCCAAAGCCAAGAGCCTGTTGTTCAACCAACTGTGTCAACCAGGTGCCCCTTGATTCTCTGAAGAAAAATTAAGAAGCACTGGCCAACTCAACACTTGGTGATGAAGGTGAATAACTGACATAACTTGATCTACTAATGACGTTAGGGTTTGAAGTTTTTTGGTTTGTAAACTTTCATCATCCTCAAGGATTGAGAAGTGGCAGAGAAAAAAGATTGCCTGGATTCTGAGGGAAAGTCTGAGACACAAAGGCCCACCTACTTTGTAAGTTAAATTATATTTTTAAATTTTCAATACAGAGGTTTTCAAAATGACATCCATACTAAATATAGATACAAGCCTAATGGAAATTTCTAAAATATTCTACAAATCTGAACAAAAATATAAGTTTTTCATTTTGTGTCATTTTTGCTTTTCTTTTACTTTATAAGGTTATATACTGATCTTTACCAATACCTTTTTGTGGGTTTAAAATTTTTTTTGAGAAATTTACCTTTAGGAAAATGAAAAATACAGATAATTCAAATTATACTATAATACACACTCTACAGAGTTCTGGCAACAATGTAAGTAAGAATTATCAATATTAAATTATATTAACTTTGAGCTTTTTTTAACAAAAGAAATAAAATATAATAAAACAAAGGTTCTCTTATGTTGGGTGCCTTGGTGGCTGCTCAGGTCATGATCTCATGGGTGATGAGATCAAACCCACATCAGGCTTCACACTCAGCACAGAGTCTGCTTGAAAGATTCTTGCCCTATGCCCCTCCCCCCACATGAATGTGCATTCTCTCTCTCTAAAATAAATAAATCTTTAAAAAAAAACACAAATGCTATCTAGCACGTAAACTAGAATGACACTTTTTTCAAATGGCTTTATTTAAAATATGTTCAGTGAAAAGAGGCAAGTTGCATATAATGCACATTCAAGTTTAAAAACTCATACCATATATTCTGCACAGAGACTTAGGCATGTAGTGAAAGTTTAAAAACAAACCAGGTTTATACACATCTCTGGAAATAGAAAGGGGGAAAGCAATGGATGGGGACTGCGAGGTTTTGGTTGTATCTTAATGTCGTGGACTTTTTTTTTTTTAATTAAGCAATAGAAGTTTATTAAGTGAAGATACAGAAAAAGCTCTCAAGAGTGAGAGGGGTCTCAACAAGGCTGCCCTGTGTCTTTAATATTTTAATTAAAAATGGGTCTCAAGCAATTATGGGAAAAATTAACCTCTGTTAAATCTGAGAGGAAAGCAAATTAGTACACATATTATTTTCTATATGTTTGAAAATTTTTATAATTGAAAAGTTCAATTTTGTATAATCAATTTATACAGAAGTTTTAAAAAATGATGGATAAAACTAATATATGTGAAGTGTTGTTCCCTCTGGAATTGGTTCCAGATCTAAACATAGTACAATGATAAAAATCTACTATCATGACTTCCAAAATCAAAACAAATGTGAAGTAGAAAAAAAAAATTTTTTTACTTAAAATAAATATTAATTACCCAACATAGTACCTGCTTCTCCTGAAGATGTTTCCTCAGTAACTAAGGGTAAGCCAGAAGCAAAGAAATCCATGATTGTTGCATAAATATCTGGTTTCAGTAAATTCCAGTCTAACTCTTCACTTTCCTGTAAATATTTAAAGGAAAATCCTACATTTCTAATCAAGAGCAAGGACTAATACAAAACAATACTTTGTATCTTTTAAGAATCTTTTCCTATATAAATCCTATATATAGGATTGTGTAACAACAGCACTCATTTCTGGAGAAGATTTGTCAATTCAGTCCTTAATGGATCTGTTCATAAGGACTTCTAGAAGATATAATCTTATAATATTCTTCATCCATTCATTCATCACACTTATGTTAAACAGGCTGTATGTACCATGCTTCGTTTAGGGGATACCACAATGATTAAAAGATACTTTTTCATGAGGTGAAGAGAGTTAAAATACTGAATGAATTTTGTGTTTAAGGAGAATGATAAAGAGATTTCCTATTCTTGTAAATAAAATAGGATAGAGTTGCTTGATCAAATATATGGGATATCCCACAAGCACCCAAAAAATTCAACTCACATATACTACTTCAGAGTACTGAAGAAATCCAATGATACAACTCTAGAACCAAAACATGTAACATGTCTTATTTATGGTGTTGTGCTAGAAGACTTATGAACGTCTGACAAGCCCAGTATCCTTAAGAAAGAATCCATAACTATGTAACCTCTATGTCTGGCCAACTAGTTGATTCCATTAAAAAAAGAGACACAGGGGCGCCTGGGTGGCTCAGTGGGTTAAAGCCTCTGCCTTGGGCTCAGGTCATGATCCCAGGGTCCTGGGATCGAGCCCCAAATCGGGCTCTCTGCTCAGCGGGGAGCCTGCTTCCTCCTCTCTCTCTCTGCCTGCCTCTCTGCCTACTTGTGATCTCTGTCTATTAAATAAATAAATAAATAAAATCTTAGTAGTAGTAACATCCAAAAAGAGAAAGGGAACATGTTTTCTTTTAGTATTTTTAAAAAGAGCTCTTTAGGAGGAAAAACTATTAGATGCCGTCAGTCCATTTAGATTCTCAGGAGGCTGTTAGCTAGTGGCTATGCTTAAATACTATTAAAAATGAATCTACATGCATAAAAGGGGCTATTTTTGTCAAGGATTAAGAACCAATTTAGGGGTTCTGGGTGGCTCAGTTGGTTGAGTGTCTGACTCATTTCAGCTCAGGTCATGATCTCCTGGTCCTGGGATCGACCCCTGCATCAGGCTCCTTGCCCAGAGTGGAGTCTGCCTGAGAGTCTCTCTCTGCTCACACGTACCCTCTAATTAGTAAAGTCTTAAAAAAAAAAAGCTAATTTAGACATGGTATACAGAAGACAAGATACATGGGCACTGCTATGGATACAGCTGCCTTAGTGACTGGGAACTGGTTCTGGGTAACATTTTAATAATTCACTTGGAAGGTGGATCAGAGGGCTACTTCAGATCTTCAGGAATTAGTGGACTCTACTGAGTAGGGAAATATTGGTAGTAAAAAAAGAAAAATATTCTGAAGTAGTCTGAATGAGAAAAAAAGGCAGTACATAAGCATCAAATACATTTACTCATTTAGAAAAAAATAACAGGGGTGCCTGGCTGGCTCAGTCAGTAGAGCAGGTGACTCTTGATCTTGGAGTCGTAAGTTCAAGCCCAATGCTAGGTGTAGAACTTACTTAAAAAAAAAAAAAACTGGGGACGTCTGGGTGGCTCAGTGGGTTAAGCCGCTGCCTTCGGCTCAGGTCATGATCCCAGGGTCCTGGGATGGAGTCCCGCATGGGCTCCTTGCTCGGCAGGGAGCCTGCTTCTCTCTCTGCCTCTGCCTGCCTCTCTGCCTGCTTGTGTGCTCTCTCTCTATCTCCTTCTCTCTGCCAAATAAATAAATAAAATATTTTTTAAAAAACTGCAATTATCAAAGTTATTTCAAAGGATAGAAGAACAGAAAATCATCCTTACTCTGCTAAAGAAATAAATTATTCATTTTATTTTATTTTTTAAAGATTTTATTTATTTTTTGACAGACAAAGATCACAAGTAGACAGAGAGGCAGGCAGAGAGAGGAGGAAGCAGGCTCCCTGCTGAGCAGAGAGCCCGACGTAGGGCTCGATCCCAGGACCCTGGGATCATGACCCGAGCCGAAGGCAGAGGCTTTAACCCACTGAGCCACCCAGGTGCCCCAAATTATTCATTTTAAATAACAAATTATGGATAAAAAGTCTCTGAATCATCAATTACCAATCAGAAAAGGAAATAGGCAATAGCTAAAGATATAAGGTAGATGAGATAGTCCATAAGAAAGTAACTGAAAGAAAACAAATCTACTATTCCACCTATTAAATTTCAATATATGCCCTTAGACTATTATTAATTATGTCATTTCACTTAAGAAAAAATAGTGGGGCTGGAGAAATTCTAAAAGGAGTAATTAAATTACAAACAAGAAAGAAAATAAAAGATGACTTACCAAAATCAAATCAAAGAAAAAAAACTCTGTAAGATATAATCTCATTTTCATTTAAAAAAAATTTTTAAGTGCCACAGGCTGTATATAAAAGGACTAAAAAAAAACCTTGTTGGGGCGCCTAGGTGGCTCAGTGGGTTAAAGCCTCTGCCTTGGGCTCAGGGTCCCCATGATCCCAGGGTCCTGGGATCGAGCCCCGCATCGGGCTCTCTGCTCAGCAGGGAGCCTGCTTCCCTTCCTCTCCCTCTGCCTGTTTCTCTGCCTGCTTGTGATCTCTGTCTTTCAAATAAATAAATAAATAATCTTTTTAAAAAAATTTTTAAAAATAATTAAATTAGGTAATATATATAAAGCACTTCTGCTATGTAAATGCCATACCAGACACACTGGAAACGTTAAACAAGAGCTGGTCCTCCCCCAACCCTCAAAAAATATCAAAGAAAGCAAACTGAAGAATACCAAAGGTAGATCAGATGTCTCTAAACTGGTAAACATTTGGGATTGGTCAGCATGGATTTACTCACCACAATCCTTTTGGTAGAAACCCCTTAAAGCCTGAAAATTCAATCTATGAAATCCTATGTCATTGCTCCCTTCCATAAACATTTTTTTAAGTGCACACATGTGCTAGGCATTGTTCTAGGTGAACTTAACAAGGCGGGCAATTTCTAGCTTTACGAGTTTACATTCCAATGTAGGAAAAGCACATAATAAAAATAAACAAACAGGGGCGCCTGGGTGGCTCAGTGGGTTAAGCCTCTGCCTTCGGCTCAGGTCATGATCTCAGGGTCCTGGGATCGAGCCCCACATCAGGCTCTCTGCTCAGTGGGGAGCCCGCTTTCCCCCACCTCTCTCTGCGGCCTCTGCATACTTGTGATCTCTGTCAAATAAAAATTTTTTTTAAAAAATCTTAAAAAAAATAAGCAAACAAATAAAAAAAGTGACTAAGTGGTAAGTGCCACGAAGACGATACAGGGAATGAGCTCCTGGAGGGAGAGCCATTTCAACTAATAGGAGCTTTGTGAGAATTTAGAGCCAATAACACTTGAAACAATAGGGAAAAACCTTTTACAACTGGGATATTTGCAAGAACAACTATGGCCACTGGGATTGCCACCACAGAGGAAATCTCTAATTCTCCTCCACACATACAGCTACAAGATCATATTGGACTGTTTGTAACAAGTCACTAACCCAGTCCACTTTTATGAGTCCTATCAGTGTATCAAGAACTCAGAGTAATCCTTCCAAATTGCTTAAGAGGAGTTACATAAAAACTTTGGATTTTTTTTTTTAAGATTTTATTTATTTATTTGAGAGAGAGAGAGTGAGCCAGCAAGAGAGCACAAGCTGGAGGAAGGGCAGAGGGAGAGGGAGAAGCAGGATCCCCGCTGAGCAGAGAGCACAACCCAGGGCTCAATCCCAGGACCCTGGGATCATGACCCGAGCCGAAGGCTTAGTTGCTTACCTGACCGAGCCACCCAGGCGCCCCAAAAACTTTAGATTTTGACACAATATTGAACAAGTGATTAAGTTTTGTGCATACATATCAATCAACAGACCTAAAAGTATACATAGTTCAAATTTAAACAGTTCATTTCTCATTTCATCTAGTAGACTTAAAAATGAAACTGCCTTTTCTAGCAGATACTACCTCAGCTGTTGGAATGGGTAGCATAGTCAGACTGACTTTCTGACATTTAGAGGTTAACTAAATGCTGCAGGACGACAGAGTCCCCTGCTCTTATCTGTGAAGTTCTGAAGTATTACAGCAGATGGTCCATGATGAAAGAGGCCCCTTTAAAGGAGATACACATTCATTCTGCTGGTCAAATATATAAATACAGTTTATTTGTTTGCTTCTCTTTTTATTTCATCATTAAAAATAATTTTTTTTAAGATTTTATTTATTTATTTGACAGACAGCAAGCACAAATGAGGTTGCAGGAGTGTGGAGAGGGGCAGGGGGATTGGGAGAAGCAGGCTCCCCAGCTGAGTAGGGAAATGAACTCGGGGCTTGATCCTACGACATGGGGATCACGAACCTAGCAGAAGGCAGTTGCTTAACAGTCTGAGCCACCCAGGCACCCCTACTCCATTATTTTAAGTTAAGTACTAGTAAAAATATCAAAACCACCAATAACATTTCAATTATGAAAGAAAAAAAAAAGCATTAGTTAAAATAATACTTGGAGGGGCACCTGGGTGGCTCAGTGGGTTAAGCCTCTGCCTTCAGCTCAGGTCATGATCTCAGGGTCCTGGGATCGAGCCCCGCATTGGGCTCTCTGCTCAGCAGGGATCCTACTTCTCCCTCTCTCTGCCTTCCTCTCTGCCTACTTGTGATCTCTCTCTGTCAAATAAATAAATAAAATTTAAAAAAATAATAATAATACTTGGAGCCTGAATTCTAGTCCTGCCCAGGTTGAATCGTGGTCCTGCTGTAGGGCAGATACATAATCATGGACACAATCCTGCACTTAACCCTCTGAGGTTCATGTTTTTCTCTTCTGAAAAATGAGGGATTTGGGATATAGTTAATTTCAACTTGAAAATTCTACTTAATTAGGGCGCCTGGGTGGTTCAGTGGGTTAAAGCCTCTGCCTTCAGCTTAGGTCATGATCTCAGGGTCCTGGGATCGAGCCCCACATCAGTCTCTCTGCTCAGGGGGGAGCCTGCTTCCCTTCCTCTCTCTCTGCCCGCCTTTCTGCCTACTCGTGATCTCTGCCAAATAAGTAAATAAATAAATAAATCTTTAAAAAAAAAAAAGAAAAAGAAAAAGAAAATTCTACTTAATTGAGAAATGTGAGAAGTAAACTTAGAGATTTTTAATAACAGTATGTATAAAATATATCAAGAAAGAAAATTCTGGAGAGGGATGTTGGACTTGGAAAAAAACTGAAAGAACTTCACACATTATTTTATATAATCCTATGTTTACCTTTGTGACAGTGATGAAATCTGGTCCAAAAAAGACACTTTTTACTCCTTCAATTCTAAATAACTGCCTGTGAATAAATAAGAAATACGAGATAATGAAATGCTTTATTACAAAAAAGTTTATAAACATATACAAAGGGAGACAGAAAAGTAAAAGAGCCTTTACATACCCATCCCCAGCATCAACAATTCATGAACAACAATTATCAACTCATGGCCAATCTTGTTCCGTCCTCTTACCCTACGATCTAGCAATCACTCTTGGGTATTACCCTAAGAGAAATGAAAACATGTTCCAAAGAGATGTGTCCGTGAATCTTTATAGCAGTTTTATTTGCAAAAGCCAAAAAGAGTATCTGGAAATGCCCATGAACTAGTGAATAACTGAAAAGACTGTGTGTACCCTTACAGTGCAGGACTACTCAGCAATAAAAGAATAAACTAGTGGTACATGCAAAACCAAGGACTCTCAAAAGCATTACGCTAAAAACGAAAGAAGCCAAACACAAAAGAGTATATGGTGGTATTATATAAAACCCTAAAAACATAAACTGTGGTGGCAGAAAACTCAATAGTTACCAGAGTGACAGATGTGTTAACTAACGTTACTGTGGTAAGCATTTTGCAAGGCATTTGTATATCAAGTCAGCACTCAGTATACCTTAAGCTTACATAATGTTTTACATTAGTTATATCTCAACAAAGTTGGAATTCATTGCCATGAAACAAAATAGTTACCAGGGTATGGAAATGAAGAAGACTGAATGCAAAGAGAAATGAGGGATTTCTGCAGTAATCAAAATGTTCTCTATTCTTATTTTAGTGGTGGTTACACAACTGTATATATTTATCAAAAGTCTGGACTATACACTTAAAACTGGTAAATTTCATTTCAATAAAACTAGTTTTTCAAATCCTCTAAGAGGAGAGGGGAGGATTATAATTTGAAAAGCCCTGTAAGGGATTTTGAAATGCACCATCCTTTCCCAATCACTGATATATGTAACATACCAGAGCAATGTCCTTTTTCCCTTACCCTTTTTAGGAGTAAAAGTTGACATATTCCGAAAAAGGTTAGTTTACCTTTTCTTTGTCTATCATTGCCAAGAGTGTTACTGGAATTACTATCTGAATTATTGAGAAATTTGTCTGAAATGATGTCATCTGGGTCCTCTAATTCAATATTAAATTTACAAGAAGTTACAAGGTACTTGGTTACATAATATGATCCAATAAACCCAAGCACAGACCTATAAGCAGGTCCCTTGATTGGTTCTATACATCTGCACTGTTAGCAAAGCTGTTTTCTTCACATGAAAGGACCATGCAAAAGAATCAACCTGATCTTTGGGCCAGTCATGCGGATTGCTTTAGGCAAGAGTTCACAGGTTCTGTGCTTAAAGAAACAAAATGCTGAAAAGGAATTAAAACGTTATTATATATGCTTTGCCACTTAGGTTACTTTCCTTGGGACAATTTCAACTTCTACAATCCAAAATAAAATATAATACCCAGCTGTGAACACATATCCCAAACATAGTCTGACTTATTCAGAATACAAAGACTGTTATCTCTCTTAAGCTAGATACTGTGATTGTTAAAGTTTGACTGCAAACATATCCAACATAGTAAACTAAGAAGTCAGATTCTTCCAACCCACAACTGAGCTATTCATTTTAAACATTTAAGTCATAAGCCTTAATATTTGTTCCTATTAGATTTTACCTTACCAACTTTAACCTATCATTTCAACCTAATGAAACCTTTAAACATTTCCCTGAGCTTTGCCATCTAACATAGAAGCAATTCTTCCCATCTGGAAACTGATAATCTTATCATCATTAATGGCAGAGGTAAAGAAAAGTATGGAATAAACATGCTGACTACAGATACTACAGAGCCCCTGTATATGCACTAGAGACAGATTTACACTCTGCTTAAATTTTTTTTTTTTAGATTTTATTTATTTATTTGACAGAGATCACAAGTAGGCAGAGAGGCAGGAAGAGGAGGAAGGAGGCTCCCTGTTGAGCAGAGAGCCTAATGTGGGGCTCGATCCCAGGACCCTGAGATCATGACCTGAGCCGAAGACAGAGGCTTAACCCACTGAGCCACCCAGGCGCCCTATACTCTGCTTAAATCTTTTCTGTCTTGTCCAGAAGGATAGTAAGAAATGGGTCAAATGCCCATCTGAAGATACACTACTGCTCATTCATTCAATTACTCATTCATTCAACAAATATTTGAAAACTCACTGAATACCTGACACTGTACTAAGCACTAGAGATACAATGATGGGCAAGACAGGTCTCTGTTTTCAGGAAGCTTTGCACTCTAGCCTACAGTAAACATTCTCTATTCAAACTACAAAAACAGAATTAGTTTTGCTTGACTGAAGATAATAAATTCTGTGAATCCAGGAAATGAGCTACTTTCAAAAGACTAATTTGAAAAGGGCTTTTGCCAACTGAACATCTGACAGAAATAATCCCCAACTCATCTGTAACTGAAGAGTCTTTTTTATTTTTATATACTTTTAAATACAAAATACCTAAATTCATTTTTGATGTAAACATTTCAAACTATTCATATAAAGTGAAAATGCCTCTTGACCATCCCTCCCCCAAATCCACTGTTATCAGTTGGGTGTACATTCTTCCAGACCTTTACGTTAGTGTATTTTTGTTTTATTGTGTTTTTTGTTTTTGTATAGGTAATAATCATATTGTACGTAGTGGTCTACAACATGCTTTCTTCACTTAACAGTCTTATTATTATTATTATTTTTTTAGAAGGGGAGAGAGATCGGGGCAGAGGGACTGAGGAGAGGGAGAGAGAATATTAAGCAGGTTCCATGCCCAGTGCAGAGCCTGATGCAGAGCTCGATCTCACAACACTGAGATCATGACCTGAGCTGAAATCAAGAGACGGACACTTAAGCGACTGAGCCACCCAGGCACCCCAACAGTGAGTCTTAGAGGTAAGTCTATGATAGTAAATGAGGGTTCTCCTCATCCTTTTTTAGTATCTAAGACTATGGACAAACAGTTTATTAAACTCTTACTATTTAGGTTGTTTCCAACTTGTCATCACTACCAACAACACTGCAATGAACATCCTGTATGTGTTATGTGGATGTTCTTTTTTTTTTTTTTTTTTTTTTAAAGATTTGCTTTATTTATTTGACAGAGATCACGAGTAGGCAGAGGCAGGCAGAGAGAGGGGCGGGGGAAGCAGGCTCCCTGCTGATCAGAGAGCCCGATTCAGGGCTCTCAATCCCAGGACCCTGGGATCATGACCTGACCTGAAGGCAGAGGCCTAACCCACTGAGCCACCCAGGCGCCCCTATGTGGATGTTCTTTAATGCAGTGTTTTTCAACTCCACTGGTATCTTGTAAAATCAATTAGGTACTGATCTGAATTTTATCTAATATAATAAAACAATAGAATAAAGAGAATTAGAAAGGAAATAAGAATGTTTTACACAGGATGAAAACTGTCCCATTGAATGCATGTGCATGTATCTATCTATCTACCTATGTGTGTATATGTACTAGGTTGTAATATAAAAGGTTTCTTACTATGGCCTATTAAAAAAAAAAGTACGAAAAACAAATGCTCTAAGGCATTATTGTGAGAAGTGGCATGTGTAGGTCAAAGGAAATGTGCATTTTTATTAATGAGAAATTTAAAAAGGGGCACCTGGGTGCTTTGGTCAGTTAAGCAGCCAACTCTTGATCTCAGCTCAGGTCTCAATCTCAGGGTCCTGAGTTCAATCCCCACGCTGGGCTCCATGTTGGATGTGGAGCCTACTAAAAAAAAAATTATATTAAAAAAACATTCCTGATAGAAGTGTAATTCTGGCTCTTCTATGTGTGACATATAAAACAGCTGTGTGTATAGAAGTAATTATCTAAGCTTTACTGTCTAAATACCCCTGGCAATCAGTCTCAGGCTTAGGTTACCAAAAACTTAAATTGATGTAGACTGACTCTAATACTTATTATAAATAATTTCTCTAGCCATCATTAAAAAGCTCACTCCAGTAATTTTGTTGTTTGTCCTGTATCATCTGACATACATCTAACATGTCTTTAGTGAAATTTAAAAATTGTCTCTGACTTGTTTTTAAAAAAAATCATGCCAAATCTAATAGCTATTATTACTTATGGTTCTGAGTGCAATATTTTAGAAACTACTCCATTTTGAAATATCTAGAAAAATTCAGCTATCCTTAAAAAAAAAATGAACAAGTTGTCACTGTTTTTTATAAAGAGTTTTAAAGATTTACAATGATTTATATTATTTTCATGAAATTTTTTAAAGTACAAATAGAAATTCTTATTTAGTCCTGCTATAGATCTTCAATTACTTTTCAGAAGGGTTTCCTAATATCAACTGTTATTTTTCTCTTATCTCTTAGCTGAAAAGAAAATAAAGCATTCTCTACACTGAAAACAATGCAGTATACATAAAAATGCCATCACTAAATGAGGCTGCCTTCCCCCCAAAGTCAGTTATTTATGTTTCTTGGTAAAAGCAAATGAGAAATAGTATTATACCTAGCCAGAGGGGAGCGAAATGCTGCAGCTGGTGTGGGAAAATCCATGGTCCTTGTCTCAAGAACTGGTTTTCCTGGGATAAACTTTAAACTGTTGGGATTTGGGGTATCTTGTGTTTGAATAAACATGTGTCTCACTAAAAGAGAAAAAAGAGAAAGCATGTTATTCCAGAAAAAAACAGTGGTTAAGTTTATGAACTATGAAGTGCTCATTTTCAAAGAATTAAAAGATGTAAGAAAAAAGAAAACAAGACTTGCGGCCCAAGCCAATGAAATGATTTTTAAAGACAGCAAAGAAGTTTAATGATATATTTAGGATAACTACATTGAATTTTATATTAATACTGATTATTTTTGTTATTCAACAGACTCTAGCAATAGCCTTATTTTAACTAGGAAGGCATATCATCATTCAAGAGCCCTCAATGTATTTTATTTGGTGACTTAGTGCTAATGGCTGTCATGATCATAAATCATCACTGTGATATCAAAAACAACAAAATGTTACTTTCTCATCTTTCCAAAGTGCTACCATTCTTTTAAAGAGAGATAGATAAATTTATTTTTGTTGAAGATATTATTTATTTATTTGACAGAGAGAGAGAGAGACACAGCAAGAGAGGGAACACAAGCAGGGGGAGCGGGAAAGGGAGAAGCAGGCTTCCCACAGAGCAAGGAGCCTGATGCAGGGCTCGATCCCAGGACCCCAGGGTCACAAGCTGAGCCGAAGGCAAATGCCTAACGGCTGAGCCACCCAGGCGCCCCTAGAGAGATAAATTTATAATATTAATATTTAGTGTGTGAGTACCTACTACATGCCAGAGACGGGGGCTGAGTGCTTTAAATGTATTTAAGCCTTTAACAACCCCATAAAGAAACCCCATTATTCCTATTTCACAAATGAAGAAAATGAAGCTTAGAGTTAAGTAACTTGTCCAATGGTATAGACTTAGTGACATTATAAATTATCACATAAGTGGGAATATATGTGAATTACTTTCTTGAATATTTTTAAATTATTTTTACAGGTTCTTCTTTGTTTCTTCTAGGGCCATGAATAGTTCAAGAACAAATTCATTAAAGGAATAAAGAACAGAACCTTCAATTTCCTACCTTGCTATTATGGAAACAGTTCATAGGACAAAAGACAGTAGTGGAATTTTAATGTTCTTAAAACTATTAACCAGGTCCTGGGGCGCCTGGGTGGCTCAGTGGGTTAAAGCCTCTGCCTTCGGCTCGGGTCATGATCCCAGAGTCCTGGGATCGAGCCCCGAATTGGGCTCTCTGCTCCGCAGGGAGCCTCCCTCCCTTTCTCTCTGTGCCTGCCTCTCTGTATACTTGTGATTTCTATCTGTCAAATAAATAAAATCTTAAAACAAAAAACAAAACTATTAACCAGGTCCTGATGGTTTATTACAAAAATAAACTTTCTAACCAAAACAAAATAATTCTCATTTTAGAGCAGTATGCCTGGACAGATTAATTTATTGAGCAATTATCATGTGCTGGGGCATGATGCTGAATACTCTCTGTGAATTACATTATTTAATCTTTACAGTCTCTCAAGAAAACTGTTTTTATCCTGTTTTACAAATGAGGAAACTGAAGCTCAAAGTCACTCAGTAGTTAAGAAATAAATACAGGATTAAAGCCCTGCCAATTTCCCACATGGACTTGCTTAACCATTATACATACATACTGCCAATCCATACTCACTA
The DNA here is from genome assembly GCA_003697995.1 of Taxidea taxus jeffersonii. NCBI lineage: Eukaryota > Metazoa > Chordata > Mammalia > Carnivora > Mustelidae > Taxidea > Taxidea taxus. The sequence goes on along the minus strand of ML104987.1, from coordinate 144,167 downwards.
ATGCCCAGGATGATAGGAAAATACATTTAAAATCAGTCTTCCTGGGGGCCTGGGTGGCTCAGTGGGTTAAGCCTCTGCCTTTGGCCTAGGTCATGATCTCAGGGTCTTGGGATCCAGCCCCACATCGGGCTCTGTACTCAGCGGGGAGACTGCTTCCCTCTCCCTCTCTGCCTGCCTCCCTGCCTACTTGTGATCTCTCTGTCAAATAAATAAATAAAATCTTTTAAAAAATAAAAATAAAAATAAAATCAGTCTTCCTGGGGCACCTGGGTGGCTCAGTGGGTTAAGCCTCTGCCTTTGGCTCAGGTCATGATCTCAGGGTCCCGAATTAGGCTCCCTGCTCAGCGAGGTGCCTGCTTCCCCCACCTCTGCCTGCCTCTCTGCCTACTTGTGATCTCTGTCAAATAAGTAAGTAAAATCTTTAAAAAAAACCTACAAATATTAAAAAAATTTGAGAGCATAATCTACATATATTGTCTAAAGTAGAAAATATATGACATCATGACATAAACTTTCTGACAATGAACAAAGCTATTTCAAAACAGTAATTTGACTAGGTATTAACAAAATCATTTCAATTACAGTCTACGCTGGGCTTAATTAGATATTTCAGAAATGACTCCCAGGTCCATCATCCAGAAAGATGCTCCTGAAAGTGTCAGCAGGGTTATAACAAAATAGAATGATCTAAAATAATCTTTCCCATTATGCTTGGTACGAATAAGTAACAGGTTAATAGAGAGGCAGAAGCTTCCCCCAAAATATACATTAACGGTGCTTAAAGTCAGTATCAAAGACTAAGATCAGGGGCGCCTGGGTGGCTCAGTGGGTTAGGCCTCTGCCTTCGTCTAGGGTCATGATCTCAGGGTCCTGGGATTGAGCCCCGCATTGGGCTCTCTGCTCACCAGGGAGCCTGCTTCCTCCTCTCTGCCTGCCTGCTGTGATCGCGCTCTCTCGCTCTCTCTCTGTGTGTCAAATAAATAAGTAAAATCTTTAAAAAAAAAAAAGAAAGACTAAGATCAGTGGGTTTCCAAATTGAAAAACTTGATGACCACATAATCCCATCTCACAAAATGTAGAAGTCCAATTAAAGTAGCTTGACTTGCTAACTCAATATTTACGCCTAAATTTTTAGTCTGTGATTCAAGGAGCCAGGCAAGGGCTTCCTCTTTTTGCCCTGGTACACAGGAGAGGTAAGGTCTTTACCCTGATCCAACTCATGTGGTTAGCCAGAGTCAGTCACCTGCCAGAATATGGCCACAAAGTGTTTAAGCTGGTGATGGAAATGGGAGAGGGCCCAAGAGCTGAATCCAAACTCTTACAGCTCCATAAGTACATATAGGCAGACATTTACACATAGACACACAAAGACAACTCCTAGGGTTCCCTGGTCACATGATACTGGTCATATTTCAATAATGTCCAAATCCTATCTTCACACCTACCTCCAATATTAATGAAAATAAAAGCATGTAACATCAACAAAATTGTCAACAAAAGCCATAACTAATTAATTTGGGCTCCCAAAAAGAAAAACTACATTGAAAGTACTATTTTCTAAGGCTTGGACAAAACCTAGAAATTTACTGATTTTAGGTGTATTCTTTTTTAAACAATTACCTTTTTTTTTTTTTAATGATCTTTCCTATTTGTTCCAGAAAGAAAGAGAGCGAGCACAAGCAAGGGAAGGCAGGGGCAGAGAGAGAGGAAAAGGAAGAGGGAGAAAGACTCCCTGCTTCAACAAAGAGCCCAACACAGGGCCTGACCCCAGGACCCTGGGATCATGACCCAAGTTGAAGGCAGATGCTTAACCAACTGAGCCACCCAGGTGCCCCTTTTAGGTGTAATCCAAACAAAATAAGGAGGGCAGCAGCTTAAAATACATAGGATTTTTTTAAACAACCCATTTGTAACTTCTTTTTATAATATTTTCATTTAAGAAATCAAACTTGAGCAATGTTCCAGAAGATATTCTTCAAGATACTGAGATTTCATAGGCCTATTGGACACTATGCTCAGGATTCTTTTTTTTTTTTTTAAGACTATTATTTGAGAGAGAGAGCACACGAGCGAGTGTGTGCAAATAGGAGAGAAGCAGAGCGAGAGACAGAATCTCAAAAAGACTCCCTACTGAGTGAGGTGCCCAATGATGTGGGGTGGGGCTCGTGGGGCTTGATCCCAGCACCCTGGAGATCACAGCCTGAAACTGAGAGTCGCATGTTCAAATGACTAAGCCACTCCGGTACCCCTGTGCTCCAGATTCTTGAAATCTAATGTCAATATGTATAAGCAAATAATTATAAATGTTATGACACAAAAAAGTGCTGTTATTTTTATGCACCTGAATAGAAAATTTACAAATTCTTATCTTTTATGATCCACCAAATAGTATTTAAGCACAGTTTCATTAGCTTCTGAAACATAATTTGTTCTAAAAGGTAAAATTTTACCTGTGTTACATAAGGTTGCAGGCAGTGGGAAAAGTGGTTTTTGTACAAACTGATGCAGAAGCTGTGTCTTAATGGTGTATGGATTCATCAAAGGACAGAATCTACATTTAAAAACAAATAAAATGACATTTCAAGAGAGAATCTTTTAAGCTTAATTTCTACTTCATATATATAACAACAAAGCTTAAGGTCATTCTCCATCCACATTATTTCCACTTCCTTAGGCAAGCAATATCTGCAAACAATTTAAAAACAAGGGCTCAAGTGGAAATTTATAGCCTTGATAACCAAATGTACACAGGATAGTGCAAATTCCAGCGTAAAGAAACAGAAATGCAACTACATTTGTGATTTACAGCCTGGATTCCCAGACTCTTAGCTAGTTCTTTGCAGGCAGGATGCAAAGAACTACCAACTGTTTTTTTTGTTTTCTTTGTAAATTAAAAAAAACTAGGTAATAGAGTCACACAGTTCAAAATTTGAAGGGAACAGAAGTAAATACTGTGCAGTCTCCCTCCCTTTTTTCTCTCTACCACCATGTTTCCCAGGAAAGAGAGAACCAATACTACCTGTTTTAGGGGTTTTAAAAAAATTTTTTTATTTTTTAATTTTTTTTGACAGAGAGATAGAGAGCACAAGTAGGCAGATAGAGAGGGAGAAGCCGGCTCTCTGCCAAACAGGGAGCCCAGTGCAGAACTCAATTCCAGGACCTGACCTGAGCTAAAGGGAACCGCTTAACTGACTGAGCCACCCAGGCACCCCAATACTTCCTGTTTTGAAAGGTATTTCAATACGTCAAAAACTCTAATAGAAAGTGTACTATTCCCCGCCAAATTGCTAAAAAAAAAAAAGAAAAAAGAAAAAAGCCAACAATTTATATATGCTTTTTGACTGGAAACCTCTTAAGAGTGTTTGTAACTTTGGTTATTTCACCGTAATAGAGAAGTACTGATTGGCTATTTTTTCATGGCTTTGACAAATTAAAAATGAAGGGAGAAGGGGAAAACAAATATTACTGGGAAAGGAAAAAAAAAACTTCAGTAGTGAAAAATTTTAGAAATCTGACGCAAGTTACTTTAAAATCCAGGTTGACTTTTTTTTTTTTTTTTTTTTTTTAAAGTAGGCTCCATACCCAACATGAAGCTCAATGTGGGGCTTGGAAGTCAGGACCCTGAGATCAAGACCTGAGCAAAGATCAAGAGCCAGATGCTTAACCAACTGAGCCACCCAGGCACCCCAAAAACCAGTTTAAAATATATTGCTATCATTACAATTTTCATTTCACAGAAGTCACTGAAGAATTTTATATATATATGATCACTTAAAAACTTTCTAATTACTTTTATCTCCAAAAACACTAAGGAAAAGGAGCATCTGCATTTCTGTGACCCTCAGCAGCTAGAAGGATGGCCTCAGTTCGCAGACTTTACAATGAATATTCACAGCTACCTCTAAGACTGGGCCAAAGAGGGACCCAGATAATCCATGTAAAGTGCTTAAATCAGTGCCAAGCACTTGGAGCAAGAGTTCAATAAATGTTAGCTACTAGTATTATTATGTGTTAGGTGCCCACTAATTAATTACTGAATGAAGTTTAAGGTTTAGGGTGAAAATATTTTTATCTATAGCTCACTGCCTAAATCTTGACTACACTGGAATATGGAAATACACTGGAGACCAGTATTCTTTCCCTTCAGCCCAAGGAAGAAGCACCAGAATGGATGAATATGGTACAGAGATGGGTTTAAAGTGACAAAATAGTGAAGGTGAGTTACATTATTCCCGTAAGACATCTATCCAAACCTAACAGAGGGGGCCAGGAGGTGACTAACAAAAAAATCTTCCAGCAAACTTAATGCATTTACACTTCAAGGGCATCATTAGCACTAAAACTCCTTAATATTCATTAGGTGAAACCTTGTTAGGCCCTTTCGTCCTTTTGTTCCAGAAGAAAAATCAAGGTACAGCACCTACTTCAGTCATCATTCCTTATCACCTAACCAACACTGACAGATGTCACCGGGAGGCCAGACAAGCTCAAAGACAGCTTGCAAAGGAGGGGGAAAAACAAGAGAACAGAGTGGGTTTAGGGGGTGGGCAGGAAATCTAGGGGTCTGGATTCTCATCAGAGTTCCATCGCTTAAAAGTTGTGTGACCTCATACACGTCGCGTCCCCTTTCTGGGCCTACCGAGAAAATGAGGAAATGAGATGAGGTATCCACTCCTACTCTGCAGACATTCTGATTTCTGTTTAAAAAGCAGAGGGAATGCACGTGATGGAAGCGCTGGAGGGGCCACACGATTTTAAAAAACAGCTCCTCGGTGGGGTGTCTGCAGCCTGGCTTTGCGGGCCTCCCCACCCGTAGGGACTCCGGCGCCGGGTTTCAGTGCCTGCGACGCGGGGCTTGCAGATCCCACCCGAACTCAGAGCGCAGAACCGGCTCACGGATAGCCGCCCTCCTCACGGCTAAATCCCCAACGGCAGGGACCGGGGCGAACCCCAAGGCTCGGTAAGGGCCACTTCTCCCCGCCCCAACGGGGCGTGTGAGGGGGGTGTCCGCTCTGCTAAGCCCAGCGGTACCCCGGTGCGGAGCTCCTAGCTCGTCACCTACCGCCTACGCAGCCCCGCGGCAGCAGCCGCAGCTCCCCAGCGCAGCCGGGCCGCAGCTGCCATCTTTGTCCGAGTGCGCAGCCGTGGGGGAGCGCTCCCGCTTCGCCGAGCGGCGGAAGCCCTGCGCAGGCGCAGGCGCAGGCCGACCGGGAGCAGGACGGGCTCTGCGGAGAGTGTACCCTGTCGGCCGCGGGCGGGGCTGCTCGCGATGAGCGGCAGGAGGAGGCGCCGGGCGCTTGCCACCTTTGCCCACCTGCACAGTAAGCCTGCACCAGGGCGTGGGGGCGAGTCCCGGAGACCTTTGCGCAGGCGCCCTCAGTAAGGCACGCGGGACTCGGCGCGCACGCGGAGCCTTGCATCACCTTTCCCTCTTGATGGGCGCTGTGCTTACAGGGATGGAGGCTGGCAGGTGGAATGCTGTTCCCCACCCTTGAACCAGCCACAGGGCCGCATGTGGGATCCTGCTGGCCCTCCAGGTCCAGCTCAGTGGCTGCTTCCAAAGACTCCCTGGAGCATCTCCTTGGCTCGCCTTTAGCCAGCAAGATGCCTACCCTTATCTCGTGGGGCTGAGGTGGACCCGTCTTACCCTTCTGTTAGGCTGTGCTTGTAGACCCTGTCCTCTTGGACCGACCCCCAAGGGGGACACACCTGCGGTGCTGCCCTTTGCTGTCTAAACATGAGTGTTTGACTAGTTTCCAGACCTAAGTACAAACAATTCTTCCAGAACTTTTCTTGAATATTCCTCTTTCTCTAGGACAGCGATTGGGACTGGGGGCAGCAAGAGATGGGAACACACTGGAAAGGCAAATTAGCAGGCCCCGCCATAAACCTACTGAATCAGCCTCTGAAGGTGGGTCATTTTTAATGACTTTAAAAAATAAAGTCATTTTTAAGACTTTATTTATTTCAGAGAGAGAGCGCAAGCGAGCACGAGCAGAGTGAGGGGCAGAAGGAGAACAGACCCTAATAATCCGTTTTAATATGACCTGCAGGAAAAATGTGAGAACCACTGCTCTAGAAGGTAAGCACAGTACTGGTTTCTGGACTAGAAACAACACACCTGTTGTTGAACAGATTGAAGACACACCCAATATAAACCTGGTGGTTTCCTAACCCAGAGAAGTGTCTAAAGGGGGTGAGTGTGGGCTGCAGGCCTCTGCAGGTGTGGGCTTGGACACTGAACAGGCCATGGCTCCTGAGTACAGTTTACATTCTGGAGGCTCTTCCCTACAAAACCAAATGGCATAAAAAGAGTTTTAATCTTTTATTTATTTTTTTAAAAACATTTTGTTTATTTCAGAGAGGGAGAGAGGATGAGAGGGGGGAGGGTCAGAGGGAGAAGCAGACTTCCCTCTGAGCACGGAGCCTGATGCAGGACTGGATCCCTGGGACTACAGGATCATGACTCCAGTGGAAGGCAGTTGCTTAACCAACTGAGCCATCCAGGTACCGCAGAGTTTTAATTCTTAAACACTTCTAATCTTTAGTTTTCCACCTCTCATTCCTGAAACCACACTTCTGAAATTATTTTTGAGAATAATATGTCCCAAATTATTTCTGACTTCAGGGCCGTTGCATAAATTGCTTCCCTTATGGGGAATACCTTCTCCCCTCTGCCAGCCTCTTTTTTTTTTTCTCTTCCCCTCATTTTTCCTTGAATTGCTCATATTAATTCCTGCAGGTCTGAATATAAGGTAGGGATATTCTCCTTAAATATCCTACCTTAGGGGACCTTTTCTAATACTTCTTTTCATCCCCGTCCAAATAGTCTCCTTCATTATTCTCTCTAAACATACCCTCTTCTTTTCCTTCATTTCACATTGTCTCAAGTTAAAATTATGGATTTGGGTGTTAATTTTTCTAATGACCCTTTCCCCACTATATTCTAAGACTTACGAAGGGTACGTCTGTGTCTTTACTCTCATAGCCCAGCACCACCTACTGTAATACCTAGCACATAGTAGGTGCTCGACAAGAAGTAGTTGAGTGAAGGTAGTCACCTCAACCCTTCTGTCAAATCCAGGACACTTGTTCACTCTGTGTGATGACCGTGTGGACAGCAGAAGGAGAGGGCCTGGCCTCACTCACCCCTTAGCTGGTGCTTTGCCAAGGCAGGGTGTAGCATCTAATGGAGAGGACTGTGGCCATTGGCACATGAAGCTGGTGTGAAACAGCCTTCACTTTTTTACCCAATATACTAGAGGGAGGGTGACTTTTTTTTTTTTTAAGATTTTATTTATTTATTTGTCAGAGAGAGAGAGAGAGAGCGAACGAGCAGAGGCAGAGGGAGAAGCAGGCTCCCTGCCGAGCAAGGAGCCCGATGTGGGACTCGATCCCAGGACGCTGGGATCATGACCTGAGCCGAAGGCAGCCGCTTAACCAACTGAGCCACCCAGGCGTCCCGGGAGGGTGACTTTTTTAAGGAAAGAGTAAAACTACTACTTGAGATATCTGGGTCTCTATTCATGCCCCGCTCCTTTCTCTTTCTCTCTCTGTCTCTACACCACACATGTACACACACACACACACATTCATTCACCATGATAACTGATAGACAACTAATATTTTCCCCAGTATTATTTCAATAAGTTTTTGGCTCTGTTTTAATTCTTGCCTAAGAAGATTACCAGACCATGTGACATGGACCAAAAAATCAGTTACTTATTCATTTACCATTTATTCAATAACTATTTTTTTAGCATGAAGTCTTTCCATTTGCAAGACACAGACGGGGCTAGAAAGTATAATGGTTAGTGAAATAAGTCAGAGAAACACAAATACCATATGATTTCACTCATATGTGGAATTTAAGAAACATAACAAGCGGGGCGCCTGGGTGGCTCAGTGGGTTAAAGCCTCTGCCTTCGGCTCAGGTCATGATATCAGGGTCCTGGGCTCGAGCCCTGCATCGCGCTCTCAGCTCAGCAGGGAGCCTGCTTCCCCCTCTCTCCCTGCCTGCCTCTCTGCCTACTTGTGATCTCTGTCTGTCAAATAAATAAATAAAATCTTTTTTTTTTTTTAAGATTTATTTATTTATTTGCCAGAGAGAGAGAGAGGGGGAGAGCAAGTACAGGCAGACAGAGAGGCAGGCAGAGGCAGAGGGAGAATCAGGCTCCCTGCCAAGCAAGGAGCCCAATGTGGGACTCGATCCCAGGACACTGGGATCATTACCTGAGCCGAAGGCAGCCACTTTAACCAACTGAGCCACCCAGGCATCCCTAAATAAATAAAATCTTTTTTTAAAAAAAGAAACATAACAAGCACAGATCAAAAATAAGAGAAATCAGAAAGTAGATGCTTGACTACAGAGAACTGATGGTTACCAGGGTGGAGGTGGGTGGGGGATAGGTGAAATAGGTGTTGGGGATTTAGGAGTGCACTTGTCATGATGAGCCCTGGGTGAGGTATGGAAGTATTGAATCACTGTATTGTACACCCAAAACTAATATAACACTGGATGTTAACTAACCGGAATTAAAATAAAAATCATTTAAAAATGGTTTTAAAATAACTTTTTATTTATTTTTTTTAAGATTTTATTTATTTATTTGTCAGATAGAGAGAGAGCACAGGAGCGAGCACAGGCAGACAGAGTGCAGGCAGAGGCAGAGGGAGAAGCAGGCTCCCCGCCGAGCAAGGAGCCCGATGCGGGACTCGATCCTAGGACGCTGGGATCATGACCTGAGTCGAAGGCAGCTGCTTAACCAACTGAGCCACCCAGGCGTCCCTAAAATAACTTTTTAAATTAGTTAATTAATTTTCAACATTCATGTGTAATTAACGAACACTTACATTGGTTTCAGGTGTACGATGTCAGGATTCAGCAATTCTACACATTCCTCAGCCCTTCCCAAGCTGAGTGTACTCTTAATCCCCTTCACATGTTTTATCCATGTCCTCATCTGCCTCCTCTCTGGCAACCACTACTTTGTTCTCTATAATCAGGAGTCTGTTTTTCTGTTTGTCTCTTTTTTCCTTGTTCATTTGTTTTCTTTCAATAACTGTTGAGTGCTTTCTCGATAGCACGGTGTCAGGAGCTCACTTTGTCTTAGGCATTGAGGCAGACAATGCTGGTTACCTTCCAGTGTTCATGTTGTCCTTTTTTACTAGTCAACACTGACCTTGCTTAGGTGGCAGTGTGTTCAGTCTAAGAAGAGGAGGAAGAATTCTCCTAGCCTCTTGTGCAACTACAGCTTGTCATGTGGTACAGTTCCATCCAGTAAGACAAATGTGGAAGATGATCAGAACTGTCCGAGAAGGTTTTGTTTTCCTGCCCTCTGCACGGGTCCTTCTTCCTGCTTGTGTCGGGGCAGGAATGCTGGAGTCAAGGCCCTCATCTTCAACCATGACATCCCTGAGGCAATGAGCCAACAACCACCAGCAACCACCCTCTTCCAGACTGCTTAGGGCATGAGAAAAAAAATCAGCCACAGTTTTGCTGATGCCACAGGCTAACCAGGTTTCCCATTATTCAAGAGTGATAAAAATCCCTGGTTTGAGGATATAAACATGAACAAAACAATTCGTAGTTTCAAGGAGCTCCTAGAGGAGAGACATTGGAAGTCAACGTAGGCAACCCCAGGGGACAACATGCTCCACAAGGGCCCACTGGTGGCAGGTGGGAGAAGTGAATGAGGACTTAGAGGTAAGAGGAGAGCCCGAGGAAGGCTTCACATAAGAGGAAAGTCTTGTGTTGAGTGTTTAAAGAAAAAGAAGCATTAGGATGTTCTAGCAGTGGCTAGCAGCGCCATGCAGAACCGACCCACTAGCTCCAACTCCTGGTTCGGCTGCTCACTCGGTAGCCTCGCTGCATGTGAACTGCAGACAGGCACACACGTTTATTTTCTCAATTTCATTACCAGTGCCTGGCATTTAGGAGAGGCTCAAAATATACTTGCTGAATTGAGACCTCTCTGAAGTCTCATAGAACCAGGCACCTTCTACCATATTTTATTTCATGGTTATGCTAATTATTTATAGCCATTTATCCCCTCTAGAAAGCATACGGCACAAGGGGGCCTCCATTGGTAGCTGAGGTAGCGTGAATGCCTAGAACGGTGCCTGGCACACAGTACGCACTCAACAAATACTTGTTGAGTGAATGAGCCCCAAGTTTTCTCATTTATAAAATGTAGGTAACCATAGCTATCAAAAAGGATTGAGTGGATAAGAGAAAAATGCATTTCAAGTGTCTTGCCCTGAACTTGTCACATGGTTAGCTGTAATGATGCTTTTGTCTTCTGTAAAACTTGGAGACCCATTCCTAACACAGCTATAAGCAGCAACACCTGAGGTCAGCAGCCTAGTCTGTTCTTCTTAGAACTGAGACAGGTTTGAGCATTTCTGGGGGCCAGTGTGGCAGTTCCGGCAGGGAAGTGTTCACCTGAAGTACTGAAAAGTCTGCCAGGAGAGAGAACTGGTCCGGGGAAGGAATTTCTCTTGAGTGGGGAAGTCAGTATTCACAAACTTGATTCAAAATCAGTGAGCCCTGCTGTTCAGACTATCTTTGGCCCAATACCCATAGATTCTGCCTGAGGCTTAGGAAGGGTGACCTACAAAATAAGAGGGCTGTTTTGTTAAAATATCCCAGACTGTATGAGCCCTGGGTCCTGCCGCCTGATTAGCAAACTGCAGCAGCTGCTGTCTGGACAGGAGAAGTGGGAGGATGTGACACCATGGGTGCCTTGGCCTTCTGGGGCTGATCTGGCAGCAAGTGGCAGAGCAGTTGAAGTAAATATGTAAATGATAGCGGAACAGAATCTGTTCCACGCATATGTGATGCCAGGAATAGCTGAGAAGAGATGTAGGTCACTGGAGTCTCTACAGAGAAGGTGGGGACAAGGAAACATTGTATTGTGACCCTGTTTTTCCCAAGAGATTGGTTATGGTCTCAAGAAATAAACAGGTGACAATAGAGATCATGCCTTCTAGTTATCTAATTACATACAACTCTCTCCACACTCTGGTTTGTTGTGTAAGAGAAAAAATCTGTTCCTTTTTCTTAAAAATTCTAGAATAAACAAACACAAAAGTTCCTGGGTGCTTGGGTGGCCCAGTCGGTTAGGCAGCCAACTCTTGGTTTTGGCTCAGGGCGTGATCTCAGGATCATGAGACGAAACCTTGTGTAGGGCTCCATGCTGAATGTGGAGTCTGCTTAAGATTCTGGCTCTCTTTCTCTCTGCCCTCTCCCCTCTGTGCTCCCTCTCCCACTCGCTCTTTTAAATAAATAAATAAATCTTCTAAAAATAAAAATGAAAGGCCCTACTTTATTATTTCCCCAAATCACTCTGCAAGCCTTGGAACTCCTCTGCTATTTTATGCTCAAAGGCTTATGCCAACAACCACCAAAACCTTGGTTTCCTTCATCACAGTGCACAGGTCTGCTTTGTCCTCCAAAGCCAGGAAAGAGTCCTTACATTTGCGCTCATTTGGGTTTGTTGTTGTGTATACAGAGCCATAGAAACATTGCCTCTGGCCATGTAGGTGGTGCTCCCCATGACCCTAACCCCTGCGGTAACCCAGGCTGTGGTGTGGATCATGAGCCCTGAGGTTGTACCGCATCAGAGCCCTGGGTCACAGCGAATGGTCTGTGACTTCTCCTGTGGTTTTAGTGTTTTGGATGAAGCTTCAAAGTCAAAGACATTGGGTGATAAGGGCTCCAACATTTTAAAGTGATTAGAGACAACCCTGTAAGCTTCCTAAAAGATGCAGAAAAATGGTGACCACCTCCTCAGCCCCTCCTGGCTGTATAAGACAGCCAACTGAAAATCCTGTGTAAAGGCCCCAGGGTGCCTGCTGCAAGAGGATTGTGCTGTCTCATTCACTGGGTGCAGGCTTCCTGAGCTATAGGAACTCTGGGTCTGCCTCCCCAGTTACCGGGGTAAAATATGGGAAGGGAGTCCTTGGAGTATCCCCAGGAGTTTGGGGGTGAAGCCTAAAGATTGGAGGCTAACCAAACCACCCCACAATGACATAGCAAAAAGGGAAGGAATAGGGGACCAGGTTGCACTCATGGCATTTGGAGGGACAAGGATGCAAGACTTTCCCATGCAACAAGGAGATGCTGCAGAAGCGAGCCAGGCTGAACTGTGCTAAAGGGCCCTGCTCACCAGGGTCCTCAGGAGGGCAAGGGGCTCCAGCTTGCCAAGTGGGGTATACCACCAGCTGCAGAAGGGGAGGGCTGTGGGTTGCAGGAGTGAGTTAGAACAGGGTCAGCAAACTTCTCTGTTAAGAACCAGAGAGTAGGGACGCCTGGGTGGCTCAGTTGGTTATAGCGGCTGCCTTCGGCTTAGGTCATGATCCCAGTGTCCTGGGATGGAGTCCCGCATCGGGCTCCTTGCTCAGCAGGGAGCCTGCTTCTCCCTCTGCCTGCCACTCTGTCTGCCTGTGCTCGCTCCTGCGCTCTCTCTCTCTCTATCTGACAAATAAATAAATAAAAATCTTTAAAAAAAAAAAAAAAAGAACCAGAGAGTAAATACGTTAGTCTTCCCAACCATGCAGTCTTGGTCACCAGTACTCTACCGTACCATGATAGACCAAAAGCAGCCGTGGGTAGGACACATATATGGATGTGGTTGTATCCCAACACAGCTTTATTTAGGGACACTACCATGTTCATTTCGTATGATTTCATGTCATGAAGTATTCTGATTTTTTTTCCCGACATGGAAAAGTGGAAAAACCATTCTTCTCCATGGCTCGAATGTGTCGTGGGTCGTTGTTTGCCAGTCCCCCGAGCTAGAGGGTGTAACACCCTGAACAGGAACAGTGCAGAAAGCCACAGGGAACCCCAGCCAAGGAAAAGGACCATATATGCACCCTGATCCCAATGCCCCTATCCTGCCCCAAACTGCATGAGGCAGGTGTAGAAGGAAGTTGGTCCTGGAGCCTAACCTAGGGAAAGGAGGAAAGCTCTGAGGCAGATGTGAGATGGAAGCTGTGAAGACTTGGTTAGATTTTTTTTAATACTTGAGAGTACTTGGGAAAGGAACCAGAAAGCTGTGGGATCTGCAGGAATTTCATTAAGGATCACATTTAAGCCCTTTCCTGAACTCTTATGTATCTTACTAAACTCAGTCTATTTAAAATACTGGTTGCAAATTTTTTTAAAGTTTTTATTTATTTATTTGACAGAGATCACAAGTAGGCAGAGAGAGAGGAGGAAGCAGGCTCTCTATGGAACAGAGAGCCCGATGCAGGGCCCGATTCCAGGACCCTGGGATCATGCCCCGAGCCAAAGGCAGAGGCTTTAACCCACTGAGCCACCCAGGCGCCCCTGGTTGCAAATATTTTAACAGTTCCCTTTATTAGCTACTCCAAACTTAATGCCTTGCATTTTCATTCATAGTAGGTTTTACTTTGCAGAGAAAAAGAGGACTTGGTGGTGGTAGGGACAGCAGTGGGCTTTCTAACTGGTCAGAATCCCACCCGGACTCACTCACTTCTTCCTGCTGAAGGCATCCACAATATATTGCTGAAGAGCTTCGCTTTGTTTTCTTTTTCTTTTTCTTTTTTTTTGAACTGCCCTTATCTACCTGAAAGCAGAGCTTCCCAAAGAATCCATTAGTTATAAATCAGTCCCATCTCCAGGAATTTAGCAACCATAAAAGATAGACTCCTATCACTGGAGAGGAGAATTTGGCTCAGGAATAAGCAATCACCTAAACAGACATTTTCATAAAATTACCATTTATCTTTTCCTAAAAGTCATTTGTTTTCGTAGGGCGCCCTTCTCCCCACCCCCTTCTCTTATTAAGATGGCATATAAACCCAAATTCTGCCTCCTTGAGTCATATTTTTCTGTTTTTCTGTGAATTCCTGTGTGAGTATGTGAATAAAAATCTTTTTTGCTAATCTGTCTTTTTGGCAGTTTAATTTGCAAGCCCCCATGCAAAGAACTGTAGAAGGTTAGGAAAAGTTTTTCCTCCTTGACACTGCATTAATCTTACTGCCTTTCTCCTGTAGCAGGAGAAGAGGCATTTTCCTTGCTCAAAGCCAGTAACTTCACCGTGTTCAGGATTCACCCTACTCCATACTCCCGTTGCCATTCCTTAGGGACTTTGCCCAACTTACTATTTTTTAAGTAAACTTTTTATTTTAAGGTGCTATTGCGCTTACAGAAAAGTTGCAAAGACAGTGCAGACTATTTCTATGTATCCCTTAACCAGTGTCGCCTGCTACTGATGGCATCTTACATCACATTCGACCTTTGCCAAAACTAAGGAACCAGCACTACTATTTACTACAGCTAAGGAACCAAACTCCACAGATAATTTGGATTTCCCTACTTCTTTTTCTCTAATGCCCTTTTTCTTTCTTTCTTTCTTTCTTTTTTTTTTTTTTTTTTTTTGACAGAGAGAGAGGGAGCACAAGCAGGGGGAGTGGCAAGCAGAAGGAGAGGGAGAAGCAGGCTCCCTGCAGAGCAGGGGAAGCCCGCCCGATATGGGACTCGATCCCAGGACTCCGGGATCATGACCTGAGCCCAAGGCAGTGGCTTAACCAACTGAGCCACCCAGGCACCCTCTCGTGCTCTTTTCTGCACCAGGATCCTATCCGGGATATATTACACTTGTCATATCTCCTAGCATCTTCTGGCCTGTACCAGTTTCTCAGACTTTCCTTGTTTTTGATGACTTTGACAGTGTTGAAGAGTGCTGGTCAAGTATTTTGTAGACTGTCCCTCAATTGGGATTTGTATGATGTTATTCTCTTGGTTAGTCTGGGGTTAATGGGTTTTGGAGAGGAGGACTACGGAGGTGAGGTACCCTTCTCATCACATCGTGTTAAGGGTACATATTATCGGCCTATCTCTGTTGATGTTAACTTGACCATCTGGCTAAGGTGGTGGTTGTTAGGTTTTTCCACCATAAAGTTACTCTTTCCATCTCCCCATTCCAGACACTATTTTTTAGAAGCACAGCCAACATTCAAAGTATGTGGAATGAAGCTCTACTTTGGAGGCAGGGGGGTCTACATAAATTAGTTGAAATTCTTCTATGTGAGAGATAGGGCTTGTCTTCCCTATTTATTTTTTCAGTCACTTATATCAGTATGGGTGGTGGATATTTACCTTATATTTTGTTATAATCTACTATTATGTTAATTTTGTTGATCCATTGTTCCAGCTTTCGCTACTGGCAGTTCTTTCAGGCTGGTGCCTTTGTCCTTGCGGTAGTTTCTTTTGTATTTTTGTTGTTGTTGTTTAGCACTTCTTTGCTTTCTAGCCATGCAGGATACCCCTAGTTCACCTTGTGTATTTCCTGCCCTCAGCCATTTCTCAATGGAGTCCTGGTTCCTTTCATTCAGAAACCAAGAGCTGGGTGCTGGGCTTGCTTGGTATCCATTTACTTCTCTCTCTCTTTCTTATTCCTTCATCTTCGTCTGCTCCCTCTCTACAGGTTGTTTCTCCTTAGCTGCTAAGGTAGGACCATATTCAAGTGCTTCCCTCATTCATCCTTCCCCATCCATGTCCCCCACTTGGCAAGCTCCCTAGTTCTCTTTTCATTTCCATTCAAGCTCATGGCATGATCACGTTTTATATGAATTTGAAAATGTAACACGAGAGATTAATAAAGTGTCAACTCCTGTGCAAAATATGAAATACATGCAAATATGAAAAATGGTCAGGTACAGCACTTCAGAGCTGGCAGTCTGAGGGAACTGTGCCATCACCACAGGAGTGGGCCGAACAGACATCGCCAACACTGACAGAGCACCCAAAGTGGGCGGCTCTTCTGAGTCCAACTCCTGACAGTCTACGATGTGGGCATTTGCTGTCCTCCCTGTTTTACAGGTGAAGAAACAGATGCAGAAGCTCAGTGATTTATTCAAGGTGACATAGTAGGAAGCAACAGACAAGGGACATAAGCCTCAGCAGTTGGAACCCATGTTCTTCACCTCCACTCCTCCACACAAGGCTCCCATTCCCCTTTGTCAGTAAGAACACCGCTGTTGTTAACTTGTGTCAGAAATTTGGAGAGTGACTTTCGTGACTGGTTTCCTATTGCTGCTATGACGAATTCTCACAAACATGGTGCCTTAACACAGCAAACTTACTCTCTTACGGTCCGGAGGCCTGATACAGTCTGGTACAGGTGCAGGAAGTCTGGAGTTCATTTTCTTTTCTTTTTTTTTTTTTAAAGATTTTATTTATTTATTTATTTGTTAGAGCGAGCGAGCACAGGCAGGCAGAGGCAGAGGGAGAAGCAGGCTCCCTGCCGAGCAAGGAGCCCGATGTGGGACTCGATCCCAGGACGCTGGGATCATGACCTGAGCCGAAGGCAGCCGCTTAACCAACTGAGCCACCCAGGCGTCCCTGGAGTTCATTTTTATCGGACTAAAGTCAGGTTGTCAGCAGGACGGGTTCCTTCTGAGGGTGGAATCTGTTTCCTTGTCTTCTTCACCTTCTAGTGGCTCCCTGTATTCTTCGGCTTCCTCCATCTTCAAAGTGACACCCCAGCCTTTGTGTCTGTCACCACATTGCTGCCTTCTCTGACTCCTCCTGCATCTCTCTAACAGGAAGCTGTGATAATGTTGGGCCCACCTGGAAAATCCTGAATAGTCTTCCCATTTCAAGATCCTTAATTTTATCACACGTGCTAAATCCCTTTTGCTAGAGAAGGTGTCTTTCACAGGTTCTGGGCATTTTGACATGGATAATGTTGGAGATACTACTCAGCCCATCACAGTGACAACTGGCTGTTTTATTTTGTTTTGAATTCACTGGTAGAATAATGTAATTCTCTTTTCCTAGCCTACAAATGTCATCTAAACAGTTGCTCAATGATGTTACTAGTATGAGTGTTCTCATACTAGTAACTAGGAAAAAAACACATTCAAATCAGTAATTTTGGAATGCAAGTTTCATGTAATAAGGTATGGAAAAGGCTGTTAGATTAAAAAAGATAAATCTTTTAAGAAATAAAACCAACATAGCATAGGGAAAAAAAACAAATGGGGGGCCTCGCTGGTGTTCTGGGAAGGAACATGCATCTGTGGTATGCCCTTAAGTTGTGGATTATTTAAGGTCCTTGTATAAATTGGAACCACCTTGTTCTTCAAAATATAGCCTTCCTTCTTTACACCCCACTCACTCCTCAGATCACAGCAGTCTGCCCCACAACTTTACTGAAATTTCTCTTGCTGAGATCACCAATGGCCTCCAACTGACAAATCCAAATAACGTTTTTCTCTCGTTGGCATTTGAAACTATTGACCAGGAGCGCCTAGGTGGCTCAGTTGTGAAGCGTCTGCCTTCATCTCAGGTCATGATCCCAGGGTCCTGGGATCAAGCTCCGCAGCAGGCTCCCTGGTTAGCGGGAAGCCTGCTTCTCCCTCTCCCGCTCCCCCTGCTTGTGTTCCCTCTCTTGCTGTGTCTCTCTCTGTCAAATAAATAAATAAAATCGTTCAAAAGAAAATAAAAGAAAAACAAAACTGCTGACCACTGCTTAATCTTGAAAATTTTTCCTCTCTTAGCTTTGGTATCACCCTTCTGTTTTTCTATCTTTGTGGTTCAGTTTCCTCCATGGCTTTTCCCCCACTACCTATCCTTTAAATGTTGTCATTCCCAAAAGATTTTAAGTGCTCTTCTTAGTCTACGTTCTCTTCCTCTGATCTCATCTGTGTCCAGGACTCACTGATGACTTCTCTCTACCTGCAGTCAAGACTTCTTTCCTGATTCATGCCGCTAATGGCCACCTGGACAACTTCACTTCGACTGCCCACGGGTGGGCACAAGAAAGACATTCTGAACTACTGTGGCTGTTTCACTAATGTGTTTTTTTTTTTAAAGATTTTATTTATTTATTTGACAGACAGAGATTACAAGTAGGCAGAGAGGCAGGCAGAGAGAGGGGGAAGCAGGCCCCCTGCAGAGGAGAGAGCCCGACGTGGGGCTCGATCCCATGACCCTGGGATCATGACCCGAGCTGAAGGCAGAGGCTTCAACCCACTGAGCCACCCAGGTGCCCCTCACTAAATGTTTTGATCACATATTTCAGCTGGGCTAATATGGATGAACTTTCGTCGAGAAACTCCATTCAGCAACTCCATTAAGCCAATTTAATTTTTGATCAATTTCCTCTGCAATGTATTTCCATTTTGTTGTAATTATTTTCATTGGGATCCAGTTTCTTCTATATGTTTTATAATGGAGACTTAGTCAATTTTTGGTTCATTTCAAATTTTACCAATGTATCTTCTGCTACTAAGTTCTCTTGTGGCTACTATACCTATAAAATTCAAATTTCCTAATTACAAATTTTGATTTAAACTTTGTCAAAATTTCATTCTTCCATCAATTTTTAATGATGTGTGTTTTAATGGACTTGAATTTTACTTGAACTGAGGTTTTTCTACCAGTAATATTCATTATAAACTGAATAAGGTTTGACAGTTTATATTTTTTGTTCCTCTGTGAGAAAACTGTCATCAATTTCCCTCTAACTTAAGTTTTCTCTGAAGAGTAAAAACAGAGTCTGTCCTTGAGGTCAAACGTCCTGCTCAAAAACAGGAAGCTCCTGGGTAGATCTGGTAGAAATACTAATTTCTCCATATGTGACTTGGTGAATTCCCTATCTAGTGATGGTCTTGGTCCCAAAACCTTGGTGCTAGAGAAGTGGGCCACTTTCTATAGAGAATATTTGCACTCCTTTTGGGCCTCTGGGCTAAGCTTACATAAAAGCAGGTTGAATTACTTGTCTTCTTCCATATAGACAGATGCTAACTGAAGCCCTCTAGATCTTACTACCCCAACATAAGAAGAGGTTAACTCAAGGAAAAATTCTTAAGATGGAAGGAAAAAGATCTTTGTCTCCAAATCCAAAGTTAAATTCTAAATCATCTGCTCATGGCTTTTATCTGGGTCTCACTCTGGTTCTTCTCACTTGGTTCTCAATTAGGGAGTGATTTAGGACACCTCCTCTCTGGCTGGTCTCTTATTAACCAGTCTCAGGGTTGGCAAAAATGAGCCACAAAAGGGTGAATGCAAACGATAGCACCCTTTGGGAGCTGGAACTGCTAAGTTTGGCTGTCCCTGCAAGGAAGACAGAGCTAAGTCACAGAAGGTGAATCTGTCTGCATTTGCAGAAGATTCCTGTGTCTACCTCAATGGGAGTGATGCTTCCCCCAGAGCAGTCCAAGTCACAGACAAGGAAGACTGTACTCTTGGTTAATGATAACTTGAAACAGAGAAAGCACAGGAACTTCACATTGTAGAAAGAGGTGGGGCATATATTTAAGGATAGACAAATCAGATCTTAGATAAATCTTTAGTAAAAGGAGGCAACTTTGGTTTTACTCATGTATATTATACCAGAACTCTCTGGATCCCTGGGTCTTCTGTGAACACCATTACCAGCTTGAACTCAGACCTGAACTCAGCCCCTTACCAATTCTCCCTGAACGATGGAGGTCAAAACTTATTAAAGCCCAAATATTACTGTTATTTTCTCAAATTTGGAGAGGAAATAAGCAGGCAGGTTCTCTCCCATACTACAGATTTTAAGATTCATAGGTATAATTCATTTCTCCCCAAGACTTTTCTTGGCATGTGTACTTTTAAATTTTATTTTATTTATTTATTTTTTAAAGATTTTATTTATTTGACAGAAATCACAAGTAGGCAGAGAGGCAGGCACAGAGAGAGGGGAGGCAGGCTCCCTGCCAAGCAGAGAGCCTGATGCGGGGCTCGATCCCAGGACCCTGGGATCATGACCTGAGCCAAAGGCAGAGGCTTTAACCCACTGAGCCACCCAGGCACCCTGAATTTTATTTTAATTCCAGTATAATTAATGTACAATGTTATTAGTTTCAAGTGTATAATATAGGGATTCAGTAATTCTGTCCATTACTCAGTGCTCATCAAGTTAAGTGTACTCTTAATCTCCTTCACCTAGTTCATCCATCCCGCCACCTACCTTTCCTCTGGTAACCACCAGTTAATTCTTTATAGTTAAGAGTCTGGGGTTTTTTGTTTGTCATTTCTAAGACTTCTCTCTTTAATTTGTTATGTTAATGCTGGTCTCTTAAGGGATTTTTTGTTTGTTTTTAAAAACTGAATTCTGGGGGTGCCTGGGTGGCTCAGTTAAGTGTCTGCCTTCGGCTCAGGTCATGATCTTAGAGTTCTGGGATCAAGCCCCATGTAGGGCTCTCGGCCCAGCAGGGAGCCTGCTTCTCCCTCTCCCTTTGCCTGACATTCTGCCTGCTTATGCTTGCTCTATTTCACTCTGTCAAATTAAGTAAGTAAGTCAATAAATAAAATCTTAAAAAAAAGACTAAATACTGATGCAGGTCATATTCAGATTAACATATTTTAGGAGCTCACAGTAAAGTTTACAATAGCAGGGAGCTCTTTGGTTTCCTTGGCTCAGACTGTATGGCCGCGCTGTCTTTTATTATTCTATTTATGTCTCCATGTAACATCTAGAAGGAAAAGTAGGTCTCAGGTAGTAACAATGTTGGCATTGGAAACCAGCCAGCCAGCCAGCCAGCCAGCCAGCCAACCAACCAAACGTTCTTTGAAACTTAAAAACACAAAACTAGGCTTGGCACTGTAAAAGGCACTCATGGAACCCTTCAATCCTAGGAAGATCTGACTTAAGAAATAATACAAAATATAAATCATTTACTTTTATTAGGTCCATTTTAATAAAGTGTATAAGAGTTTACAACTCAAAACAATTATTCATAAAAACTATCAGATACATAAGATAGATCACACGAAGAGTGCAATAACATAAATCCAATAGTCTGCAAATAAGAGGTATCGCAAAAACTGTTAAGATTGACTTTATAAATGTCTTTTTCCCTTCCTTTCCCATGTTCACAGCCCTTGAGATTGCGTGCACGTACTGTTTCCTGGGGTCTGATGACCGCAGTATTCCTTATAGCTGGGTCGACTTCCTCATTCAGTCAACTCAGAATGTCCTCTCAGCAGAGTTCACCTCTTTTCCATGGAAAGAGCATTGTCCTTGGCCATCATTTGGTTTCTGTGCCCTAAGAAATGACAGCGTTCTCTTTCAAAGGAACATCTTGCAGGCCTTGTGCTGTTCTGGTCACTACTGCCAGTCCAACACCACACGTGAGCCAGGGATTCAGGTCAAACCCTACTGAGTTGCATCCTTGTGGATGAGAAGAGCATGCTTACTGTGGAAACAGGCTAAGGCAATGGCTGATTTTGCCCATCTTTATCTAGAACAACTCCAGTTCTCTGAGTTGTTGGCAAATGGGGCTGAATTCACTCAAGCCAACTGCCTACTGTTACCACTTGATATTCTTTGGATGCCTTCATAAGGAGGTCTTAACACCATGGCAGAAAGCATGAGGACACGGACACACACACACACACACACACACACCCTCTCCATTCACAATCCTCAAACAAGAGTCTTTGATAGACCCAGAGAATACAACTGTTTTGCCATTGCAGAGTGAAAAGGCTACAATGTCTTCCCTCACTCCCAAAGTCTCACTTTATAACTGACATTGTTAAAAACCATTTCTGCAAAAAAACCACAAAAGCCATTTCTGCAATTCCTTGCCAAAAGGAATCAAACAGATCCCTTTAACACGTATATACAGTTCTAGCATAATGCAACGGAGATAACATTGACTTGATTTCAAGAACATTACTATAAACTCTAAACAGTGTCACCCATATTGAGACTGCCAGGAAGTAGCTTGGACTAAACTTCTTACATAATTACAAGTTCTGGGAATACTCAACTAAGCTGCCGGTGTGCTGGTTAACAGTTAGGTATTTTTACAAGCTATTCCAGAGTCCTTTCATACCTAAACTTACCCCTGCACTCTGGGGCACACTGGGCCTGGGTTAGATCATGATGGAGAGATGCCTTTGGGTTGTGTCTCCAGGGTAAGGCTGGACTTCTGCCAACTTCTCTTCATCTGTTCTTCTGGTCCATAAGAAATGGGGAAGGTGAGCCATTTCACTCTTATTTGGAATTATTCCAGTGTGGTGAGAATACCATAGGTTAAGCTGAAACTTAGGCAGAAACTGTTTATAATAACAAAGG
Organism: Taxidea taxus jeffersonii; assembly: GCA_003697995.1. Lineage (NCBI taxonomy): Eukaryota > Metazoa > Chordata > Mammalia > Carnivora > Mustelidae > Taxidea > Taxidea taxus. The sequence goes on along the minus strand of ML104987.1, from coordinate 122,076 downwards.
CACATAAAAATTGACACAATCATTCAGTCATACCTCATCATTCATTTATTGGTATGATTGTAGTAGGGGAATGTTAAATGAGGAAACGAAGTGGGAACAGGAACAAGGAAGGTGAGCCAGAAAGACCTGCAGGAGTAGAGAAGCGGCAGGAAAGAGCTGTGTCTGGCAGTGTTTTAGTGATGGGATGTTGAAGACCACATGAGAGGCCTGTTTCCTAATAAAGGTCAAGGTACAAATGAGGCAGGGAGGACCAGGAAGTGAGAGAGCAAGGTGGCACCTGGGGGATCAAGACCCTGCCAGTGTGGGTTCTTACATCTAAACTGAGGGAGTTAGTTGTTTTCGGCAACCTAGAAGATTTGTTCTGTAGCAGAACACAGGAACAATTCCCAACCAGATACCACTTTTTTTCAAGCATCTTGAAATCTTTAGGTGAACTTCACAAGTCTGCAAGTGTTCTGATGGTTTAAAAAAAAAACAAAAAAACAAGTTGTTGACTAAGGCATTGAAAAATCAAGAATTTAAAGTACATGATTCCATTTAAAATTCTCATGTTTACTCCATCAGGCAGGATTGGATTAGAATCCAGGGGTGACTCTGGGCATTTACAAAGTGCTTCTACCTCTTCAGAAGCTGCAGTCTTTCCAGCAGCAATCCTATGTACCTTTTATCAAAATGATCCGAGTTCCAAATTTCTCAGATAAGACTGCGTCTATGCGGCCAGCAGCTATTCCAGAATTGATTGGTATGTGTTCTCCAATTTCAATTCCAAAGACACAGCTGATAATAACATTTTTCTTTATTAAAGGCACCCAAGTTGACTCCATTTTAAGTTGTATCCTTCCTACTAGAGAATGAGTTGGATCTCACCCTTCTGCAGTTTCCTATAAAATCCTATTTGATAAAATGCACACATATTATATGACGTATGTTCTGATGATTTTTCTTTATCAGCGTGATTGAATTTGTATTGTCAGGTCACTCTGGGGATTACATTTAAGTAAAACTGAAATCTATGACTTTATGAGTTGGTGAAATGTCCACCCAAGAGTTTGAAACACTGATGTACCTGTACTCTAAAGCTTACTAAATAAATAGTGGGCCAAAAAGATGCTGGTATTTTTCTTGAAAATTTCAAGAAATGTTGGTTGCCAATTTTTTTTTAAAAGATTTTATTTATTTATTTGACAGAGAGAGAGACCACAAGTAGGCAGAGATGCAGGCAGAGAGAGGGGGAAGCAGGCTCCCTGCTGAGCAGAGAGCCTGATGTGGGGCTCATCCCAGGACCCTGAGATCATGACCTGAGCCAAAGGTAGAGGCTTTAACCCACTGAGCCACCCAGGCGCCCCATTGGTTGCCAAATTAAACTCAGACCTAACACGGGATGTGGACATGTACACAAATCTACGCATACCAAATTTTCAGCTCAATAATTATGGAGCCCAAAGTGACATTGAATTCATAACCTAGATTCGCTGAGGTCCTACCCAGCATCTGCTTCTGCATGAAGTTTTTGTTCATTCCATCTCCCAATCTAACAATGACTGGGAGCCTAACAGGCCATATGTAGCTCAAGGTGAGTATTTTTCGCCACACATAATATAACTTCATTAATTCAATGGTGCCTGTTAGTCATTTAACGCAGATTCTTTAAAAGAGTTCATCAGTGCATGTTGTGGGTTCAATGCTTTGTATCTAAAATAGATTCTGGCTCATTGCCCTCCACTGAAATGAAAAGTCACAAGTTCTTGCGTTTCCTATCAGATGTGTAAAGCAAGTAACACATAAAAGTAAAAGGTGCAGTAGCATTTTGCTGACTATATATCTTCCTTTTCTCTGTAATGTTAACCTGTTGCAGTATTAGTTGTTGGAAACATGCTTTTGCTACTAATTCAAAGCACCCTGAGCACTCCTAATTCCCTTAACACTAAATTTTCTAGAATTCCAGATTCAGAATGGCCTCTGGCAAGAATATTTTATCTTTAAATGATGCATTTACCCTATATGATCCAAAGATCAGTGCAGAATTTACTAGTTATTGGCTGACAATCAATATAATATAGTCAAAAGTTTTCATGCATCACTCAGTAAGATCATAAGTAATTTGCATGTATTTACGTTCACTTCTATTCAAAGAATATATTTAGAGTCCCCCCCCCATCATACCTCTCCAGTGAGAATAAAAAAGGGTTACAAGCCCATGCTTGACAAATGATTCAATGATGTGATAAAATCACCATGATTTTATTGATTTTACCTCAAGATCTAAAATGGCTGCTTGATTAGGTAGAAGTGATTAAATAACCAAAGGAAAGACATTTTGCAGGGCTGTTACAGAGGTAATCCTGAATATTTGGTAGAGGGAATGAGAATGACCTTCCACTTGAAGAGTTCCTGACTCAGGATGAGAACTCTCCCTGAATATTCTTATCCTCTTAGCTCCTGCCTTGGAGGGCTTTACTTGATAATGGCCAAGGGAAGAGGCTGGGATGAAAAGTTCCATATGCATTAGCCCAAACTATTTATTCAACTGGAGAGAAGATTTTGCATCCACCATTACACAAAAGAAATCAGAAATCATCACAGGGAGAAAGGCAAAGTCTTAGAAGGGATATTTAACATTCATCAAAGTGAAAGACTGGGGTGGTTGAAACCTCAGGTGTAAAGCCATAGCCAATAGTCCAGATCCAGTGCCAAGTATTTTTCTTTTCACCTGGATGTTTGAAATAGGTGGAGACCAAACTAGAAAATGTCTTGAGAAGTTGCAGTTCATATTCTACCCCCAAGATTCCTGAATTTCAAATTTAAAGTGTATGACACCTATTCAACTGCAATAGAGTTGGGCATTCTGGCTTGATTTTTGGATGAATTTCCAACTCTTAAATCATTCATCTGTTTTGGTAAGCAACTTTCCCAACTTCTCCAGCTAATGGAGACATCACTGACATCAATTACAAGTCACTAGAAGCTTTCAGGTTGAAACATGGTGCAGCAGCTCTTTCCATTAAGTTGAACTTCCTCAGCACAGATCTTCCCATTGAGACAAAAGTTTCACCTTAAGGCACTAATAATAACAGGTACGGAAAGAGCCGGGAATGAGTCAGATCTTTCCAGAAATAGACATTTCAAAAACACAAGTCAGTCACCTATCTGGCTTACTTTAACATCTACAGAGGACAGAAAATAGAAAGATTTTCATGGATAGTTCATTAAGCTCTTTTCTTTCAAACTGATTTACATATCTTAGATTTATTTTTCCTCAAGAGGCAGTGGAGAAAGGTAGCAAGGAATCGCAAAACACAAACAAGTATGCAACTCTAATTTGTAGCCTAGTCTCATGATTAATTCTAGGAGGACAGCCTGGAGTGCTCAGACCTAAGGTTTTTAAGTACTTTAAAATATTACTAAGACCACATACCCAATGGTTCAAATTGGGACAAGATGTTCTTTTCTATTGTTCTGAGGGGAAAAAAATTGTAATTTTTTAAAACCATGTAAGTGGAATTTGTTAAGAGCAAGTAGCAAATTTTGGAGGAAAACATCTACTCCATGAAACCTCAGTTTCAGCAGGATTCTCCTACACCTTCCAATGGCTTCGATTTTGCCACAAGACAGAACTAAATAAAAACGGGGCTCAAATCAGTTAGGTCAGGAGACAAATGCCAGTAAATGAGTGGTTGTGGAGGTAGGCATAGGGAGACAGGATTTACCTACAGGAAAAACGCTCCCTGTGTGCGCGCCAACACACACACGCATACCTGTGTACTCAGAGTGATTTAAAAAGCATGAGTGTGGGTAGGCTCAACATTGTTCAACATGAGCACAGCTATCTCATCTGTTCGCATTTCTACATAGGAAAGGATCTGACGCAGGTCACACACCCACAAACACTCATGTGTGAGAGGCTAGCCCGGCTCGCAAAGACTCAGAAACGGATCCAGAGAATCCTTTGTAGAGCTGCTGGTTTTACAGGAATGATTAGTATCTGCAGGATTACACTTCCTCTTGATTTGCAGGATTTTTATCTTGGATTTCTTTCCATAAATATCCCCTTTGCAAGAGCATTAAGTCGAGTCCTAAAGGGACTAATCTTGAGTCCTCAACGGACAAGACTCAGAGCAGGAAGTGCAGGAAAAAAAAAATTGCAGTAACATGGCCCCTCTGGGGTTGGGGTGAAGTTATTTCTGGATTTAAACAGTCTTGGGGCCAAAAAAGGCAGTAGAGTTCTGGGTGGAGGTGGAGATGGAAATGCCTGTAAGTCCAGAAATCAATACAAACAAAAGAAATGAGCATAACTTAAAGGGGTTTCAACTGAGTATCACTGCAACAGAGTTCGTTGCCCGCAGGAATCCTGCTCGGACATGGGGAACTGAGAGATAATAACTGGTGCACTTCTTCTGAGACAGGCTCAGCTGGGAGTGATGTGATGAGTACTGAGGGCGCAGTAAAGACAGAGGCTTGAAGGCTCAGGTAGCGCTCCTAAGGTTTCTGCTTGCCCGATTTGGAAGGAAAGGGTGCTAAAGCAAATGGATCCGCCGCTGGCAGCTCTGTAGTCCTGGAGGAAAGGGATGTGATGGAAACAGAGCCAGCTATGGACTGTCTGTTGGTCTGGGAAACAATTTTGTAGGCAGCAATGGGCTGGGCTTCTGGACTTGGCTCATCTTCTGGGCTATAGTGACGGGAATATTTGGATAAAGACTGGGGGCGGAATGGTTTGCCAGACATGGGGCCTGAGATAGTTTCTTTCTGGGGCTGAGGTCCTTTGTTTCTGTCATTAGGATGGCCCCCAGATTCCAGCGAGGATCCCCTGGGAGAGATGCTGTCAAGATGGTCTGCTGCTTGTACAGAATGGGAGGGGAGGTTAGACTGCTGGACAAAAGCAGCCATGGGATATTGAGCTCGGATAGGGGCATACACTGCTCTCTCAAGGCCTGGGAGCAGAGGGACATCATCAGTCTGAGTGAGGAGACTGGTCTGCACAGGCAACTCCTGGGGGGTGCTCTGGGCAACCGTTAATTCCTCCACGTTCTTCTTCTTGGTAAAAGGAGCTCTCAAGAACACGTCTGCCTCCTCTGGCTGGGAAGGAGCCACACTGCCCTTGGAGACAAACGGGGCTTTGGAGAAAATATCCAAGTCATCAGCTGGAACCCTTGAGCTCCTGAAAGGGGCTGTGGCAAAAACATCTGGCTCCCCAAGACCGTCTGTGGCTGGCTGTGGGAGGACTTGGAACTGGTTCTTTCGGCCCCCCTGGCCTGCCTTTGCTTGCTCAGTAGAGACTTCCGGCTGAGCGAATGGAAGAGCTCCCCCCAGCTTCCCCTGGGGAGGCTTGCAGCTCTCATCCTCTTCTTCGGACTCCATGAGGAGAGGTCGAGACCCACTGCAGTCCAGCATGTCCCCCTCGAGATCAGTCCCTTCCTCTTCACTGCTGTGGAATGAACTGTTGCTTGAAGGGCCATCTCGGGCCAAGAAGTCCGATTCTAAATTGTTCTGCGTTTTCGTACCAGGTACTGTGGAGGGGTCTGGATACAGGGGAAGGCCTTTAATGCCCGCTGAGTCTTTAAAGTGCTCTACAGTTATTACAGGACAGGGATTGGGCTCTCTCTGGAGACCTAGAAAAGCACAGAATGCAGAATTAATGCACAGATCAGATTAGCTCTCCTCAGAACATTTAAAATGGTCAACCCATGGCAGAAACATCGTGGGACCAAATAAACAAAGGTTGAAATGGAAGAGGAAAAACAGAAAAACAAAAGTCAGGCAAGGAAACGGCACACAAACTGGAACACAAGCAGTCACTGTCTCTCACATTTTGGGACATGATAGGCACAATGTACAGGAAAGGAGATGAAGATGTTAGGCACACAGACATTCAGCATAACTACACAAGGCTCCTACTCGTGGGGCCAGGCACAGCCACCTGCTCTAACGGGCGCTGGCTCAGGACGGAATGAAAACAAACCCGGTCGCTCAGCTCCACATATACCATGGAAGTTCTGGATTATGCAGAAATACTGTCTGGGGACAAATGCAACTGAGTATCTGACATGTGATCATCTGCTCCACACTGCCTGTTTCTGAGGACAGATTCTCAATCCCAAATCGCACCCCTCCTCCCCACCCCCAAGAGCAGCAGAGCATGGATGCTTGATAAATAAATGCAAGATTTACATCAGAAGCACTATTCAAAGAGCACAGGAGTGCCCCAAATGCCAACACTGAAGGTGCCTTCTAAGAGGAGGAGACATAATCAGAAATCATATTAAATAAACCACCTTCAGCTGGAGTTGGTACAGAATTTTGTTTTCAGTCTTCTCAGGGAAGATCTCCTCTGCTTAAATGAATCTATTATAAAGTTCTTTAAGCAGAAGGAGTAAAATACATGGGTTAACTGCAGAAATATTTGCGAACAATAATACACTATTCTACTTCTAGCTAGATGGACGTGCCTCAGGGTGCTCTGGCTTTTAAAATAAAATAGACAATTATCAGAATGCAAGAGAGCTTACCTTCCAAGAAATATTAGCAGGTTAGAAGTAAGTCATTGGGCACATGTTAGCAAGAGGGCAGGAAAAAGGCATATGTAACTAAGCAAGAAGAATCCAAAGAAAAGGTGGTTGGGGGTAAAGAGAGCATTTCTTCATGGGTTTCCCAACCCACCCGGCATTTGGTACAGTGGTTTGGATTCTGCAGATGCCTTGGAACCTCTGTAACTGAGGTAATTCCATCAACCCCTCCCCATGTTACCCTCTCCCCTTCCAGGCAAATCATTAGCTAGTAGAAACTTCTGCTAACAATTATCCACTACCAAGGTTTCTGCTTGAATTAAGCACACAGAACACAGCAGAAGCGGCATCAAAATCAGTTTATTGGGAAATCAGTCACTTAGAGACATTACATTGTAAAGAGATGTTAGAGAGAGATCGGAACATTTTAGAAGATCCTGTACAAAAAGACTATGTTTCTCAGAAATCTAGAACTTTTTAGCAGTGCTTCTTTTTAAGCAGCTCTGATCTTAAATACTGTTTCCAGAAACAAACAAAAAAATGTGGGTGTCCCCCTCATTTTCTGAGTTTGAATGCATTCAGTTGAATTTCCAGTTAGGAGTCTTTAAGTGAAATTCTGTACTGGTGCCAAACAGCTTTCTGAGTAGTGTTTGAAGAATATGATTTTGAAGAGGATACATTTTTTTTCTTGGCGTTGCGGCTTTGGTATGTGCACCCATGTGGCGATAGGAAAGCGTTAGTCAGCTGTTAGGAAGCAAATGGAACATCTTCTCTCTTGCAGTATATGTGGAGAGACATAATCCTAAGCTCTCAGGCAAGTATAATGATATTAGTTCTGCCACTGTGATTCTTAGGCGGTGATTTCTGGGAGGAAATTCAAATGAAAAGGGGCAACGAGGCTTTCCAAAATAAGATTTGCCAAGCAAAGGGGCATGGAAGCTCCCTCCCCCAAGATTCCTTGAACCACGTTCTAACACAGACTCTGCTAGACAAAGTTTTCAGTTGCCAAAACTAAGACACATTTTCTCATCTGCCAAAACTACCCCCAGAGCTGTTATCAAGCTGGTTCTGTGGGAGAGCAAAATATCTTTTAGGGGAAACATGGTAAATTTACTCAAGCCAATGACCAATTCTGGCACCATACCGATCAATAATGAAAACTGGACACTTAGTTTGATTGGAGTTAGTGTTTTGGGGAAATTAAACTGAATTCAGTCAGATCTATTTGTGTGCACAGAATGCCAAAAGGCAGCTGCCTACAGAATCAGGAGCACTCTGGATGCCTGCAATGTTGGGTTACATTTTGAGAACTATCAGGTACCAAGTGGAGGACCATATCTGGAGCTGGACAGGACAAAAGAACATGCTTACCTATCTAAATTACTTAAAAAGTGGGTTCTTGGACAACTGGAAACCCGCCAAATTAGCATATTCTAGGACCCTGATGGTAACAGGAAAACCATACCTAAAATTTCAAGAACTTTCAAAAACTCACAAGCCCAGTGACAAAAAACCCTGTGACACTGAATTTGAAGGGGAAACTTGTTTCCTGTTCTTCAAAACAAGGTCAGACCTGTTTCTATTTTTCAGCATGAATCTGCCTCCTAAGGGTTAGAAAACAACATTTAGAGGATTTTCCTGAGAAGGCCAAGTCTCTTAACCTCTTTATTCTTTTTCGAGAAGGTATACTGTGACTACAGCAGAGAGCAACCACTCTGCTGCTCTCCCAAGTCGGGCGTTCTGGAGACCCAAGAATGCCAGTGGGTTTGGGAGAAACACGGACATCCATACGCCCTCACCACAAGATACAAAGTAGTCAAGGAGAGACTCTAAATAACTTACAAGCAGAAAATGGACATTAAATCTTGTTGGCAATTAGAAGTCTTTTTTGGAATATGAGTATGTATGTTCTTGTACGGAAAGCATGTGTTTTCAAGGTGAATAATCTTTGTATATGAAAATGGCCTTGCCCTATCAGATAAATGTGTTTGAAACAGTCTGACTACTAGCAAAGAAGGATTTGCACTACTTTTTTTACTTTTTTTTTTTTTTTTTTTGTTATCATGAAGCCTCAAGTAGGGCATTTGGTTCTAATCCCCTCAAACTGGGTTAGGTCCCTTTTCATTTTGGTTTAGCGCATTAAATTAAGCAAGAAGGCAGGACACCCTTCTTTTTCTTGCTGTCATGGAGGACTATGTGCAAGGTTAAGGGTCAGTACACTTTTTAGGAGTTCTACGAGTTCAAGGCTCCAAAGTCATGCAGATTCAGTCAGAGTTCATGTGGTTGACAGAGCAGGAAAGGAGTCCCCAAAACTCTTTGATGACCTGTTCACTAACTGCCTGTTAACTTTCAAAGCAACCCTAAGTGCTGAGTGATTCGGGGTATGTCTACTCTGGGGATTTTATCTGATGGACACAGTGAAGGGGTCATCAGAGTGCTTTCAAAAAAATCAGAATCTGAAGACTAAAATTTCAGGCTGGATAGTCTCTAGTGCAATATATCTTGCACAGCCAGAATTTCACTTTCCCCCATACCGTAAACTGAAGTAACAGTTACAAGCAGCATCGAAGACCTACTTCTTGCCCAAAACTGAAAATGAAGACTTGGGAGTACTGAGAAACCTTCACAAATATTTGGCAAATAGAAAGCAAACTGTCCCTTCTTAAGAAGGTCAGAAATGCAGCACCAATTGAAATTCACACTCTCGGAGTCGAATCAGGGAATTAAGAGATGGACATCAAATTAATAATTGCCATGACCTTTCAGCTTAGATGATAAAATTAAGCGTTTGGTTCTACCCTATGCCGTGCAGTGGTTATTAAAGCCCAGGACTGGGGAACAGGGATTTGGTCGGAGGCAATGAGGGCCAGTGACGCTGCGCCTCTCAAGCCAATGGAGCAACTAAAGAGATTTCTCCCTGGGCATCAAACTGCTGTTGCCAGTATCAAATGTTTAATTAAACTGGCCTGGGTATATTAAGGATCAAATTAGAGGAGGGCAGCTGCAAATCTGTGCTCCATTTGCAACCCTGAGTCTAGTCGCACCAAATACAGGCTCACGGGGGTTTTCTTCTCTCTGACAGCAAGGGGAAACCTCGGTAGCCACACTCAGTATTACTGTCACTCAACAATGGGTTCAAGTCCTTTTCGCACAAGTGCGTTTTCAGATCAGGAAAGTGGCAGTTACTGTAAGTTATTTACATCTGTGAACATCAGGCTCCCGTTTGAACAGATAAGTCTTTATTCCCCTGTATGCTTACATAATAAATCGTTTACAGACTTTTTTTTATACAATACTTGCGTAGCAATGTTTAAATTTCATATTTTTACTGTAGAAGGGAGCGTCGCGTACCTCTGTTTGCTCTGTCTTCTCGGGAAGGACATGGTAAAGACCTGTGGTGAGGACGCATCCACGTGACGAGGCGATGTGCAGTAGGTGGATAGAATACTCACAGGAAAGAGAGGAAAGTCTGGACACTACATCCAAGGGGGGACCCGGAAAGTGTCTTCCGTTCAAGCGACTGCCACCATTTAGTAACTCTGCCCAAGTCAGCATTACCCAAAGAACCTCCCTCCTCCACCTTAGTGAAAGGAAACCCAGGATAAACAAAGTAGTATCTTGTTACAGATTATCTGAAAGGGAGGCCATCTGGGATTCATTTTGACTCAAGAAACCCAAGTACATCCAACTTCAGGAATATGACTAGGGTGGAAAATGAAAAGACTAACTTTGTGTTGGTAAAATTATAGTCTCTAGAGAGGAGTAAAAGATAGCTTTGTGTAATCTGGAGTGTTTCAGTAAAGATTTCATTTTAAATATCCCTCTGATAGTTTCTCTGTTCTGGCTGGCAGCCTCTAATTTGCTTAATTTTGTACTTTGGGCAGTCTTGTCATTTTTTTGTCCCCAAACTCTAAGTTAGTGGCTACACGGTCCTGGTAATGTTACAGCCAGAGAAAGTTAAAGGCTCCTGGAAATTTAGACAAACATTATCATGGGAGACTTGACTTTGGCCCAAGGTATCTATAGTATGAACTTATTCAGCTGAACTCAGATCCCTCCACACTTCTGGGCTGAGGTCAACCCCAAAGGTCTCCTCCTTCCTCTAAAATTGCTGAAGGCAGACTGTTCCTGATCTGGAGAAAACTGTGTTAGTTCACATCAAAATGATCAATTACCTGCCAGGACAGCAAGAAAGAAAAGTATTATAAACAAAACTAAAATTTCATCTTGAGAAAAACAGGTTCTTTTCTTGAGTATGTTCCCCTATAATTATTAGTAATCCAAGTTCTATAATTCTAATTCAGGAAGCACCAAGTTCAATATCAAATGACACTGAACAAAGTGACAACCTCTCTCAGAGGTTATTTTAAAATCTGCATCTTTCCATTTTCTAAACCACTAAAAACAGGTGAAATTATGGCAGTTCCCTTATTCAGAATATTAAGGAAATCAAGACTGATTGTTGTCACTTTCCATTATAAGGTCCTCTCTGGGAATTTTCTGTGGATTATTCTTTTTACTGTCTACAATAGTAACCATGTTTCATGGCGGGGGGTGATTTTGCTTTTTGGGAACAGCTAAACATGACTCAGAACCAAGAGTTACGGGAAAAGATTAAGACAGAGAACATACTTCTGGCTGCTGAAAGCAATACTAATTAGATAGTAATTCAGTGGATTTTCTTATACCTTATTACTGTCCTTGACAGTATTTCTAAGGATGGGAGTGGTTTCAGAATTAACTTAAATGAAGGTAGCACCGTTAGAGTAGTATTAGCTTCCCAAGTAAAACCAGATGCCTTTGAGGGGAACAACACTCACTGAGTGGCCAAAATTCTGACAGGTCTGCTAAAGAAATCATTAATTATGATTGTAGCTAAGACTGTCCATTTAAACCTTATCTCCTTTGAGTCCTGTGTTTTTACAAATACTGGGACTTAAATTTGGTGATCTAGTTACTTGAATGCTGTAAGGGGTAAAACAAACAAACAAACAAACAAACTTGTGATGTGTTCTGGTATAGTTACCACTCTTGCACAGTTGGATTAAGGCAAATCAGAAACATATGCTTATAGTATCTGCCCATTTTTAAGTGCCAGATCACTGACTATATATTTTAAAAGAACTGAAGTCTTCTGATACTGTTTTGTTGGAATAGGTAGGGCCATAAAAAAACAAACAAAAATGATACTTAGATACTTAAAAAAGAAAAAAATCTATGTCCCAAACTGTCCAATAATGTAGGCTTCTATGCAGATAACCAAGGAAGAGCCACTCAAGTAGTAAAGGGCCATTATAATTCTCTAAAATGTAAATACTGCTCCAGTAACACTAAGAACTATAGAAGGGAACTAAAGAACATCAGGGTTATACAGATCCTTCATAGTCCTTCCCAAGCATCATAATATGTAGGTAGAACGCTAGAACTCCATAAGCTTAAAGACCATCCAGTCCAAACTCATCACTGTATACCTAAGGAACGACCACTCTTAGGGATGCCTGGGTGGCTCAGTTGGTTGAGCGGCTGCCTTCGGCTCAGGTCATGATCCCAGCGTCCTGGGATCGAGTCCCACATCGGGCTCCTTCTCGGCAGGGAGCCTGCTTCTCCCTCTGCCTCTGCCTGCCACTCTGTCTGCTTGTGTTCACTCTTTCTGACAAATAAATAAATAAAATCTTTAAAAAAAAAAAAAAAAAGGAACGACCACTCTTAGAACTGGAGCACCTGCTGACAGCTACTTGGCTAGTGACTGACAAAGGTCAGGGAGGGATCCCAGGGGGCCTGTCCAGCCCAGGCCTCTTCTCCCACGGCCCGGCCCTAGGTCCCACACCTGTGAGATGAAGTGGATGGATTATAGGCTGGTCTCTCTTAACCCACTTGTGGCTCTGTCTAGAGTTTCGTGTGTCTCCCAATTATCAGACGCTGTAGTGTCCCTAGTGTCCTATCAAATAAACCCTTTTAGCTCAGGGATGAAGCTATAAACTAACGGAGGTCCCATTTACCGAGTCACTCACATGGATTTCTAACTTAACAGAAAAATAGTTCTCCCCTTTGAGGTCCTATTCCTAAAGAATAAACCCAAGATGATTTCATGTCATTATTTCCCTCAGACTTCCTCCATCCAGTCTCTGGCTTCTAGTCTGTTCATTTTCATTAAGAGTCTCCATTAAGCTTTCATGAGCCAGACGACTAGGGAATATATCGCAATGTGATTATGGGTAATACAAGAAAGGAACAATTTAGAGATACCGAATTTCTAAACTGTACTCTTCACTTCTTCAATTAAATTGAGAAACTAGGGACGCCTGGCTGGCTCAGTTGGTTGGGTGGCTGCCTTCTGCTCAGGTCATGATCCCAGTGTTCTGGGATCAAGTCCCACATCGGGCTCCTTGCTCAGCAGGGAGTCTGCTTCTCCCTCTGCCTCTGCCTGCCACTCTGTCTGCCTGTGCTCGCTCCTGCTCTCTCTCTGACAAATAAATAAATAAAATCTTTTAAAAAATAAATAAATAAATTGAGAAACTAGATGTTCCATTATATTTCTAACATGTATATGTGTGAACAAAAATCAAATTGGAAAATATAGGCATAAAACATTTTTCTTATTTAAAAATAAACATTTCCTTCATTAGTTTATACATTCTTTCTATGTCCAGGAAAAAGAATACAGTTTCGATCTTCAGTAATATTCCTGTCCATAAAGGGGCAAACCGAGTCCCATTTTCACTGCTGTCCAATCAGAGAGCTCTTCAAGGACGTCTTTTTTTATCTTCAGCTGGAAGGTTGTGCCTCCCTCAATTTTGGAAATGATCCATTATCCTAATAGAGGGCTTTACTTAGCTCATCTAGTTTCAGCTGGCACAGGAAGTTTTTAAGTCAGAAGGAAGACTGAAAGATTCAGACTTTTCCTCCGATGCCTTTCAAAGAATGTTCTCACATTTCTGGGGTCAAAGCTTGACCTCCAAAGTGCCCTGTTTTGTAGGCTGTTGTTGCCTGCTCAGCTTTCTTCCCCACCCCCCTTAAAGTGCAAACGTGTGGAAAAAGAAACAAAAGTACTAGATAGAGAAACAAACAAATGAGCATGGAATTTTATTTGTACAAATCTGATCAATTAAGAGTTTCCCCTTCTGATCATGGAAAGTGGCACTCAAGGAAGAGAACCACAACGGGCTTCTCCGTGCCCACCTCATTTCAAAAGGGCAATTTTATAAAATTGCTTTCTATGGGAGGAAAAAAAAAATACACTCCAACGAGTAAGGACATATACAGAGGGTGACCATGAGGCATGTTGTCATGTCAGTTCAGGGTCCTTTATTTATTTTATGAACAATATTCTAAGGTTAGTGAGGAACTACGCTTTGTTTTGCTTTTTAATCTAGGAAGCCAAGGAAAACCAACTGGACATATTTCATTGGCTACATCCTTCGATTCAAACATCAAAGAGAAAGAAAGGTAAGTAGCCAGAATCAAATTGTGCCTCGCTTGTCGGCACACTTATTTCTGATTATCTGAAAATAAACAACATGCTTATTCTACAAAGACAGAGGACCTGCTGAAAGCTTATAGCAACACACAAGTCTACTCAAAATGATTCCATATGTTACACTGTAGGATTGCTGTGTAGTTATACAAGGGAAAGAGATCAAAACCCTGTACAGACACCTGATATCAGACTTGAAACGCCAAGTGGAAACAGAACTATTCAGCGTCTTCATTTATACACAATTTACAATATTTGATTCAAAATAAAAATCACAAGAAAAATACATCTGTTTCTGCTACAATTCCTTCCCCTCCCCCATCCACCCCCCAGTGAAAAGTCTTCTAATAAAAGGTATCATATTACCACCATTGTCTCATTTTGGTCTAATTCTGAGATCCCGGCTCGGGACAGTTAACATGAAAAGGAATGGCAATACTTGGGTTTTATATAACGTACACATTTTATCCAAGGATCTCAAGTACTTGCAGTCACGTCTCCAGATCTGAGAAATCACGGTTCAATGGAAGCCAGAATGCTGGATGAATGCTGGGCAGGTTGCATGGGGTGTGAAATCCCTTGGCTAAGTCTACGATCAAACAAGGTCAGAGCTGGTGGGCTAGAGCTGGGCTCAATTGCTCTTTTCAAACACATCCCATCCGTCAGTCAGTTTTACCCTCTCTTAAGTCACACACCCATCTCTAGGCTACCACCCAGAGTCAAGACCAACTGAAGAAGCCACGTCCTCATGATAATGCAGCAGCGTAAAAAGCAAAAACAGAGAAACACATTCATCAGCATCTGGCCAAAGGAGACTGGGGCTGGGAGGATTGGTCTGGGAGGCCATTCCTAGCAAGAATGAGACGAGGGTGTCAATTCACTAGTTTCAGTTACAGTTAAGCTTTGGGTGGAGTTGATTCCAGCAGAGAAGCTCAGGGCATCTAGCGCTTGATTTAAGATAATGCTATTGAAGAAGGGTAATGATAAAACACAGCAAACTAACAGGGAGGAACTGGCCAAGGAATATCTGGAGGGCCAAAGTGATTTTCTTTCCTTATCGTTTCTACAGGAGAAGGCAAGGGGTAGGAGATAAGGGCTAGAGGGCCCTTTGTTAGCAGATTTTTTTTAAAAAAATCCGTTTTTTCTTTTAACTCCATAATGAAAACTTGTATTACGGTGTGAAGGTTACAGAATTGCCTCTGCTACTGGGTCCCGGCTACAGGTCTATGAGCTGATCCACCAACAGTAAAGACCTGGCTAGGTTGGGAAGACTGGACTCAGAGCTCCCACTGCTGTTTCTAGAGTGCCCACCTGGAAGTGGAGAGATAGGAATTCAGTACAAAACACAGAGGGTTAAGGTTTAGATGTGCAGAGCAAGCAAAGGAGAAACCAAACCAAACCCTAGAGAAGCAACAGTTTACATTTGCAAACTCTTACGTGTTGATTTTTAAACATACAAGCTAGGTACCCACCACCCCCCACCCAAGCTTCAGGCACACCGTACCAGAGGCAGAACGCCTTGCAAAGAGGATATCATTTTCTAATGAATAGACATTCTACCTGAGAACTGCTGGCTGGACCCTAGCTTCCTGATAACACCAAATCATTTCCCTGACAAAGTAAAAATCAACAGTTTTTGCTTTGGGGAGAAATTAGTTACTAAGACCACTGCAATAGAAACAGGCTTTAAGAAATATATAGACGGTCTCATGGCAATTGAGGGTCTCATGGCACGTTGAAATGATTTTAACCCATCAGAGAGGATCAAGGATGCTTCACAAATATCCAGAAGATGCAAATGGTATCCAAGCACTATCCTTCATCTCTTTGGGAGGAATATTTATTACAGATTATTCTAATCATGCTAAAGAAATGTTCCATGCTTTTAAAAAAATATATGCTTTCCGGTTTTCACCAAGTTTCCACTTTATTTTTGGCTTGATACTTTGTAAAAACCAGGTTTTGGTCAAAGTGTTAAATACCTTCCTTCTAACTAAACACCACGGCCAAGCTTTAAGAGAACTGTATCTCGGTTGGTACGGGTATCTCTATCTTATCCTGCTTCAGCCCCACGGCCTGCCATTATCCCCCGTTTCCTTTGTTAAGCGCGGGTGCTTTTTTCCCCTCTTGGAGATTAGGTACATTACTATTTTGTAGTGAGCTGTGATGTCCAGCTCTTCTCTTTTCCACATCCTCTCTTTCTTACCTTGTGGGTTTTTGGTTATCAATACAGGAATAGGGTCAAACTCATCTTCTGCCACCTTGTCCGAGCCCTCAGGGACATCAAAACCTGAGATGAGATTACTATCTTCTGCAGCTTAATACAGAACGCAAGTACACAAGCAGAAACAACAGAGGTAGAGATTAGCAAACGAGAGAACATGTAAGGGCACAAAGTTCCCAACTATACAATCACTGTTGTTTTGAAGGTGGAAATGCTTATTTTCATGACTTGAAATAAAAGTAGCAAAACTGGAAAATAGGGAAACAGAAAAAAATGGTTTCGAGCGGGCCATGTTAAGACTTTCGTAAATGATCAGGGAGAAGGGTCAGAGGATGAATTCTCCACTACCGTTTTAAAACCATTCATTGTGGTTACTGTGAGGTATCTCTTCAGGGCCAGGGATTAGTCACTTATCTTCCTTATTAAGCAGACAGAGGCCTGACTAACAAACAATACTCAAGAAACTCAAAGCCAGGGGTAGGGGGGAGGTAATTAGTAGCTCTTAAAGAAGCAACTGCTACCTACACTATATGTTAATTAATTGAATTTAAGTTAAAATTTAAAAAAAAAAGAAGCAACTGCTGTATACAAGGCAAATAAAATACTTCTGAAAGGACTTGCTGCCCCGTGACTGGGGAAAAAAGACTTTCCATCAACTCTTGATGCCTCAGGGAACGCTGGGGCCCAAGATCACGTGCCCTGGGATTTCAAGCATAAGTTTGTTGGAATATTCTCCTCCATTCTAAGATTACCCTACCGGCAAGGGCTAGCTGAGCACCTATTTTGCAAGTAATGCTTCTCTGTAATTACATATCGCTGCTGACACACTCTTGCCAGACATAATTGGTTAAACACACACTCTATAAAAACATAATCATCTTAATGCCATCGAGGGTAAAAACAAAAACTCAGCTATTACCGCCGTAAACCATAAACTAATTATTTTCAGACTTCTTGGGGAGGTTTCCTTCTTGAATTTTTTTCAGAATAAACTTCCACTGTTCCTTTTCCATACATTCGCTCCTTCCAGAAAACCAACTTCACTACCCCCGGTAGAGAAAGAAGTTTAGTGAACGCCTGCATCCCGTGCCTGTCACTTTTACAAACAGCTCACTGAAGGGAACTCATTTCAAGCTACTTCTGTCCAGCAACCTTTCAAACCGGTATCAACCCAGGACTAAGAAATGAAAATGGCAGATGAGAAAGAGAAATCCAGTAATCAGTCATGACTCAAAATGTAAAACTTTGTTAAGTTCAGTCTTTGAAGACTGACTTTTGAGGACTTATGCCTGCTGCTTTATTGAGTAATCACTACCCAAAAACTTGAAATCAGATTTGATGAAACAATTTTAAGGTCTAAGGCTAACAACTATGTTAATGACAACAGTCAGTCAGTGAACTGTCAACTCAACCATCTACTTACCCTGACTGCAAAGACACAGAGCTCTGCCTTTCACGGAGAACAGGAACTATATGCTGTCCCCATGACAGCCAGAAAGCAATCTGTTGTCTAAGCCTTAAAAGGCACTCTTCCCGAGAGGGATTATAACACAGAGGCTAAGAGTACAAACTCGGGTTTCCTACGTGAAGGAAGGGGTGAGACCACTTCACTGGCAAAGACTTTTGGTAAGGAAAATTCTCAGGACTCATTCAGTTCTCCTTGAAGGACAAATGGGAGCCCAAGGACAGGAAAGCATTTTACCTTTATGGGCTGGAGCAGAGATCGCTATGGGGGCAAACTCTTCCAGAAGGTCAGTAGTAGGGTTAGAAAGCAGGGAGCCATCAATCAGGGAATCTTCCCCGGTGAGAGAATCTGAGTCCAGATTGACAGCATCGCAGGTCAGTGATGGCATTAAATGGCACACACAATACCATGAGATTAGAGTTTAGCCTTGAAGTTACTGCATTTACATGTCATACGTACAAGCCAAGGCGGGAGAAAGAAAACCACAAGTAACGTGTTAAGCCCCCAGCATTTTCATCGATAGAAACATGTACTTCTAGATTCCTCTTAACATCAACAACATCAAATATGGAATACTTCTTTGCTTAGAGGTTGCTGGGTAAGCAAATATGTGATCTGGTTGTCAAGAACCCTTCAGCAACTCAGTTCTCAGCAAATGCTGCTTGGGGAAAAAAGGACTTTGCCACTAAAGAGTTTCATTTAGACTTTCCCTAAACAATTGGGGTAAAGGGTACAACAGGGTGAGGTACTGAAGCTGACTAGGAGGGAGTTGTCCCTGGCTTATTATCAGCAGAATATGACATGGTTAAACAGCATTTTCTAAATCTCTACCAGATCCCCATTCAAAATAAAATGATCTTGCTTCTTAATAGCATTCTTTCAATTTGAATTGCTCCTCTGAATATATGATTTTACTTTTAGGTAAGGAACAGAGAGAAGATAAAATGGGGAGCTCAAGCATTTTAACATACAAATTGTTCTCTGGGGAAGTTTTGGACAAGTCAAATAAGCACAAGGCAAAGGAACCATCTAGCTTTCTTTGTTCGTTTCTCCCCCACCTCCTTGAATTTACTTTCATAGTTCCCAGACTTCCAATTGTTTTCTGTCCCAAGGTAGGAAATCAGACACTTTTACCAAGGTAACTATGGGCTCGATAAAAATGCGGGCTGTCAACTCTGGATTTATGGACAGGAAAGAATTCTATTAAGAGTGAAGTTTGAAATTAGGGTAAAAACAATGCCAGACCAGGGAAGATTTCAACTCTGCCTACAGTTTAACAGCAAACCATCCATATAAGCTAAAAGCACTGGGCTGGGAATAGAACGTCCATATCCAGAGGGTGAGCGCCATGAAGTTACTGACACTGTTTGCTGGAAAGTGGCTCAGAAACCTTGGAGGAGTCCAGTCATCCCTGCAGCTCAGCAGTTTTTTAGGGAAAGAGGTGCAGGGAACCTGACACCAGTGAAAAGCATCTTGAATAACGAAATAACGTAACCAGAGAAAGTCCAAGGACCACTCTACAAAGAACATGGCTCCAAAAAGTACTCTGCTCTTCAGCATGGAATGGTATCACTCAACTTCTAGAAGCTGGGACTGTACCCCCATTCCAGGGGCATCTGACCATTCTAGGGGCAACTGACCAGGCTGCAAAAGAAGAGGGTCACCTGCTGCAGGTGGAAAGGCTGACCGTGAGGGCCACCACAGTGGTCCCCGCAGCTGCAGAGAGACCAGACTGACCTGTGCGGTTCGAGGCCATAGATTCCGTCTGAGATGGAAGGCGCTGGGGCACTGGGGGCTCCAGTCCTGGTATGAGACTCTCAACAGCAACATCGGCCTTTTCTTTTGTAACAGAGCATTAAGAAAGGAGAACAGAGGGTAAGGGACGAGGAGTCAAAAGGTTCTTTAGACAATTCTGTGGAGGCTTTCTTCTACAGGGCTCTCAAGTGCCAGTCTCAGGCAAGAAGGGCAGCCCCAGAAGTTACTGTGTGTCTGCTGCCCGGGTTTCCCTGATTGAGCATGCATGCGCAGGGTTAACTGCTCTGATGAGTCCTGGCGAGTCTTGGTTTTTATAGATAAATGTAGAACACAGGCTACCCAGCAGATTTCTTCCGTGTCAGAAGACACAGGCTGAAAGGCACCATAATATCTTATGGTAATTTTGCTTTTCTTAAGGGATGAACCTGGGGGCAGACGTCCTCTGTGCCTCGCAAAGGCCATGAGTCCATTTCAAATCCCACCCCCTGATGTAGCGGGGAGGTCTTTCACGCTGTCTGACCTCCTGCAGCTGGAGGCCCGCCCCCTTAGCTCATAGCCTTCCTGAGTTCAAGGACTATGGGCCCCAGAGTACAGGGCAATAGCAGACTGAGTGGAGCAAGTCCCTTGCCTGGATTCTACTTGTGGGGCTTCACCACTGGGCAAGTGTTTCCTGTCACCACTGGGCTAGTGCTGCCCGTTACAGATACGTGGCACATACAAGGCCTTCTAAATAAGAATCTGCTAAAGGTAAGGTCCCAGCTCGAAACCAACTTCCTTCACGAAGCTTTTGTAACTAATGGTGAATTTTTTTCCATTCCTCCTCATTCATAAACAAGTCCCTCTAGACATCTCAGGCAAAGCAAAAATAACTGTGGTGTCCCAGGAAAGCAGAGAAAACTCTTCCTTTGGGTTGATAGCAAATAAGACTAAAGGAGGCTTTGCTGCACTTTCCACTCCTCGGAAGGGCTGGCTATCCCCTGGGGATCTGCTAACCAGTTAGTGATCGTTCTTGAAACAGACACATATATCATGCAGGACTGAAGAAACAGAGACAACGACTTTACCAATCACAGCATCGGAAGTGCTACCAAAAGGGTCTGTCATAGGCAAGAGGTCAGGGAGCAGGAGAGAAGTGTCAGGAGATTTGAGTCCCTCAATTAGTTTTTCTAGGTTGGGCAGAGAGGCAAAGAGAAAGCAAAAATGCAGTGAGATATTAAAGCAAGTTGATCATTTACCATTTTCTGTACAAACACATTTTGGGGTCAAACTTTTGTATCAATTCATCATAAAAACAAAGACTGTTAGTATCTTTTACTGTCAATTAAAAATAAGCTTTCAAAGTTCAAAATTTAAGTGATGATTTCCCCGGTGAAGTAGTCGCTTTGTAAGTCATTCAAGATACTGCCCTAAGTTTATTTGTTTTAAAATTTGAGGTATAAATATTCACCCAAAAGATACAAAAATACTGATTTGAAGGGATACATGCACCTTTTATAGCAGCAACAGCCAAACTATGGAAAGAGCCCAAATGTCCATCAACTGATGAATGGATAAAAAAGGTGTGGTCCACAATAAAATATTACTCAGCTATCAAAAAGAATGAAATCTTGCTATTTGCAACACCATAGATGGACCTAGAGGGTATCATGCTAAGTGAAATAAGTCAGTCAGAGAAAGAGAAATACCATATGATTTCACTCATATGGAATTTAAGATATGAAACAGATGAACACGGGGTTGGGGGGAGAGAGAAAGGCAGACCATAAAACAGACTCTTAACTATACAGAACAAACTTGAAGATCGCTGGAGGGGAGGGGGAAGAGAGGGGGAAGGGCAAACTGGGTGCTGGGTATTAAGGAGGACACTTGTGATGAACACTACGTGTTGTTTATAAGTGATGAATCCCTAAATTCTACACCTGAAACTAATATTAGACTGTATGTTAACTAACTGGAATTTAAATAAAAAGTTGAAAAAAAAGTTTGAGGTACAATGTACACTGAATAAAAGGCACAAATTTCAAGTGTACAATTTGCTGAGTTTTTTTTTTTAATTTTTTTTTTTTTAAATTTGTTAGAGAGAGAGAATAGGCAGAGTGGCGGGCAGAGGCAGAGGAAGAAGCAGGCTCCCTGCCGAGCAAGGAGCCCGATGTGGGACTCGATCCCAGGATGCTGGGATCATGACCTGAGCCGAAGGCAGCCGCTTAACCAGCTGAGCCACCCAGGCGTCCCCAATTTGCTGAGTTTTGATAAATGCACACATTCATGTAAGCACCACTGAAATGATGTGGCATATTTCCATTATCCCCAAAATTATCCTTGTACCTATTCTAGTCAGTGCCATCCTGTTACTCCCAGAACCTGGCAACAACTGATCTACTTTCTGTCCCTACAGTTTTGCCTTTTCTAGAATTTCCTATAAATGGAACCATAGAGTAGGTACTTTCTTCTGTCTGATGTCTTTCATTTTTTTTTTAAAAGATTTTATTTATTTATTTAACAGACAGAGATCATAAGTAGGCAGAGAAGCAGGCAGAGAGAGAGGGGAGACCCTGGGATCATGACCTGAGCCGAAGGCAGAGGCTTAACCCACTGAGCCACCCAGGCACCCCTGATGTCTTTCATTTAACATAATGCTTTTGAGATCCCTACCTGTCACGGCATGTACCAGTAGTGTGTTTGTTTTGTTTTGTTTTGTTTTTATTGTGTTATGTTAGTTATCATATACTACATCATTAGTTTTTGATGTAGTGTTCCAAGATTCATTGTTTACTTGTAACACCCAGCGCTCCATGCAATCCATGCCGTCCTTAATACCCATCACCAGGCTCACCCATTCCCCCATCCCCCTCCCCTCTAAAATCCTGTTTTTTGGAGTTCACAGTCCCTCTCATATATCATCTCCCCCTCCGATTTCCCCGCTTCGCTTTTCCTTTTCTTCTCCTAATGTCCTCCATGCTATTCCTTAGGCTCCACAAGTAAGTGAAACCATATGATAATTGACTTTCTCTGCTTGATTTCTTTCACTCAGCATAATCTCCTCCAGTCCCGTCCATGTTGATGCAAAAGTTGGGTAGTCATCCTTTCTGATGGCTGTGTAATACTCCATTGTATATATGGACCACATCTTTATCCATTCGTCTGTTGAAGGCTATCTTGGCTCTTTCCACAGTTTGGCGATTGTGGACATTGCTGCGAAGTTTGTTCAGTTTTATTGCTGTGTAGTGTTTCAGTGTATGAATGTACCACATTTTGTTGAATCATTCACCAGTTGATAAGACATTTGGTTGTTTCTAGTTTTGCCATAAACATATGCATATAAGTCTTTATGCATTCATATCCCTTCCTGGGCTTAGGTTTGAAAAAAAATTTTTTGGACTTGCATTCAGAAATGCTGTCTAACTCAGCAAGTGAATCAAAATATGTCTAAGTTAACTTCAACAATCATTTATTGTCTGCCAACTGAGAGCCTGTGACAAGCTGGTACACTTATCATTCTATGGTCAAATCTCATGAAATGCACTTAAACCTGAAGATGGATTACTTCGATGTCTTCTGGCTGGGAAACAAAAGGATAGAAGCCGCCAGATTTGTCACACCCGATAACTTAATGTGTGGTAAGTGCACACATTAAGATTTCTCCATGATTTTTTCAACCTTGATCCATCAACAAGTCTCTATTTATTTTCAACTTACTAAAGGTAGAGAGCATTACTTGAAACAAAATCCTGAATCATAGAATCTTACACAAAGAAGGGAATTAAGAGCTCAACCTCCTTTTACTTGTAAGGAGGTTGAGGCCACATAAACTCTTTAACTTGCCAAGTTAAAGCCTGTGACATTCTTTTTTCTATAACAGAAATAACATGCCATTAAGATAAAACTAAAATGAAAATGTCTGAGAAAAGGAAGTGACTTAAAGTTCAAGTAGCTGTACAGAACATTTTAATGAACCTGCATTCTTCTAGGCCATCAGGATTCAAGATAAGTAAAGACAAAACTGGTATTTGTTGAGGGACTGAAACCAAATCATGGATTTTAGTGTCTTGGCAAAAGATAATTTGCTTTGGTACAAGTAACAAACTGCAGAAAAAGATTTTTATATGTGATAACAATTTAACATCTTTGGAGTATATGGCATGTGGATATCTTTAAGTTCAATGACAATCTGCTAACTTTCTCTCATTTACACCTGGTATTTATATTGAAGAAAGGAAAAGAAGCTTCTCAACAGCAGGGGGAAAAAACCCCAGAGTACTGACCAAATATCTAAGTGTAATCACATCAGCATTAATCTTGCATCAGGCATGACATCTTATTAGCAGCAAAGATGTTAAAAAATGTGATAATTTTTAGCATACCAGCAAAAAGAAGATGGTCTTCTCGAAAAGTCTAATTTTTCATTATGCTGAACACTAGCTTTTGTTTTACTCCGACACAGAGCTTCTTTCATGTGCAGGAAAGTAATTATTTGCTTCCTTTACTTTTAGCACTCACACAATCACAATCTCAAAGCAATGGATAGAAAGTAACGACCCCAAATTACCTGCTTATCTTTCAAACAGTAGTTTATCTCAGTGCAAAACCTTAGGCTAGCCAAATGCAGAGTCTGAATTCTAACTCTCCAGTGAGAGGTTGCCACCATGGGGTCGGTCCTTAAACTTCTGTCCTTACTTCCTCAACTGTACAACGGACATACCTCCCACCATGTTTCTGTACTGGTCATTCAAGTATCGTCTCTTCTGCTCCTTTCCCGATCCTCCCTGTCACACTGGGAACCTTCTGGACCACTCTGCACTTACTTCTCTTGCAGCCCGTATAAAAGGACTGAAGACAGGGAAGTTATCTTCTTTTTTTTTTTTTTTAAGATTTATTTATTTGACAGAGATCACAAGTAGTCAGAGAGGCAGGCAGAGAGAGAGAGGAAGAGAAGCAGGCCTCTCGCTGAGCAGAGAGCCCAATGTGGGGCTCGATCCCAGGACTCTGGGATCATGACCTGAGCCGAAAGCAGAGGCTTTAACCCACTGAGCCACCCAGGTGCCCCAGGAAGTTATCTTCTTAGTCTCTGTATCCCTGGTTCTCAGATTTTCCTCTCATACCCTATGTCACATCTCTGCTTCATTAGGGAGGTGGGGAGGAAGACGGGTTCAACTGGAAAGTCAGGTACTTCAGTAAGAATTGAATATTTTTATTAGCCATTAGTGAAAAGATAACATGAGGGGGTTAAAAAAAAAGTACGTGTGTATGTGTGTCGTGTGGTGAGACAGGGTGGGGATGGGGTAGATGCCCAATTTAGGGGGCTTCTCTTCTGATCAAACCTCAAGTAATGGGCAATTCACACAGCTAGTCTGTATGGTCACTGCTGCTCGAGAATCCTCGAATATTGACCCATGGGAGGGAGGAGCAGGGCAGGAGCAGACAGAGAACTAGGAGTGAGAGCAAGGACTGCGTGTGCAACCCCACCCCGCCACTCCCAGTGCTCTCAAGATGACAGAAGACTCTGACAGAAGACTCTCAGCGACTCAGTGCAGGTGCCCAGCAGCCATTCTAACTATGGTTATCACTTCCCTTTGTGAAGTTTAATGTCAAGCATTTTCATCCATTATTCACAAAAAGACCTGGGTTTGGGAATACTGATGGAGTTGAGAAGAATGGAGACAGGGACTGTGTGACTTGCCCAAAGTCACAGATGGGACATGGTAGAGCTTGGACTTGACTCCACAGTTTCCCCCACATGCTGCCTACAGGGTTGGCCTACGTCCATCGACATAGGAGAACAGGTTTTCACAGAGCCATGGCCCCCTGCACAACAGCCAAAGTAGCAAAGACACGTTGGCCCTGGAAGAAGCCTCAGATCTTACTCAATTAGCCTTCTTGTTTACAGATGAAGGAATCAGCTCCAGAAAGGCAAAGCCACCTGCCTGAGAGCTTACAGCAGGTAAGCCAGAGAGCTAATGAGGACTAGGACCCTGACCTTCTACACACTAGAGATTGAGTCTTCTGGTTGAACTAAGGCTTTGGTTGCTTTAGAAAGTGAAGGCTCTTAGAAGCACATCTCAAGCTATTACTGCTCATTTTTGATCACTGTAAATGAAGAACCTGAGAACAGGATGTAATGGGCTGCACAAGGAAGGCTACAGGAGGCTGAGAGTTTCTAAATCACGGCCAGCGGGCCTTCCATGTGCAGCAAGGGCCGCCCTTGATATCACTCATGTTAGGAATTCTATCTGCTCTCTTAGAGTTACAGAAAGATGCTCTGAGACCACGTGTCATGAAGGGGGTGGATGGGAACCAGCAGTGCTGAGAAGAGGGTGGTGAATTTAGGAACATGTGCAGGAAGTGTTCTCTAAGATCCCAAACCTCAACCAAGTTCTCCCTGGGCATTTCATGATTTGTTGACATTTAATGAGGCCACAGATGCCTGGGATTAGAGTGAGAATGGGCAGAGTTTCAGGTTTTACTCACGTGTCTTGGTATGAGATCAGGAAAGGCAGAATTCTTTGAATAAAGTGAAATGTGAGAGGAGACAGCATGGTCTAACAGAGAGAAAGAAATCACCAGTCAGATGCCCAACTGACTGAGCCACCCTGGCGCCTCTCAGAATAATTTTTTAGAAAAGGAAAGAATGTAAACGAGCAGGATCTGAGTGGGTCCGATTCCTTAGATGTTATCAAGCATGAGGTGGTGGGGTTTTCCCTCTTTCCAAGCTGATGGCAGACACTGCAGCACCTCGTTTCATAAATGGCTCTTCTAGGATTCATCATCATGATGGACTTTTACAAAATCTATATTTAATGGTAATTTATATTTCTTCTTTTAGAATTGTCTGCTTCTGTTTTCCTGTTGGTGGAATTTTCTTATCATATCCCTGTTACTAGACTCGGTTCTTTCTCAAGTCTCTAGGGTTCCCGAATAAAAATGAGTCTGGTTAGGAGCATGGAAAAACACTGAAGTCACGGGGAGAGGACTGAGAAGGTGGACCCCTGGAGCGAAGTGGATGTGGAAGGAGTTAGCCTGGGCACTGGAGACTGAGAGTGCACTTAGAGGAGAGGACTGGAGCACTTAGGTGGCTCAGTTGGTTACGCGTCTGCCTTTGACTCAGGTCATGACCCCAGGGTCCTAGGATCGATTCCCCCATCAGGCTTGCTGCTCAGCGAGGAGTCTGCTTTTCCCTCTGCCCCTCACCCCAGCTTATACTCTCTCTCTCAAAAATAAAAATAAATATAATCTTTTAAAAAAAATGAAGGAGGGCAACTGGGTGGCTCAGTCAGTTACAGGTCTGCCTTTAGATCAGGTCATGATCCTGGAGTCCTGGGATCAAGTCCCACATTGGGCTCCCTGCGTAGGGGGGAGTCTGCTTCTCCCTCTGCCCCTCACCCCACTCTGGTGCTCTCTCTCTCTCTCTCTTTCTCTGTCTCTCAAATAAATTAATAAAATATTCTTAAAAATTAAA
This sequence comes from Taxidea taxus jeffersonii, assembly GCA_003697995.1. Taxonomy (NCBI): domain Eukaryota; kingdom Metazoa; phylum Chordata; class Mammalia; order Carnivora; family Mustelidae; genus Taxidea; species Taxidea taxus. The sequence continues at coordinate 95,205 of ML104987.1, read as the reverse complement.
AAATAAAAATAAATTTTAAAAATAAGGGAGAAGATTGTTAGTACTTTGAAAAATTAAGAGGGGACTTGGAAAAAGAAACTTTTGAGCACCCCTCTCTCTCCTCTCAAGCATAAGTCAAGTGCCACTGGGGACTAGGGGAAGAGAGGAAGAGGTAGGAATTAGTCCATTCCAGAGTCTTCTCTGATGTTTCTCTCACGACTTAGCTATTGAAAATATCAACCACAAGGCAAGAAAGTAATAAATCCTTTGTAAATCTGTCTAAGGTTAGATAATCAAAACTGCCTCCTGATTTGAGACTGGGATATAATGCAAGTTGTGAGTTTTCTCTCTTTCAAAATATCAAAAGAGAGGATAGGTATCTGCTTATTACATAGGTTAAGAAGGGGAAGGCTTCGCTCAAGGACCATTCCAGACCTAATCAGGAATAAGACCATGAAAAGTAGAGCAGCTTGAACTAATGAACACGGAAGAGCTTGATGCCAGCCCCATCAAAAAAGAGGTCTCATTGCTACAGCTTTGTGGCTTTGGGAATTTACATCTTGTCTGAAGTCTTGTGATGAGAGATGCTGTTTTTAAAATCTAGTCACTTTAAATAGTTCCTATCTTTAAGAAACCAGACACTAAACGGTCTGTAACATCTGCAAGCTGGAAGCCAAAGTCAACCACCATGCCCCATTCCAACTTCACTTCAGGGAACTGAATCTGCAGAAAGAGAAATCTTCCAGGGCAAAGACACAGAGGTGCTCAACCTTGGACTTCTCAATATCCCAAACCAGCAGCTGGAAGTGAGTAAGATGCCAGGCAAACAGCTCTGGGAGGAATGCCCATCTTGACAACAAACCAGTAAGAAAACACATCTTCTCTTGCCTACTTTCTAAGAGACAATGAAGTGCCATAAACCAGGAGGCACAGTTTTTAGAAGCTGTTGATTATAGGAAGCAGCTCTCATGGGGGCAACTAATGCATTCTTGCTTAGTCTTCTGGAACACTGCTGTTCAGAGATCAGTGTTAAGGAGCTGCTCTGAAAATCTCTCCCTCAAATTCTTTGTCTTCTGTTAGAGGAAAAGTAAAAAGATGTAGTTGCTATGGAATATAATACAGTAATTCCTCAACAAATTAAAAATAGAATTACCAGAGGATCTAGCAATTCCATTTCTGGATATATAAACCCCCAAAATCTTGGATCTTGGAGAGACATTTGCACACCCATGTTCCTGAAGCATTATTCACAAGAGCCAAAATATGGAAGCAACCCAAGTGGCCAACAGGTGAATGGATAAACAAAATGTGGTTATGTACATGCAGTGGAATATTACTCAGCCTTAAAAAAGAAGGCAATTCTGACACATGCTTCAACATGGATGAACTGTGAGGACATTAAGTTAAGTGAAATGAGCCAGTGATAACACGACAGATACCATGAGTCCATCTATGTGAGGGTATGTAGAGCAGTCAAATTCATAGAGACAGAGAGTAGAATGGAGATTGCCACAGGCTGCAGGGACAATTTTACTATTTAACAGGCAGAGAGTTTCAGTTTTGCAAGATAAAAAAGGTTTGTGGATGGACAGTAACAGTTGCAAAAAACAGTGTGAATGTACCAGTGCCACTTTAAAAATGGTAAATTTTGTGTTATATATATTTTACCATTTAAAAAAAAACAGAAGGGACGCCTGGGTGGCTCAGTTGGTTGGGCAGCTGCCTTTGGCTCAGGTCATGATCCCAGCATCCTGGGATCAAGTCCCACATCAGGCTCCTTGCTCGGCAGGGAGTCTGCTTCTCCCTCTGCCTCTGCCTAACACTCTGTCTGCCTGAGCTCGTACTCTCTCTCTCTCTAATAAATAAATAAATAAATAAAATCTTTTAAAAAACCCAGAAGATTAAATCGTTCAGCCAATGTTCAGGGAAAATTCCCCACTCTCTTCTACCATGTTTTAAATTTGATACCACCTATAGTTTATCTGTTCTTTGACACAAATAGAAGACAAAATAAATGAATACACAGCACATGGGCATTTGCGACTCACCAGAGGTAGGCTTCATTTGGCAGCTCTATGAACACACAAATGCTCACAGCTATGATTCCAATATATATATATCATATATATATACATATATGTATATATATATCATATATATATATTTATGTATATATATATATATGAATCAGAGATTTCCTAAGAAAATTTGTTTTGTGATGCTTTGGACAATAGAAATACTCCTTTAAGAAAACCCATACAAATTCAATTATTCAGTCCCCTTTACCAACAGTTTAATAATCATTATATCAAGAAAGTCTACTTCAATGGCTCTCAGTTGTGCAAAGGTCAAAGGTTCTAGAGCAAGTTTAATTTCTGTAAGAGGGAAATATCACTGCCTAAGACTTTGTCATAAGTAGTACTGTCCCACAGGGAATAAGGACCCAGAACCAAAGCTATTACACCATTTCCTATCTTTATATTAATTTAAAGTTTACAAAGCAATTCCAAACACATGCTTTCATGTGAACATCACAGGCCACTCCATGGGGTAGGTTTTAATGGCACCAATTTTGAGGGGAACACAAGAGTTTAAGTGATTTGATCAAAATCACCAAGCTACTATACAGGTAGAACGTAGGTCTTTTAAGTTCAAACCCATTTTTGTATTTCCCTAAACCTCAAATTTAGCTCTCCAATCGAAGGCCTTGCTGATCTCCAGACAAGGAAACCTTCACTGCTGGGGGCCCAATGGCCACAAAAAGGAGTGTATACAGCAGTACCTGTCATAGTAGCCCCGGGGCCTCACCTCTCCCACCCCAAGAAGATGAGATATTACTTGACATATCCACCAGTCAGTATTCTTTGTAGGATCAAAGGAAATTATACGTGAGAACATTTTAAAAGCATAAAATAAAATGTTAAAGTCATTAAGAGGCATATAGCTGTCAGGAGACTGAGTTTTCATGACTCTCAATCAGGAAGGTGGAGTGTGGAGGTAAGAATGTATGCAAAACAAATAAACAAATGGACCAAAGAGCTAGACTGGTCCCCAAAGTGGGTTGGGGGGTACTTTAGTGAGGCAGAATGTTGGGGGGGGGAGACAAACTGGCCATTGTCCCAGAGACTATGCTGAGGTCCCAGAGACCCTAAACTCTCAGGCCTTTCTTCGGTCAGACATTTCAAGATGGCAAGGAAGCATGCAGGGCAATCCTATCTATACCCCATCCACATCCTTGGATAAAGAGGCTACGGAATTGAATGGTGTATAGACTGAATGTTACAGTACATACAATAGTCGGATACAGCAGCAACACACCCTGCTCAGTCCAAATTCTGGAGGGCTCCAGGAAGGGTTGGAGCTGAAGGATTTGCTAAGCCTAGCTACTACTTCCACTCTGGGGTTTGGCAGCCTCATGACACTGTGGGCTGTGCCTTCATTTACTCGTCCACAAAGAGTGGTTGGGAGGCCTGGCTGGGAGTTGGCAGGGGCATGGAGGGAAGGCCATGGAGCCCATTGTCTGTATTTGGGAGCTGGGGACAGAAACAGAGAGCAATGGAGACACCGTGAGCCTTTCAGTCTCACATTTTACTTTGCCCATTCATCCAATCTGCAAATATTCATTGAGTGCCAACTCTAAGTGTTCTTAGTACTGGCAAAGCAATGCTGGATCAGAGAGCAAGGTCTTTCCTTCAGGACACTGCCATCCTGATGGGGAAAGAGAGAAAATGAACTAAGCACTTACAATGTCATAGTAAGTGCTTTGAAGAAAAAGGCCAGGAAGTGTGACTAAGAGTGCTGTAGGAACACAATGGGCCTGAGAAGATAGCATTTAAGCAGAGACCCAAATGTCAGATGACAAGAAGGAAAAGAGAGAGGAAAGCTTCCCGGGCAGAGTTAACAGCATATGCAATGGCCCTGAGGTAGGAACAAGCCTCACCTGTTGGAGGAAAGACTCAAGAAAAGAATACTATGAGCTCAGGTTAGAGGGGTGGCCAGAGAGCTAACTAGATTAGTTAGGGCCTTTCAGGTCATGATAAGAAGTCTGGATTTTATGCTCAGTGATATGAAAATTCACTGGGGCACAAAGGAGTGACATGTCTAATTTATGTTTTCAGATGAGCCTGGCCCGATAGATCATAAAGCGGGTAAGAAACTCCTGAAATTCTCTATTAGAATGTTCCATTTTAATACATTTCCCATTAAAACCAAGAGGGACCTTGGCTTAATTGGTATTGAAGTGTACACCAGAATCACTTTAACAGGAATCCCCCAGAATGAGAGAAATACCGAGGATCAGGAGACAGGAAAGATGACAATAAGGGAGGCAGGATGGCAGCCGTCTACCTCTGGTGCCTCCCAGGCTCATCTTCATAACTCTTCACAACTCATTTCTACAACCGGGAGCTGACATCCTGAGCCACCTGTCGTGTGTGCCCGGCTCCTCATCCCTGATCTGAAGGGCACCTGAGAGGGCTGCAGAGGACAGCCACTCACCTGTGGACCCTCATCTTCTGGCCTGTGCCAAGAGGCCACCCTTCCAGCTTCCACAGCTCTTGGGCTATCTGGGAAAGAGCAAGGCAAGAACCCTGAGGAGTGTCAGTTTGCAGCCTGTACCTTTCCAGTGTTCTGCTAAAAACTGGCTTGTCTAGGTCCTGCCAGGCACACCTGAATGATACAAGAGAGAAAGGGCCTCTCCTTGATTCCTTTCTTCTCCTTCCTTTAACTATCTGATGATGAATCATTCCTCAGTGACCTTAGGTATTTCTGACTTACATCCAGGTCCAGCAAGCTGTAAAGTTACACAATATGACCAGATCAAGGCAAGTATTTGCTTCCCCTAAGGACGGTCAACAAATTGCCTAAAGAAATAAAAACCATCATGGTACCCTTGCTGCAGTCTATCTTACTAAGTAGATGGTACAAAGATCTTCCAATCTTGAGTCAGTCAAATACCTTTAACATTCTGGGAGAGAAGAACCAAACAGATCTTATTATTTTAAAACAAAGACTAAGAAGGGGTAAGAATGGGAAAAAAAAAGAGAGAGAAAGAAAATCTATCAGGAACAAAATGGCGGCTAGATGCTTCTAGAATGTTGGATCTATTTGCTTTTTCAAAAGGACTGATAGAGAAGAGAAAGAGTAGCTTCTGTGTCACATCATGCTCCCCCACTCCACCCCCAAAAGGATGGGGAGGAGAGTAAGGAGAGAAATCAATGGCATCCATGAACCCCGAAGAGAAAGCAGCCAACCATTGTTTCAAAAGCTATTTCAGTCAGAACACACTAACAATTTCTTACTTTTTTTTAGACTGCTCACTTAAAAATCAGGATATACGAGGCCTGAAGGCATATTCAAACTAATACAGTTCAAATTACTTCACTGATGGAGAGTCAAGCCCAGAAGGTTTTCAGATAGTACAAGTGCCAAGAAGGGAACCTGAGTCTCCTGATTCACGTTCTCTTTAATTTTTATTTATAAAATAAAAGCACATTATAGGAAAACAGGAGATGGGCAGGAAATCACCAGTAATCCAATCATCATACTAACCACTATTAGCATTTTGTTCCTTCTATCACATGCTTATAGGTGTCCCCAACATGTTACAATCATATTGGACTAATGTTCCTTCTAATACATAGGCTGTTCCCATTATCAAAAAATATATAACAGCACCTATTATTAGGGCTTAGAATTCACGTCCTTTTTATGGAGTGTTTAAACAACTCTCATGAGACCTTGGGACATAAAAATCAAGCTGCTTAACCTCAGATCAGCTCTATTTACCTACCTGGTGCATCAGGTACTTGAAGAGGAATGAAAGGATCAGAAACACTTAGAAGTGGGAGACTAGAATCCACAGTCTGCCCACCCTTCCTTTTTTCAGCTGGAGTTGGTTGGAGGGGAAGAAAGGGTAAAGGAGAGAAAAAAAGAGAGAAGCAGAAAACATCAAGTAAATCTAGATGAATTTACCATCTGGTAACCCAACAGCTCAAATTATAGAGTAAATCTAAACTCAGAGGCAGCGTAAAGAGGGATGAGTGACTATAATCCAGTGTAATGGCAAAATATGTGTAAGAGATACAATCCAGTCCTTGCAACATACTCAAAGATGTAATCAATGGTAAAACTAGTATACCCTACACCTGAGTCCACTTCTTCCTTGTGCGGAAGCCTGCAGTGATCTCTTCCAGAATTTCTAGTAACTATTGTCCATATCACACACTATGGCATGTAAACAAACATTGTCTGTTCTGTAATCGAACACAGACGTACAGGTGCTTCAGTGTGCCCTCTACCATCCTGGGGTCACTGTATCACCGAATGTCTATTACAGCGCTAGGCAGACAGACACAGACAGAAACAGAAATAGGCGTCTTGTCTGTTGCAAGGTTAGACAAGCCCTAACTTCTGGACTACAATTTAACATTCAGTGACACTCATTCTATACTTGGCAAACTGGCAGATGTACAGAAATCTATACACCCTGTGGGATATCAGGGTTTGAAGGGGTCTTAGGATTTTCTAGCACAGTTTTCTTATTTTGGGGAAAAGAAAATGAAGCCCAAGAGTTAAAAGGCTAGCCAGAGGTCTGCCACCAAACCTAGGGTCAGAACCCAGGCTTGCTGGTTTTCTATTTACCCATTCTTTACATTGTATTTTTTTTTAAAGATTTTATTTATTTAATTGATGGATAGAGATCACAAGTAGGCGGGGTGGGGGGAGCAGGCTCCCTGCTGAGTAGAGAGCCCGAAGCGGGGCTTGATCCTAAGACCCTGGGATCATGACCCGAGCTGAAGGCAGAGGCTTTAACCCATTGAGCCACCCAGGCGCCCTACATTGTATTTTAATATTCATTTGTTCTTTAGTTAAAATCTCATTTTACCTTCTATAGATTTTTTTAAAACTTTTTATTTTAAAATAATTATGAGATCACAGGAATCTGCTATACATAGAGTCCAGGGAACCTTCGACCAGCTTCCCTACATGGTGAGATCTTTTACCCCTACAGGACAGTATCACTAACACTATTACAATATTGCTAACTAGACTTTATCTAGTTTTCACAGGCACTCACGTGTGTGTGTGTGTGTAGTTCTTTGCAATTAGATCCTATGTATAGGTTAGCACAAGCACCACCGTGACAATGACACAAACTGTTCCATCAAACCAAAGAACCCCCTTGTTCTTTATAGTCATACCCACTCCTTACTCTAGTCCCTACCCCCTTGGAATCCACTAATTTGTTCTCAATCTCTATAATTTTGTCATTTTGAGAAGGTTATTGAAGTGGGATTTTATTTTTTATTTTTTAAAAGATTTTATTTATTTATTTGACAGATGGAGATCACAAGTAGGCAGAGAGAAAGGGGGAAGCAGGCTCTCCGCTGTGCAGAAAGCCCGATGCAGGGCTTGATCCCTGGACCCTGGGATCATGACCTGATCTGAAGGCAGAGGCTTTAACCCACTGAGCCACCCAGGTGCCCCTAAAGTGGGTTTTTAATGAAGCTTCTTTAAAGACAGATGGAGGAAGAGAGGGGCAAAATCACTGCTCTTAAAATCTCTAAAATATTTCAAAGGAGACACAATGAAATACATTAAAAAAAAAGAAAGAATCATAAAATTGGACATATTCATTTTTACAGAAATATATACAGAAATAAAATTACGGACATAAATACTGTAAAATGTCGGCAATGTTTTCCTCTCTGACTGGGTGGGATTGTGAGTTCTCTTATCTTGTTTCTTTGGGCTTTTAGTCATTTTTCCAAAATTACACAAAAGAATGTGTATAATTTAACAGAAAAATATTTAAAATAAAGAGGTACAATGTCAAGTTTTAAATGTCTATTCCAACATATGGACATAGTTCATCAACATTTTTGCAGCTTTTACCATAAAAATGTTTAAAATAACCCTTCCGTCATCCTCTCTGACTCACTGCCAAATTTCCTGTTTATTTCCTCCCTTGGTTGATCAGAAGGTTTAAAATCAGTGAACAGTCTGAGCTTGATTAGAAAACTGCTAGAAAATGAAGCTATCCTATACTTCATACAAATGAGGACATATTAATTTCTGGGATTTAGATATGATTTTCTTTCATTTATAAAAAATAAAAGTGTCGCACGCACAAAAGTTTATACCACAAACAAGAAAGAAGGAAAAATACCAAATGTCTGTCTAAAAAAAGGCTGGATAAGACAAAAAAAAAAATCTGAAGATGTTTTATAATGTTCAAAACAGTGTCATGTCACCGATTTACGACTATTGAGATGTGGCATGACTACAGCTTCCGAGCTGGGCTGCGCAGGTACAACTCTCTATTCTGTCATTCTCCAGTTGTGACCTCGGCAGGTCACTTAACCTCTCAAGGGCTGTTTTTTTGGTGTTGTTTTTTTTTTTTTAAAGATTTCTTTTATTTATTTGAGAGAGAGGGAGAGAGCACAAGAGTGAGCACAAGGTGGGGAGGGGCAGAGGGAGAAGCGGACTCCCTGCCGAGCAGGGAGCTGGATGTGGGGGATGCGGGCTCCATCCTAGCATCCTGAGGTCATGACCTGAGCTGGAGGCAGATGCTTAACCAACTGAGCCACCCAGGCATCCCTCGAGGGCTGTTTTAAGGACCACCTGAGATAACGCATAAAAAAGCACTTAACCAGTGAGCTAATATTATTAGCAGGTAGCAGGTGCTCAGTGTATGTTCACTGTTCTTACTGTCATAACTCTACTCAAGCATAAAGGGGGAGAAGAGGCTGAAACAAAAATAAAAACTGTTTTAAGAAGAGTTCATACAGGGGCACGTGGACATTGCAGTCATTTGAGTGTTGGACTCCTGGTTTCCACTTGATCTTAGCCAAAAGGCTGAGAAGCGATGGACTCCTGGTTTTCTTTCAGGTTCTGGTCTTAGGTTCATGGGATCAGCCCTGCATCAGGCTCTGTGCTCAGTGGAGTCTGCTTAAGGCATTCTCTTTCTCTCTCTCCCTCTGTCCCTCCCCCCGACTCTTTCTCTAAAATAAATAAATAAATCCTAAAAAAACCTATATAGACAAACAACAAAACATGTGATAAGTAGGAGTTATAAGCACTGAAATTGGGAATGTATGGAAAATATGTAGGGACCTCTGTTGTTAACACTGGTGAATCCAATTAATTAAATTAGTAACAGTGAGATTATCATATCAAGATTTATATCATGGGGCGCCTGGGTGGCTCAGTGGGTTAAAGCCTCTGCCTTCGGCTCAGGTCATGATCCCAGGGTCCTGGGTCGAGCCCTGCATCGGGCTCTCTGCTCAGTGGGGAACCTGCTTCTTCCTCTCTCTCTCTGCGTGCCTCTCTGCCTACTTGTAATCTCTGTCTGTCAAATAAATAAATAAATAAAATCTTAAAGAAAAAGACATATCATATGAAGACTTATAGGATATGATTAAAATTTCAGGTTTTTTGATAAGGGAAACGCAAACATATTAGAAAGCACTCTCAATAAACAGTGTAATCCTCAAAGGTCAGGCTGGGGTGGGCAATGAAAGAGAGAAGCAGAGAATACTGAAATATCATCTGTGGACAAGACTTCTAAGCAGATTATAATGAGCCTCTCTCCCCACTCTCATGCTGATTGAAAATCACTGTTATAGTAGCAGAAAAACTCTAAATACTTTCAGTACATTTTTAAGAAGAAATTTTTAAAATTTTACTATGTTCCTCTTATTGACAAAGCAATTTAGAAATATGCACCAAAAGCCTTAGAAGACACGTATCTTTTAATTTAACAAATAATCTAGAGGTTACCTTAAAGAAACTATAAAGGATATCATATAATGACAGCCGAAGTTCCAATAAGAAATAAACTTATGGCGTTAGAAAACCTACTAACATATCTAAAGAAGGCAGGAAGAAAAAATATATAAGGTTAAAATCAGAAATTAGTAAAATTAAAAAGTTCAATTTTGGAAGCATATCAGATTCCTATCTGCAAGGAATATTTATACTCAAAACCTCGTATCAGTTGCTGAAGGAATTTTAACAGGAAAACACTGAAACCAAATTAATGTTTAAAAAAAGAGGTTACTTAATACATTACAACAAATCCATATGAAGCCACTTAATGCAGATCTTTTATAATTTATCTTTTAAGAGCTTCTTTAATGATGTGGGAAATGTGCCAGACTTAGTAAGCAAGAAAATTTGGTTTTAAAATAGGACTATAAAGATGTACATTAAGGTCTTAAGCTGAGTCCAAAAATTATGTACAAAATTGTGGTCATTTATTTTCATGGGAAAGAAGATCTGTAAACTTTCATTATGTTCATGAAGATATATGTGACCCTAAAAAGGTTAAATGTCACTAACAGACACCAAATGGTACTCCTGTGCTACTTCTTGATGGTGAGATTACAGGGATTTTAACTTCCTTCTCTACACTCTTCTATAAATTGCTAACCCTTAGGGCACCTGAGGGGCTCAGTCGGTTAAATTACTAGCTTTTGTGTAATAAGTATGTACAATTTTCTCTCATTTTTAAGAAATTTTAATTGAAATATAGTTGACTATGTATCATTTTTATTAATAAAGGAGAAAATTAGTTTTTTACTATTACTTCTTTAATTTAAAAAAAGGTCTAATTTAAAAAGATATCTCCTTCTTCCTGTAAACACACACACACACACACACACACACACACACAGAGGGAGAAACAGCTCAGAAGAATCTTGGATAGAGGATAGAACATCTAATTAGAATTCTTCAAGCCATTCCAAAGATCTGAGCAATTGATCTTCTTAAATTCAGAAATATTTGCTTAAAGTATGTGTGTGAACTAGAGAGAATAAATCCTGTATATTACTGACATATCATTCTGTCATTCTGATTCAGAATGATTCTACATATTTCTTTTTCCCTACCTTTTATGTTGGAAATCTTCTGAATAAGAGAAAATATACGTCAGCACCAAGATCTGGGGCTCACTGGTGTGCCACAGTTATCTGTGGGATGGAAACTGTGGAGGCAACAACTGTGAGCCCCATGTTTCAGGCATTGGCTATACTAACCGGTTCCAGCAGAAAACGAGGGAGTGGCAAAAGCATCACCTTGAGTCGGTTGAAAGCCTGGGATCAAACTCTCAGCGGAGCCTCCGAGCTTCTCAGGATGTTTGCCTGGAGGGACAAAACACCACTCAGTTCATTCCAGCAGAACACCATGGTGCGCACACACAGGCAGGAGGTGGAGGGCACCTTCTGAACTGACTTCTCGACTGGACTCCTTTTACAGCCTCATGGTGAGACCTCAGCCATTCACAGGCCCTTGTCTGATCATTGCAGGAACTGAGACAACAGCTGAGAAAAGGAAAGAAGTTGTAAGAATCAAAGACAGCACATGGGTTTTGCGAGATGGAAGGAGTTCCAGAGATAGGGTGCCCAACGATGTGTGTGTAGTTAATACTACTGAACTGTTCACTTGACAATGGTTCAGAAGTTCATGTTTATGTTATGTTTATTTATCATAATTTTTTAAAAGTATTTGTTATTTATCTGAGAGAGAGAGAGAGAGAGAACGAGTTGGGGGGGTTGGGCAGAAGGAAAGGGAGAATCATGCTCCCAGCTTAGTAGGGAGCCCAACATGGGGCTCGCTCTCAGGACCCAGGGATCATGATCTGAGTGTAAGACAGATGCTTAACCCACTAAGCCACCCAAGCATCCCTGTATATTTGTTGCAATTAAATTTTTTTTCAAATAAATGAATAAAAAAAGCAACAAAAGAGATGCCTGGAGCTAACGCCCAAAAGCTCAAGGACATTACTCAGGGAGAATGCCTCTAGTCCTTACTTTGAATCTATTTGTTTTTATAAAATTCTCCTGAGTTTGCCAATCTGTTTTCCATGTTGGAAACAGTTGAGGAGAGCACATGAGAAGGGGGTGTAGGGGAAACAGCAGGAGATGTGACAAGAGACAGGCACAATGGCAGCAGTTTAACATGACAGAAGAGAGACCGGAAATTATGAAAAATAGACATAAGAACTTTAAAACCTGGAGTCTCTTAAGTGCAAAAATACTAGCATTTTCAACACCCACAAAAGTATTTCTGTTTATTTTAGAACAATAACTGGCATACATACAATGAAATAATTTGACAGTGAGTTAGTTATCTGTCAGAGTTAAATCCTATATCCTATCTTTTGTTTAAAACAATAAGTAATATAAATTTTTAAAAGATATCTATGAAATAAAGTTAAAAGAGATTAACATAAGTTAAAAGAGTAAAGTTAAAAAAGATATGGTCGAAGTTCATATCATTCACTCAGTTCTGATCATTTCTTTATCCTGTGTTCTTGTCTAATGCCTAGGTATTCTTTTTGAAGAATTTTCCCAGGGCAGGCTGTTGTTTTCCAAAGTGCACATGTGTGTCTGTGTGTATGAGTCCCACCTTCCAAAATAGACTGTGGGGGGGTTTTGTTTGTCTGTTTTGTTTTGTTTTGTTTAAGAAGGCTCCACACCCAGTGTGGCATCCAAAGTGAGGCTTGAAACTCATGACCCTGAGATCAAGACCTGAGCTGAGATCAAGAGTTGGACACTTAACCTACCAGCACTCCTCGACTCTGGGTTTTTGAGAGTAGAAATGGTACCTTCTATTTGATCACCTCTCCATAGTCCGTCAACAGTACTACAGAACTCTGACCACAGTCAAAGATTCAAAGTTCATGCAAGGGCACACTCTCTCCTGGGTAAGGAGTTAACAGCTTTCTGGGACAATAAACACACACAGGACAAGAAAACCAACACACTCCTCCAAGGAACGACCATGCTTGATAGTATCATCCTGGTTTATGCCACCAAATCTTTCCTAAAAGTGTCCCAGTCTCCTTACCGCCACCCACAACAGGCCAGGAGTTCCTAGGGATGAAAAGATGTCAGTGCTCTGACATTCAAAGCAATTTTCACTTAAACTTCAAATCAAGACTTTGAGGGGAGGAAAGACCTAACCCTACATTTTTACACACATACTCCTCTAAAGTCAGGGTTTAAGAATCACAGAAGGATGCCCATTGCTCACCTTCCCCCAGCTTGGCAAAGTCTTTGTTCAGCAGTTCCTCAGCTGTGAGTTTGGAGAAATTGTCATCATCGAAGGGATTCCACGTGGAACCTTCTGAAGCATTATAAACGTTTTGCTGGGAGGTCCGAGGAGAGCCTGATGGAGTGGTGGTTGCAGACCTATGTAGGTTCCCACCCCAACGAAATGAAAAGAGTTGAAAAAGAGTTAATCTACTTTCTCTTTGTTTTGAGATCAAATTGTTTTCAGAGTCAAACCATTCTTCTCTGCAATAGTTTTCTGAAGGGGCTTTCCATGGCAACTGGACAGTTTCCACAGATAACTTTTATCACCGCGTGAAATAAATGTCTCCCTTTCCTTCATGATCACTGTCTCCCACTACTTCTTTAACCTCCTGCTTAGATTTTTGGTCTCCTCTGCCAGTCCTTTCACAATCTAGAATCCCAAAGCGACCTATTCCGAGGCTTATGCCTCCTGCAGCCCCCACCATAACATCCACGATGACTGCCCCCAGGCTGGCTGGGACTGAAGCCTTTTCAGGCTGCCTCCCATCTGTCAGGATCTAGCACGCACAGAATGAAGGGCTGCCATGAGCAGTCACCATCAAAGTTAAGGATAAATAAAGATAGTTAGCAATATCTTGTGTTTCTAGGTATCATTGCCCAATTTTCTTCTAAAGTCTCTCTTGATGTCATTTGCATTTAACTAACGACTTCAAGAGTTTTAACTTTAGAGTCCATGGTTCTAAGAAAGCTGAGGGTCCGAAACTGCATTCACCTAGCAAACACTCAATGCAATCCACTTTACTTCAGGAACAGAGCCCGTCACTGGATTTACAATGGTTAAAACATGGTCCTCTTCTTGGAGGAATCTGCAGGCTAGGTCAGCTGGATATACAAATAAATAATGATAATATAATGAGATACATCTCCAAAAAGGTTCAGACAAATTTATATATGACACCCAAGGGGGCAGAGAAAAGGGAACCTCTGACTTCGATCTTGATAAATAAATAAGCATTTCCTAGGTGGACAAGGAGAGCGGTAGTTCAGGGAGAGGGCACAGGATGAACAACGTGGCCACAGAGACAGAGAATGACACATCCACCAATGTGATACAACAGTCTTCGGTCTGTTAACCAATGAGTTCAGATATTATCTCACTGGCAATGGGGAGCCAAGGAAAGATCTTTATCATGGAGAGGGTTGGTCAGACTAAGATTTTAAAAAATACTCTGTGGAACATGGAATGGATGAGAGAATGGAAACAGTAAAGCAAGTAAGAAATTATTTCTGAAGATCAGTATGGTCTATGTACTACAGGCAAATTCAGCTTCCGAATGAACACAGACACATATGTACCTTTACATATATACCCGCGCCCCTCTACACACAGACGCAGGGAATTACACAGCAGTGGCCCAAGCAGCCCTGGCCCACACAAGTAAAAATGAGAAAGGGGAAGCACCACATACTTGGACTTATTGAGGCTGGCCTCAGCTGCAGCTGCCTGGAGCAGCTGGGTGGATTTGCTGGCAGGGACCCCAAAGACAGCACTGTGGGTCACGTCACTGAGAATCCGCCTGTGCCCAGCACGCTGGGTTTTGGGGGACGAGGGAGGAGTGAGAGATCCGAGTTTCTGTCCCTGGACGGCAGGAGGTGGGGTTGTTTGAACCTTTGGCTGTTGTCTTCCTGGGGCTTGAATCTGCTAGGAAGAAAAGAAATGGCAAGTGTTTCAAAAAGAAGGGAAAGGAAAAACAAAGAGACAAGCATAATAAAAAATGCCACATGACAGCTAACACGGGACTCAAGTGGCTGAATTTACCAAGAGCACCAAGAAAGAAAAAAAGCAGTTTGGGACAATCTGAGCTCTAGCTGTGGGACTGACGACATGGTATTTATCTGATGCTTAGACATAAATTTCCGTCTTTATCAGCAATCCTCTACAGAGCAGCCATACACAATACTGCCCAGGGCATAAGGCTGCAGAAGCTAGGCCTCATTCCAAAAACCAAGAATGTATCCTACAGGACCACTTTCTGCTTTTGGGGTCACATAGGAACTCATTCAGAATGCCTCCAAAGAGCATGCTTTAAGCAATCTACCACCATGGTCAGAAGCCAATGAAGGCACAGCTCCAGCTAACACACATTTGAGCTGAATAATTTCTGCCAAGAGATCCCTGACTCTGACAGAGCTCAGACTACTGGTTAGGAATAAGTTAGAATTCCATTGTGATTCATAAATGGTAGTGTTTTTGTTTTGTTTTGTTATTAAAGCTCTTTATTTCACTGTTAAGATGGGTCTACAAGATTCTATTTCTGTGGCTCCCTTGAGAAAATGTACAGGATTGGAGCAGAGGGATTAACTTGTTCCCACCTTCAGTTTGGAAATGGCACTGAAGAATCAGGTAGAGAATACAGTAAGAAATAAGAAAAAATTTGAAAAGCCCTTGATGACAACTGATCTACTAACACAAGGACTCTTCAGAAGGCAGAACAAACTGTCACCACAGAAAAACAAACAGAACATCCTTGTGGCCACGTGGTTAGACCTCAAGCATCAGACACAAGCTACAAAGTGCTATGTCAGGAAGATGAACGAAAAATAGCACTAAAAAGGCCACCTAATGCTTTAATTCTGTCAGTCCAGAGACAAAATGATTCAGAATATTAAAGGACTCGGGTATTGAACTATCCCTTCCCTCTAGTCCCTCATTTCAGACTAAGATGTCCCTCCATGCTACAGCTCAGCCCTCACATTCGGTGCCTTCGAAGGTAATCCTGAGAGAGAAGGGAAACCAGGGGGCCAGCTACTTGGGTCAGGATGCTGACAGCCTGAGATTTTGTCCCCATATTGACACAGACTCTGAATTTGACTGAGGCAGGCTTATATGAGTACACAAGCTTTCACCAACTAAATGACACAATACAAGCCTCTAACATCAGTCAGGTTAAGGTCAGAGGGAAAAGCAGCTGACACATCTCTGAGGGAGAAGCAGTGTGCTCTGGGAAGACCAGAGCTCCAGCTCCACAACTTCCTTCAGGGGCCCAGGGCTGTACCTACAACAGCCAATCTAGAACCAGTACCCACAGAGACCACCATGGCTTTATGGACAGAACAAGATTAGCTTATTTCCTCAAGTCTAGGACAGTCATTGCTTTGAGAAGGATATACTTCACTGCTGAGTTCCTTTATTTTGAAGAGTCCAGACTACTTGGAGAACATTTCCCTTCTTACCTATTCCCCATAGGCAGCATACCGAAGAACAGACACATCATGAGGACACCTTACGCTATCACAGCTATTACTAATACAAAACCACTCCAATCCATTCAGCTACTCCTCACAATAGTCCCATCAGGCAGACAGTTTTATTTCTATTTCAAATCTAAGAATATGAGAGACAAAGGGACCTTAGCACAGATTCCAACTCCCTCGCTTCAGAGGAGCTAAGACCAAGGCCCCCTGAGGTTAAGTGCTCGCTCAAGGTCATAGAGTCAACTGGGGACAGAATCTACGTCTCCGGATTACTGCTCAGGACTCTCTTTTCTTCACCATCATGTCTCTTCCAAAGATGGGATTAGGAAGGGGAAGGGGGGAACAGACAAAGCATAGTGGAGGGAGAATCAAAGTAGACTCAGATATCTGTCTTGCTAGAGATTGTTTTAAAGAACAAAAATATGTAATTATAAAAGGAGTATAGTCAGATCCAGGAATGCAACAATATACACAAAAGGGGGAAAAAACCACCAGACTTCCATCCCACTATCCTAATACAACTGTTTTTTTTTTTTTTAATCTTTTTGGTATCTTCTATTTAAGTTCCTTTTCAAGTACATACTTTTCCCATAATTTCAACATTACCTCATGACCATTTCACATTGTTGTACAGATGCTATAACCATGATTTGTAATGGCTGCACAGTTGGCTTCTTGAACAATTAGGTTACTCTGATTCTTTTGGCTGTTACTAATAAGTCTATAATAAACATTATGGCATATTGCCATCTTCCTTTTGTAGATTACTGCTTTAGGATGGCTGCAGAGTATTCTTCTTCAATTTTTTTTTTTTTTAAGGATTTTATTTATTTATTTGACAGAGAGAGAGAGAGACAGCAATAGAGGGAATACAAGCTGGGGAAGCGGGAGAGGGAGAAGCAGGCTTCCCCCCGAGCGGGGAGGCGGATGAGGGGCTCGATCCCAGGACGCCAAGATCGTGACTAGAGCTGAAGGCAGATGCTTAACTGATTGAGCCACCCAGGCGCATCCAGAGTATTTTGTACATTCACTCACTTGCTCCTCTAGGTAAGTCCTGATAAGAGTCACCAGAGAAAGGGATGGGTCAAATCTGGGAAGCTCTCTGACTCCTGGCAGAAGCAAGTTCTGCTTCTGTTCTTTCTCTATCCTCTCAACCAACTACCCCAGAGCAAAGTGCTCAAGGTACGTTTTTAGCCAAGGAACATCGAGAAGGTTTATAATTCATTTCCGAGAGAGGGACAGCGAAGGGGAACCTCATAAGAAATGTAGTCAGTGATTTGTTGATCATTTCGTCCCCCCTGGATGACCATTTGTTATTATTAGCCTCAAACACAGATCAGGATTCTTTGGTTCTTTCCTCATCTCTGCTGCTATCAGTCTGTGTGTCTTAGGTAATCCCTTTCTAGCCTGGGTCTAGTTTCCAGTTCCAGTAAATGAGGGGAATAAACAACTGCCTACATCATATAATTTTATGTTTTTAGATTTTATTTACTTATCTGACAGAGAGAGACACAGGGAGAGGGGGAACACAAGTAGGGGGAGTGGGAGAGGGAGAAACAGGCTTCCTACTGAGCAGGGAGCCCAAGGCGGGGCTTGATCCCTGGGATCATGACCTGAGCCAAAGGCAGACGACACCTAATGACTGAGCCACCCAGGCACCCCTATAATAATTTTTTTAAAAACTCCATTAACAAGAAGAACTTCTGTTCGTATTAAAAATACAGAAAGTAGGGACGCCTGGGTGGCTCAGTTGGTTAAGCGGCTGCCTTCGGCTCAGGTCATGATCCCAGCGTCCTGGGATCGAGGCCCACATCGGGCTCCTTGCTCGGCAGGGAGCCTGCTCCTCCCTCTGCCTCTGCCTGCCACTCTGTCTGCCTGTGCTCGCTCCCTCTCTCTCTCTCTCTCTCTGACAAATAAATAAATAAAATCTTAAAAAAAAAAAAGTTTAAAAAAATTAAAAAAAAAAATACAGAAAGTAGCTGTCTACCACACGCCTGCAGGAAAGACTGAGTTGTTTCAGAAACGAAGGTGTAAAGACACTGAACACAGACTAAGCTGAGGCTCAAAGCAATCTATTTACGGCAATGTTTCCTTTTGAAAGCATGGTTTTTTGGTTTAAGATGGGTGACAAAACTGTATTAGAAATCAATCCTCAGAAAGACAGTTTCTTGCTTTTCCTTCATTTGTCTAGTAGCTGGACTTCCCTGGGAATAAGAGAATAGCTGTGATACTCTATTGGCTGGATATGTACGATGCCTTTTTCTATCACTAGAATATTTTCTTCACGATCACTCAGAAATATGTGAGTACAGAATTAAGAGTACTTCATGCCTGAGATTGCTGAAGCTGTAAAGATCAGGAGAAGAGGAAGGAGTTCTGACGCTGTAGTCAGCCAGTATCTAGAAGCGGACCTGCCCAATTTCTGAACCAATAAGACGGCTCCCGTAGTACTCAAGTACTCTGGTGCCCGGAGGATTGGGTCATGGTAAATGGTCCCAGCAAGGAGGCCCCTCAAGGCCGCTACATGGTAGACTTAGATGAGGTCATGTTGCCCAAGACCAAGAATAAGTAAAGCCCTATCAGGCCTCAGGGGAGGCCACAGTGGTCAAACCCCCCTCCCCCGCCTTCAAGGGAAAGGGATTCACTCTGATCCTACCTGGGTCCTTGACTGCTCAAGACCCCTCAGAGAGACACAGCAAACAGTTCTTTCTGCCAGTCTAATTTTAGAGTGATAAATAAGAATGTTCATCTTCATCAGTAGCCTAGAATCGTTTTTTGTTAAACCTCTTACCTTCTACAGAATACCTCCTCCTGACCTCAAGCATAACAAGAGAACAAAAATCAAGTATTTTAACCACAAGCCTGGGGCAGCCGCCTCTCCCTAACGCAGGGGCCCCGCCCTTTGGCTGGCCCGCCCGCTGAGCTCTCCTGCTCCCGGACTCCCAGCCCTGGCCGGCTCTTACCGCCGGCTCCGCGGGCGCCTGCGGGGCTGCGGCGGCGGGCGCCTGTGGCTGCTGTCCCGCTGCCGCTGCCGCCGCTGCCGCCGCCGCCGCCGCCGCCGCCACCGCCCCGGTCTTCTGCTGCAAAGCGGCCTGCTGAGTCAGCAGCTGTTGTTGGTGCAAGCTCGAGGCCAGAGGCTGCTGCTGCGGCTGCTGCGGCTGTGGCGGGTAGAAGTTCTGCATCAGCTGAGGTTGAGAGCTTCCTTGCGACACCACCGGGAACTGGGTGATGGCTGGTTGCTGGGCGGCTGGGTGTACTGCCTGAAACTGAGCAGGAGAAGTGGCAAAAAGGACGAGGGGAACGGAGTGGCTCAGAACGGTATTCCACAAAAGACCAATGTCTCAGGAATAACCCAGCCCAGTCTGAAGCCAAAGGCAAGGGCAGGCAGAAGTCTCTTAGCTTGGCCTCAACTTAGGAGGGGGACCTCAGGGCATTAAAATTAACCCCACAGCACCTGACACTGCCAGGCTGCATCCAGGGCGCTGGGCCACCTCCTGGCTTTGGGGAGTTTCTCTGGCAAGCCTGAGGGCATCCCTTTGACTGTGCCTTTGTGACTCCCCGTGCTGGGGTGTAAGGGAAGCTAATAAACATCTCCCAATCCCAGAAGTAATCCTGCTTGTAAAGGGATTTGTTAGCAGCCAAGATTAAAATGCTTTGCTCCATGAACAGGATGAAGCAGGGACGACACTGAAAATAACCTAAATGCTAAGCCAGCTATAAAGAGTCTGTTTGAGCCCTGCTGAAAATTATTTCCCTAAAGCTCTATCTTACTAACTGTCCCACCTTTAAACATTCGAAATGTTCAGTATCCTCTAGCACACTTACTGGTATTTTATCTTGTGTCCATAACCGGTTCTTTCAAGTTATAGTCTCTTATAAACTGCCAATGGACAGGGGTACTTCTTATCCATTTGTCTACTCCACACTGCTAAGGGCTATGGGGCACGCACACACACACACACACACACACACACCCAAACAAGTGCCTACTAATAAACAAAAATACACACACACACACACACCCCAAACAAGCACCTACTAATAAACAAAAGTCAAGAACTTGCCTTTGAACATCCCAAACACTGTTACTTAGTTGTAGAGTTAGGGGAGTGGGTAAGGTTTGCCTCCTGGGGCAAAGTTAAAGGGTTAGCAAAGAAGCAGATGTCAACAAGTAGCTGCAAAATGCTGGAAATGACCAAATGTTTATCAACAGCAGACACTGATTGAATAAACCATGCTAAGTATCCTTAAAAGAGAACGCTCTCATATTGTAAACAGGCATGAGGGCTCCCTCTATATTATGGGATGGAGGGAGCAGAATTCTTTAACTTTGAAACTCTGTAAATGTTTTATATTTTCATACAACAAAATTAACCCAAAATTTGGCAATAACTATAAATCAAAAGCAAAATGAAACAAATAAACCTGTGTATCAAATTAATTCCAGAAAATAATGAGCAAAACATTTTAAGAATGAAAAGGGCAAAGAAATCTTAAACTGGGGCGCCTGGGTGGCTCAGTTGGTTAAGTCTCTGTCTTCAGCTCAGGTCATGATCTGGGAGTCCCGGGATCAAGTCCACCATCAGGCTCCCTGCTCAACGGTTTGTCTGCTTCTCCCTCTGACCCTCTCTCCTCTCATGCGCGCTCTCTCTTTCTCTCTCAAATAAATAAATAAAATCTTTAAAAAGAGAGAGAAATCTCAAACTGTTTCCAGTACTCGTGTTGGCACTATTATCTGAAATTATAAAGCAATTAAGTGATTATGTTAATGTTGTTAGGAATCAAGATCTTCAGATTAGAAAAATACAAATATAAAATCCAAGGAGTTAAGCAAAAATCCTATAATTACAATTCTGAATTAGGAATATAAATTTGCATTCATTGTGTATATTCTGTTAACAAAACAAAAGAAACAAAATATATTTCCCCAGTATCCACTCAAAAGGCCTAAAAACAATAACTGACCCATTAGCAAAGGAGTATCCTTAGCATCAAAATGTGGTCTCTAAATACCATTTTTAAAAGGAAAGGGAGCTCCTTCAGAGAGATGGCTGTATCCAGGTCAAGGGCAGAATGAGACTGGAATGACCTGTTACAATAAATAGCAAGGAAACCATTAAAGATGGCTGGGTCACCACCAAAGGACCCAGGAACCAGTCTGAAGAGACTTCTACTGGCCAAAGCTGGGGCAATTTAGGCATCAAAATAAAAATTTTAACACGTCAATGTCTGGAAACATAAATATGTTTAAATCCCTGAATTCATGACACTAAAACAAAACAAATCAAAAACCTCTTTTCACCTTTAGATGACACTAGAAACAAACCCACTCTGAAAACTGGTAAACACGGGCAAAGACCACAGCCTTTTTTTCCCCGCCTTTTCTATATAAACAGTATGTCTAGGGCATCAAATAGTTGAGAAAAATTCTACTCAGAAAAATTCCAGCCCCTAAGTGAAGAGGGAATGTTAGAATATCACCATGTTGCCATACCTGATGAGTGAATGGACTGAGGAAATGATTAGCAGTTGCTGCTAACCTGATCAGGGACGTTGAATGAATGGATCAGACAGACAATACCAAACTCATGGACTGATTTTAATATTGATAAAAGAGAGCAACAACCAGACTCTATACGCCTCCTGAAGAGATGCCACTAGAAGAACAAAGAACTATCCAACTGAACCAAATTTTGAGCAAGCCTCAAAAAATCACCAGTTTACACAGGGAATGGAAGAACTATTATATGGCCGCAAGGATGCAATCAGCCAAATCCAGAAGGTGGAAAATTCTACAGGACAACTGACCCAGTTTCTTCAAAAAATTAAAAGGCAAAGGGGAAAAAAGAAAGGGAGAAGGCACTAGAATAAAAAGGGACTTAAAAGATATGTCAATCATTATAAAATGAATTATGCTCATAGTAAAAAATGTAGAAAAACTATGAAAAGTTAATGGAAGAAAAAAGATTTGCATCTAAACATAACATGTGGGCCTTGTTTGGAACCTGATTCGAACAAGCCAAGTGAAATTAAGAGACATCAGGAAGAGGTAAACATCACTGGGTATTTTATAAGAAGAAATTATTTTTAGTATGGTAATGGTGCAATTGTGTTAGGGGAAAAAAAGACAGCTAGAGAGAAGAGAAAAGGCCCCTTAAAACAGCTCCTTTGGTGAGGCTCCTCCATCAGCTGAAGAATTGCCCATGGCCCAAGAAAGGGCTGTGAGTGGCCCCATGATGCATCTGCTATGCAAAGCTTTCTGGTACTTCGTTCTGGAAGAAGCAACGATTCGATGTCTAGTGGCTCCCTGTCTTCCTGGTGCTTCTCAAGAAAGATGCCTACGCCTCCTGGGCCTGTCCATAGCGCCGCCTCAGTTGGGTCAAGCCAGGGTCAGACTGAACGCTTTACCTGTTGAGCCTGGGCTTGCTGCTGCTGCTGCTGCTGCTGCTGGTAAAACGTGCCCGCGGGCTGCTGGGGAGGTGGCGGCTGCTGCTGGGGAGGTGGCTGCTGCTGCGGTTGCTGCGGCGGTGGCTGCTGCGGCTGCTGCGGTTGCTGCTGCTGCTGCTGTGGCTGCTGCTTGAGGAAGAGTTGCTGCTGGTGCTGGGGCGTGGCCTGGGCCGGAGTGGGCAGAGCCTGGGCTGGAGTGGGCGGCGCCTGCTGTGGGGTGGGTGGAGCCTGCGGCTGCTTGGGCTGAGAGGGTGGTAGAGGCTGGCTGGGTGCCGGCTGGGTTTTTGGTTGGGGAACACTGGCTAAAAGGCCAGGCTGATTGCTGGATCCTGTAATGAGAATAAACTCTATATAAGGGCTCCAAACTCTTAATGGTTTGCTTCCTCCTGCCAAAGAAGTAGGGAGGAGGGTGATAAATAGACAGATAATCCCAAGAGCCAAATGCCTCTGTCTTTGCATCTTCTTGCTAAACTACCTGCTTAGTGTTTTTCAAAACAAGGTTCAGGGACAAGGTTCAATGCTTGCCTCCTTCAGAAAGCCTTCCCTTATTCACCAAACCATCTGTCAATTACTCCTTTAGTCACCACCTGAGTCCATATTCAACTGGCCTTTGATGCTACTGTATTCAAATACAATCTTTGCACTTAAGCTTTGGGACAAAAGCCTTCTTTGATATTTTACATGTAAGTTTCACGAGCCCAGTCTAGATGCCTGC
Source organism: Taxidea taxus jeffersonii (assembly GCA_003697995.1). Classification (NCBI taxonomy): domain Eukaryota; kingdom Metazoa; phylum Chordata; class Mammalia; order Carnivora; family Mustelidae; genus Taxidea; species Taxidea taxus. Next base: position 71,766 of record ML104987.1, on the reverse strand, counting down.
CTATTAGTAGATGACCACCAAATTCACCAAAAGCAGCTTCCTGGTAGGGGCAATGATGACTAAGCTCCGTTACTGGATAATTCGGGCCCTCTAAACTAAATCATCTCACTAGGACCAGAATACCAAAACATGGAGTGGAAACAGATACTCTAAGTAGACAGAGCATTAAAAAAACAACACCTCTGTGTCAAAAAAGGAGTCTTGTTTCTTTCAAGGCCAAGCGAAGAATATGAAATAAACATGAAAGCATGGGATGAATGGACCAGGCCAGAAAATCAGGGCCAAGACTAGAAAAAATAGAGGTATCAGGCTTCAGCAGTCTTGGAGGTCCCCCAAAGAATCCAGTGAAAGGACTCCCCTTTTGCAGCCACGTGCCATGTAATTTCAATGTGCGCTCACCTCCTGTTCCTCAAGGCAAACCATTATTCCTCACATGCCTCTGGATTCCATTTCTGAAGCAAAAGTAGTCTTCCCGAGACTTCTGTTACTGTCCGGGATAACCAAGAGGTGTACCAAATTTCAAACCGGATTACTGACCTGCAGCCTGGGGTGGGGGCTGAACTGTGGCCCTCTTTCGAGGTGTCAGGGCTGGCTGGATAGGAAGGATCCCTGGGTTTGGCTGAGTCTGCCCAGCCTTAGGCCTCTGCCGGGGTGCAATTGAAGTCTCTGTTGTGGGAATGGGATCTGTCAGTCTAGAAAAGGAAGGGGGGGGGGACACACAGATTCACATTAACGTGGGGAGAGTGGGAGAGGAGCAGACAAAGCACTTGATGGACTGGCTTTCCCCTCCACACTCATCCAAACCTTCCAGATCGGCTTAATCGACATTTGTCAAAGGGTATTCCACAGGATGTGTTACTCGACATTATGAAACAAGGGTTGGTGGGAAAGAAGTTTAACACACTAATCAAAATACATCGAGCAGATTTCTTTTCAGCAGAACTTTTCATGGGTCCATGTGCATGGAGAACTTTGAAGACAGCCCTATACAGAATGCAATGTTTCTCTAGCTTACCTGAACTTGGGATCCTTCGACCTAGTAATTCCTAGGATTTTCCAGAATATACTTTGGGTAATAATGGAAAGGGGTTTGAAACAGGTGTTTTTCAGATATAGAGGGAACTCAAACTTGGTTAGAACTAGTTGTCAAAATGGTCTCTCTATAATTAAAAAAAAAAAAAGCAGGTAAATGAGTGACTCCAATAAGGCAACTAGGAGGAATGAGTAAATAATTCAAGATAAAGGATTTGGGAACTGTGACAGGGATCTATTTCCTCAATACTCCTTCTTCCCAGGGTAATAAAAGTTTTAACTATTGTACACCTTAAATTTATACAATGTTATATGTGAAATATATTCCAATTAGCTGTGAAGTGTGTAAACCTGGCTATTACACAGACCTGTACCCCTGGGGCTAATAATACACTATATGTTAATAAAAAAATAAATTAAAAAAAATCTTAGCTAGATTTCACCCAGAGTAAAAATCACATTGCCCAGCCTCTCTCATAATCAGGTGTGGCTATGTGTCTAAGTTCTGGCCTTACATGGGAAAGCAGACTGTCACATGGCAGTTTCCAGAAGCCTTAAGAAACAGCTAGGGTATGCCATTTGTCTCTCTTCTTTGGCTATTCTTTCATCTGTTCTTGGAACAGGGAAGTTACCATCTTTTTTTTAAAATATTTTATTTATTTTTTTGACAGAGATCACAAATAGGCAGAGAGGCAGACAGAGAGAGAGGAGAAAGCAGGCTCCCCACGGAGCAGAGAGCCTTATGCGGGGCTCGATCCCAGCACCCTGGGATCACAACCCGAGTCGAAGGCAGAGGCTTTAACCCACTGAGCCACCCAGGTGCCCCGGGAAGTTACCATCTTGGTCTGAGGTCATAGCTACAGTTGTGGGGAAGGTAGAGTGATAAGCTTGAAGAAGCCTGGGTGTGGGGCAGAACTGCCAAACCAACCACGGACTACTTACCTCCGGTCTATCTTACATGAGCCACAGTCATTTTGGATGTCACAGCCAAATCTAATTCAAATTAACACAGGCAGGACTGCTGGGTGGTCTTATTCCTTGTGATAGTGTAAAAATTCAGGTGATAACTTCTGTTCATTTAGAGTAGTTCAGGCAGCTGGCTGCCGTCTAACTCAGAACAGAGTAGTGGTCTTTAGAAAATACACATTGGGGAGTATAACTGAAGTTATGGCCAAAATAAATGAGCTTCATGACTATTCCCAAAATATGTCTGGTACAGTCTCCATGAAATGTAAGATAGAAAGCAAAGCAGCAGGTCCATGTGCCTTCCCCATGACATATCTCCAAGGGAGGTCCACTGGGGTCCCTGAGGCTTTCCTCTGCAGTCCTGCTAGAGGGATGCTCTTGTGTGGGGTAGAGAACTTATAATATAAAAGCTATCATATTTGGGGAGGCTATAACCTGGGGAAGGAAGGTCAAAAGGAAAACAGGAGAAATGTTGGAGAAGAAAGTATAAGAAAAATACAGTCAATAGTGAGAAAGTCCAACAGATATCTATAGAAACTAAATGTCAATTAAGAATCTCCACACTGGGTGGACTTCTCTCTCTCTCTTTTTTAAAAATTTATTTATTTGAGGGGCGCCTGGGTGGCTCGGTGGGTTGATGCCTCTGCCTTCGGCTCGGGTCGTGATCCCAGGGTCCTGGGATCGAGCCCGCGTCGGGCTCTCTGCTCGGCGGGGAGCCTGCTTCCCCCTCTCTCTGTCTGCCTCTCTGCCTACTTGTGATCTCTGTCTGTCAAATAAACAAAATAAAATCTTAAAAATTTATTTATTTGAGAGAGAGAAAGTGAAAGAGAGTACGAGGAAGGGCAGAGAGAGAGAATCTCAAGCAGACTCTGTGCTAGTATGGAGCCTGACACAGGGCTCGATCCCACGACCCTGAGATCATGACCTGAGCTGAAATCAAGAGTTGGACGCTCAACCAACTGAGCCACCCAGGAGCCCCTGGATGGATTTCTCTTAAGGGTAACATCTTAGAGATAAAGGGATTTGGAGTCAGAGAAAACATATTTGAGCTTGCTTCCTGACTAACTGTGTGGTAATAGGTATGCCATTTGGCCTCTTCCTGCTTTGGGTCCCTTCTGTATGAGATGGAGAAAATAATACATCATGAAGCAGATGTGTGAACATCAAATGCATCAACAACGACTGTGAAACCATTTTTTAAGCTGCAGAGTGCTCAAAATGTTAGTTTGAATGGCCCTCAATAGGCTCTGAAAAAATATCTTGAAGCAGGAGATCTGGCTCTAAGTTGTCCCATCTACGTGCTTGTGGGCAAATCATTCAATGCACAGAACAGAGTATGGACCCAGTATGGATGCTGGAATTCTGGGCTTTTTTTTACTAACCACATATTGATTGATTACCTTGGGCCACTTATAATTCTGAATCTGTTTCCTCATCTGTAAAATGAGAACAACAATGGCTCATAGATTTACTTCAAGGAAAATAGAGCCATCTTATTTATATAAAGAGCCTTGTACGGTATCTGGTATACACGATGCCTCCGTGAAGAGTGGTTACTTTATTTTTTTTTAAAAGATTTTTATTTATTTATTTATTTGACACAGAGAGAGAGAGAGCACAAGTAGGCAAAGCAGCAGGAAGAGGGAGAGGGAGATGCAGGCTCCCTGCTGAGCAGGGAGCCCGATGCGGGACTCGATTCCAGGACGCCGAGATCATGACCTGAGCTGAAGGCAGAGGCTTAACCAACTGAGCGAGCCACCCAGGTGCCCGAGTGGTTACTTTAAAAACAGAGTCAGAAAGAAAAACTTAACCTCTCGGGACTGGAGAGCAAATATGGTAATGCAAATGAAATCAGTGTAAATTACAGATAGGATACCATAGGCCCAAATCTCTGGGCTGTAAGGCCTGTGTACTCTTGAGCATTCTGTATCCATACAAACTAACAGTTTCACGGTCACTGATGTTCACAAGTGCCTTATGATACAGGTATGCTTTTCTTTGTTTGATACAACACAGCACCACTCAGAACGGTACCGGTCACTGTTATTGTTATAAATGCGGGGCTTTGTGGGGCTGGACCCTCGTTTAGCCCCAGTACCTTCCATATTTGGATCTAGAGCAATATGGGCATAAACCCGAATACTCAGCTCATCCCCAAAAGCAGTTTCCAGGGGTGAGCACAGCCAACTTCGGTAAGGAATAGACTACAAAGTAACATTGCTATTGATTATTGAAAATTATTATTGAAAATAACACTGTTATTAATATTGTTTGCTGAATTTGTGAAAAAGAAGTCTTCTTAACTTTTGGAGCTACATCAGTATTTACATTTATTCCATAAACATTTAAGAATGTTTTAAAATGTATAAAATTTAAAATGTACAAAACATAAAATGTGTAAAATTTTATGTGAATTTAAAATTCTATTAAAATTCACATATTCCCATCTAGGGTATTGTGTTGATAGTCTGTGACTCATGTTTCCTTGCCATGGGAACATGGTAGAAAAAAGAGGTATAAATATCTCTTCGACTACCCTCGGAATCTGCCATTTGGAAGCACGGCGGCCATGAGGCTGTGCCCCGCAGACCTGCAGCTTGGAGGGGGTCCAAAAACCATGTGCCCCCAGCTGCTGTGCTCCTGAAATCCACTGCCATGCTCGCTCTGAGGCTATGCTTCCCACGGGCTGCTCCCAGCCTTTGTCCCCAGACACAGGGGAATTAAAGTAGGCCTGTTCCTGGGACATAGGGGCTCCTCTGGTGGTTGCCTTTGGCTTGAGGATTCCCTGACACCTTTGGTGAACCTTCCTTAAATTGTCTGGTAGTTTCTAGGGCACTTCTACCCACCCTTCCTTCCTCTCTCTGGGTCAGACTTACATCACCTTCTGACGGTTCTTCCGGCCTTCCCTGGCTGCCTCCCTGTTTTCCCTCATGGTCAAATAAAATCCCAGCTTTTTCAATCCTTTCTTGGCACCTGATTCTTGGAAGACCCCCTGTTACCTGGAATGTGATTAGTTAAGATCCACAAGCTCTTTTGTTGTTCATGGAGTCCGTGCCTTGACTGGCACTCTTTTGAGGTAGTCAGGGCCACAGAAAGTAAGAAGGAAAGGGAGGTGAAGGACTAGGGTGGAGAACCAAGCTACATGAAGGCCAGGACCTCTGTTTAGGATGTTCTTTTTAGCAATATTTTAAGTCAGCTGTTGCCTCCTCTCTGAATGCCCCTGTGCTTGTCCCCAAGCAAAAGAAACAGCTGTGGAGTTCTTGATTCTCTTTCAAATATAGATGGTTGCGTTTCCTTATATTCCTCCTTGTCCTACCGGGAAGAGACGCAGCCTCTGGCCATGGAAGCAAACCGATCACCAGGCGCCTTCCCTTGCCACTGTGGCCGCTGGCACAGAACCTGTGCACACTCGGGGGGGTTCTTACCTGGCCTTTGGCTGGGTCTTTTTTGCAGCTGCCTCACTGGCTTTCACTGGCTCAGGAAGCTTTGCAGGAATGGGAGAGTTCTATAGAATTCAAAGGAAACCACAAAAGGACATTGCAGATTTCTTTGTAAATGAATACCGGCATGACTAGGCCAACAGAAATACGTGTCCGGGATCTCCCGGAGTGGCTTCCAGGCCCCGATGTCTAGTAAAGGGAAGTGAAGTCAACTAAGGGTAGATCCCACCAGTCTCAGCCCCCCAGGGAAGCAACATATCGGAGAAAAGGACAGAGTAGCCTGAGTCAGGTGTGCTCCTCCTCTGCCGCTCCCAAACTTCTGGACTCTTCGCTTCCTACCACAGAGCTTGGAGGTGGTGTTGAGAATGGAATGGGAAAGAGATGCCTGTAACCTGAGAGTTGTATCAGCAAACAGTAAACCCATACTATTTAAGCTATGAGCTAAACCTTACAGAAGTCAGTGCTGACTAGCAGCACGTCTAGCCGGGATTCATTCTGTCTTCTGTCTTGAACGCTGGGAGAAAACCACAGCCACGAACCATTTGAAATGGCTGCGGCACCGGGACTGTCCCAGTGCATGAGGCACCCCTTGACCCACAAGGCCAGCAGAACTCCTACCCCCTGGATTGTGCATCAGCCACCTGACATGGGATCCAACTCCGGAGGGAGCACTCCTGTCCCCAACCACAAGACAAAGGCTTAGCACTGCTGAGTGAGTACCAAATGGCTTGAGACTCGTGAAGCTGACTTTTATAAAACCAGTTACCAATCTGAATGCTTCTAATTATACTTCAGGTTATTTAACTTTATGAATGGGAAAGTGGGGCAGCAAAAGAAAAAAAGGTCATGTTAGGCGCCATACAAGATTCCTCATTTTAATCTGGAAAGCTGACAAATGGAATACGAGTAATAGTAAATGGTTAGGCTTTTAGGAGGGACCTCCCATTTCCTTCATGTTTCTAGGTGGGGAGAATTTCTGCTAGGAGCTATCTCTCCTTGCTTCCCTTCCTCTCTCCAAGCATTCCTCTCCCGAGGGAGAAGTGTTAACTTATTTGATAGGACAGGGAGAAAAAAGTGAGCTCACCTGGCTCACCTGTGCCCTTCCTCCTTTGAGAGGCTGTCCCTACAAAATCAGGTGCTCCCTGCTCCATCATGTGAATCTAATGTTGGGGAGCCTGACTGGTCAAGCTACATTCTCTGATTCAATCTTTTTTTTTTTTTTTTTTAATTTATTTGACAGAGTTCAAAAGTAGGCAGAGGGGCAGGCGGCGGGGGGTGGGGGGGTGGAGAGGCAGGCTCCCTGCTGAGCAGAGAGCCTGATTCGGGGCTCGATCCCAGGACCCTGGGATTATGACCTGAGCCGAAGGCAGAGGCTTAACCCACTGAGCCACCCAGGTGCCCCCTCTGATTCAATCTTATTAGTAATACAGCCAATACTCTGGGTTCCATCTGAATGATTCCCATATCTGATTCCAAAAGTGGGAGTGAAAAAGGAGTGTTATTTATCAGTACCTTCAAGCTCCAACAGTGACATCACGATTGATGTTCACGATTGGGAAAGTTCATGATTGGGAAAACTGGGAAGACAACTTCAGATTAGAATTTATCTACTATGGCATGCATTAGTAAAATATTTAAGGGAGCTGGATCACACATGAAAAATATGCTAAGACTGTAGAAAGGGGGTTTGTAAGCACTGTACTCCAAAAACTGTTGAGAGCAGAGCTTAGGATCACTAAATGTAGAAAACATTCCTGTGGCCTGATGTGTGTGAGGAGGGTAGCAGGAAAGGAGGGTGAGTTATAGATGGTGGAGACTAGAAGCAGAATCAAGAAAGGTCTGCTGCAGGGCGCCTGGGTGGCTCAGTGGGTTGAGCCGCTGCCTTCGGCTCAGGTCATGATCCCAGGGTCCTGGGATCGAGTCCCGCATCGGGCTCTCTGCTTAGCAGCGAGCCTGCTTCTCCCCTCCCCTCTCTGCCTGACTCTCTGCCTACTTGTGTAATCTCTGTCTGTCAAATAAATAAATAAAATCTTTAAAAAAAAAAAAAAAAAAAAGAAAGGTCTGCTGCAGGAAAGGGGAAAAGGGTCAAGGGGCTTATGTATGGGAGCAAATTCAGAGGCCCGCCTCAGGAAGGAGGCCTGCCTTACCACTGCTAGGGAAACACAACAGGCACATAGCTCGTAGTGAAATGTGGAAGTTAACAGGACAGTAGGTTGGTCAATCTTCACCCAAAGTACTCAACTCAATCCCTAGGGATTTTTTTTTTTTGGTGTAATTGCCTTAGTTTAATAATTAAATTCTATGGGAAAACTGGATTCTCTTTATAGTAATTGCTTCATAGTTAGCTTTGCTTGCATGCCCCCTACCACACAAAACAAGGGACATCTATATTCATTAAAAGCTGGTTCACAACCCAGGAATTTTAAATGACAATTTGATAATATTTACTTCCCCCTAAAAAGCACCTTTCACATACCTGTACATTAGGAATTGGGCATTCTTTCTTGAGTAGTTTAAATGAGAAGTAGGACACTTGGTAAATATCCGGCCTTTTATCAGGGTCTGGTTCCAACATATACCCTAAGACAAACATATGTGAACATATTTAATAATACCCTAATACTTATTACATTAGCTAGGAGACATAATTTCTCCATTACCAATTTTTTTTCATTCTTATTTCTCATAAAAGTCAAACAGTATAATTAGCTCTTTTCCTCCCCTCTCAGAAATGGAAGTTCTAACTTCCCTAAAATTTTTAATATGTACAAGAAAGTAACAAAGTTTCTGAACTGAAACAAAGACACCTGAAGTTCACATTCTGTGGCTTTGACAACAGAGAAGCAAGCTCTCGTTTTATTAAAGTTACCACCTTCATATTCTGGTACCTAGGAAGTTATGAACTTCTGGCTTCCTTATCTTGCTAAACAAATGATTATCCTTGATATTTATAGTCAATACTTTTTTTTTTTTCCACTTTCTCTCTCTCTCTCTCTTTTTTTTTAGTAATCTCTACCCGCAACATGGAGCTAGAACTCATGACCCTGAGGATCAAGAGGCACATGTCCACCAATTGAGCCATCCAAACACCCCTCAAAACTCAAATTTTAAAAAAACTGACTTATTACTCCTTTGTTGGAGGTATTAGCTGGTGTCCACTAAAAGAAATTACAAAATGATAAATATATCTCTACTTTTACATACTCTATAGAACATTTATTTATTTCCAGATCCTTTAAGCTTCTGCCCTTTCTGAAGCTGGAAAAGTCCCCAGGAAAAACATCTTTGTGAAGACACACAAACATACACATGCATACATACATACAAACAACAACGCAAGGCCTTACTGTTTAAGGAACCAAATGAATGGTCTGAACACTAAGGCTCATGAGGCTGCAGTCTTGTGAAGGCCTTGCAGAAGAAATAGGGTTTGGGGGCGCCTGGGTGGCTCAGCTTGTTGAGAGTTCAATTCCTGATTTCACCTCAAGTCATGATCTCAGGGCTGTTTGATCGAGCCCCGTGTCCAGCTCGTGGCTCAACGGGGGCTCTGCTTGAGATTCTCTCTCCGTCTCCTTCTGCCCAACCCTACCCCCCAGCTCGTGTACTTTCTCTTTCTCTCTCTCTCTCTCAAATAAAGTAATTTAAAAAAAAAAGAAAAAGAAAAAGCAGGATTTGGGCTTGAAGGCAGGAAAGAATTTAGTCAGTCAGGGGAAAGAGGAAAAAAAGATATTCTTGGTGAAGGAATAGTCTGGGCAAAAATGCACTTGGGTGAAAGGCAAGGGAAGGCTCTGTTGTAAGGAAATGCAGGTGCCAGAAGGACAAAGAGAAAATTTCCTTTTCAGAGAACACAGGGAAATAAGGCTAGGTGGGTGGGGTGAACCAGAGTATGAAGGGTCTTAAGAGCCATGCTAAGAAGCTGGGCCCTCCTGTGGGACCACAGGCGAACCAGGAAGTTTACTATGGGGACCTGCTAGGGAGGCGTTGTGTAAGACCGATCTCATGGTGAGGCAGCGCTGGACTGACTGAGGAGAGAGGCTAGTGGCCACCCCACCCCTACAGGCACGCGCTGGCCAAGTGTGGATATACTGTGGTGACAGTGTTGAGAACAGAGAGAATGTGATGGCGATAGGAGAGACTCCCAAGAATGAGCACTGCTTAGAAAATGCCTGACTGTACTCTCTTGCGAGCCAGGTCCAAAGAAAACCTTAAGTTTCTATTATCCCAGCTTGAATGGTGACACCACTGATAGAAACTGAAAAAAGAGGGGAACTATGTATCGGGAGTAATTGGACAAGGACAATAAATTTAATTTTAGACCTGTGACTTTAGGGTGACTGTGGAAACTTCAAGCAGTTTGTAAAGAAATAGGTCACAGTTTGGGAAAGATGTCAGTGTTACAGGCACTCATAAAGAGTTATTTTTCCTAATTTGAATTGGCTGTACAAATGTTAAGAAATGTAGTCCCCTAAAATCCTACCATTCTAGTGCCAGATCTGGCCATTTCCTATATATCCTTCCAATCTCACTTAGGTAGCTACAGTTCTAGAATAGATATACAGTAGTCCCTCCTTATCCGGGGTGGGGGAGGGGAGAGGGACAAGTTCCAAGACCCCCAGTAGGAGCCTGAAACTGCAGATAGTACTGATTCTGAGAGATACTCTTTTCTCCTATACATACATACGTGTGATAAAGCTCAATTTATAAATTAGGTACAATATGAAATTAACAATAATAATAAAATAGAGTAATTATAACTATATGCTACAATAAAAGTTAGGGGAATGTGGTCTCTCCCTCTCTCTCAAAACATCTCATCACACTGTACTCACCCTTCTTGTAATGACATGAAAGCATAAATGCCCGTGTGATGAGATGTCGTGAGGGAATGACAGAGGCATGGTGACATAAGGATAGGCCACTACTGACCCAACCATACATCGGAATTCGGATCGTCTGCTTCCCAGTGCGGTCAGCGGTGGGTAGCTAAAACCGCAGAAAGCAAATCTGAGGATAAGGAGGGACTACTCTCCTGCTTTACCTCTGAAAACCATCCAACTACCATTAAATGCCACACACTGTCTCTTTAAATTACCCCCCCAACACACTTTTTGTTTCATAAACAGAAGAAGTGGATTGATGAAGTTGACCAGTGGAACGGGTAGTTGTCTAAAAGCTGTAACTACATCACCCTGGGTAAGTTACCTATACTTTCTCAGCTTCGGCTTCCCTGTTTGTATAATGGGGATAATTACATTTACTATATGAGATTTTAAGACTTAAATAAGGTACGAGGAGGCCCTCAACAACTGTCACATACTCTACCCATATCTCCTATTTTTTTCAATACAACCCCACCCGGGACCCAAACCATCCAGGACTTATAACCCATCATGGTTAAAATTTAGATGCTAAATCCCCTGACCAATGTGAAAAGATGATAAACTATCTCCGTTTCACATTTAAGTACAAGGGCTTGTGCAAAGATTACTCGTTCTACCATCTGGTTAATGAACTGGCACATATGCTCACTAGGATGATGCAGAAGAGTGGGGCATCTAAAAAAACATTTTAAACCAAGCACTGAGTTTAAATGCTTGTTATCAAAATCCAGTGATTAACCTAAAGAGAGAAAAAAAATTTTGTTCCACAGAGTTATACAGTCTTAATTATGTATTCACTCCAGCCAACGCATGGCAATCATTTCAATTTGAGTTGCTTCCAGTTTTGCAGGGATGAATTTCTTATCACTTGATAGGAGTCAGCTGGACTCTTTCATACCCACTGCAAGAGAACAGAGCAGTTCTGTGCTGCTCAGAGCACCGTTGGGATTTCTGCTCAAGTGCAAAAGAGTTTAGATTTCTGGTAAAAAGACCTATGACTCTAACTAACACTATTTTATGTCATCTTTGAGTGACCAACCATTACCGGATGACTTATGTTTGCATCCAACCCATCACTCCTGTGATCCAGTCCCTCTGTCCCTCAGTTCATTCCTGGAGATTAGAGGTAAACATATGAAACGAGAAACTTGAAATACTTACTAATTAGGCAGTGCATGTCTTGGGAATATCGTGAGTTATCAGGAATTGTGAAGTTTCCATCACAAATTGCCACCTGACTCTCTCCAAATGGCAAAGTGAAGTAGCATAATTTATACAACAAACACCCGAGAGCCTAAAAAAATAAAGCAGATTGCTACAAGTGGTTTATTTACCATAACTGCCAACGGGTCTACTGAGAGATACTGGCCTCGTCCACATTTACAAGCAAATACAAACATTCTGTACTATTAACCTATCAGAAACTTGAATTTAGAACTCAACACCACTATTTAGCTGCCGACGTACATTATTTCGACCATTGTTACCAAATTGTGTTCCAATAAGGAACAAGCATTTCAGCTATTTTGCTCTTAAGAATTAGTAATGCATGTATGAAAACCACCTAAATAATGGGCAGGTCACCTGAATAATTTTCACAGAACTCTAAAGTCATTTCCTTTGACATGCTTCACAAGGCAGTGGCTGGTCACCTGGAGTGAAGAATAACCCTGAGGGTCAGGTAGACAGTGACATGGTACAGTGGCCACTCTCGCTACGGCGCTGTCTGCATTAAACTTGGGGGTTTACGGTCAAGACTGCTGGTATCTGAGGTGTGGATAGGTTAGTTGACACCTACCCAAATGTCTGCCTTCGTAGTGATGATTTTGCCACTGTACAGGTTGACCATTTCTGGTGCTCGATAGGACAGCGTTGTGTATCTACAATCAAGAGATTTGTTTTTTGTTAAATATGTCAATGCTATAATTAAAAACCAGGGGTAGCAGAAATAACTTTTTATTTTGTGGGGTTTTTTTGCATTTTTAATATTTTTTCCATCTTATTTTATTTCTTTTCAGTGTTCCAAAATTCACTGTTTATGCACCACACCCAGAAATAACTTTTTAAAAACATATATTAAATTTAGAAAGTCTAGTTCCCGGGGAGCAATCTACAGAGGAGAGCATGAAACACCAGTGCAGATAAAATGAAAAGCTGTCCATGGTCCACGCCCATGGCCCTCTAGAAGCAGTCCTTCTATCTGAGAGCACCAGGAGACCCAGACACTGAGGCACTTCAATAAACACTAGAAGCAACTTTTCTTGGGTCCTCCAATGACAAAATCTCCTGCAAATCCTTGTTGTTTGATAGTGTATTTATACTGTATTTTCTGATTTGTTTTTAAAAACAGCAATTCCCTTACATGTGGCTCAACTCAGACATGTCCTACTGGCTGAGACACTGGAAAAGGGCAGAATGGGGTGGGAGGTGGCTGGTCTCTGCTGCTGGAAGAGGGATGAAGCAATAGTCTTCCTCTTATCTCCAGCTCAAGTAAAGACAGTATAAGCTCAGCTTCAAAGTGAGTGTCTTGATGTTACCAAGCGCATGACTATGCTGCTCAAGTCTCCAAAGCCCAGAGGGCACCATGGTTCAGCTGTCCACCAGCACCATGGACCAAAGTCTTCCTGCTCCTGCTTGGCTGCCGGGGGTGAAGCAGGAAAGGAGACTGAGGACCAGGACAGAGGTGTGCATACAAGACTGCTGGTTTATTATTGGTATTAGTGAGTGTTGCTGCCTATGAAAAACCTAACACTCTGGACAAGAAGGGGAAAATGGTTCAAGTTTTTACTGGAGCCAGGAATCTAGAGACGCTTTTTCTCATCGAAGTCAGTGATTCAGTATCTGTAGAGACTTCATAGCCCTACTTACCATTAACTCCACTAGACTTCTTATGAGCAAGAAGGAGTACACAGCAATGCAGGCTTCAGTGGAAAGTACATCCAACTGGCTGATAATGTCCCAGCTGTTGTGATTCCACTTGAAAACATCACAGTCCTTCTACAATTTGTGTACCATGCAGCTTTTTAAGGACTATGTGACATAAGTCAAAATATGTATATACAGTGATCACTGGGTGACTGATGAAGTACTGTATGATTCCTTCATTTTAATCTACTGATAAATGCTTATGGATCCCTTCCACATTCTCCACTTAAAATCAAACGTCCCAACTGCCAACATGATGCCCTGAGACAAGGGGCACCATGACCAGCACCATGGTCTTCCCACCCTGACCTTCTCGTTCATAAGCTCAAAGTATGGGTGCTGATCTGGTCATGGACAAAACTCCAAGAAAGGAGGAAAAGCTTACTTCTTAATCTCATCTTCTACTGCATTGACTCCCTCAGTCTGTGGATTCTGAAATTTGTTGGTGGCGCTTCCAAAGTCACACAGGACGTAGTGGCCTCGGTCATGCAAGAGGATATTTTCAACCTGAAAAACATTTCCCAACCACTCATTCCAAAATATTATTTAGTGATGCATATGAAAATCTGGTTCAGAGTCATATAAATATTTTACAGCTGATAATCCTATTAATATGCACAGGAAAGTTATTCCCCTCCAAGTATCTCGAGATGGTTCATCTCAAGTGAACAAAAGAGCAAAGCGTAGTAACAGGGTGAAATGAGAATAGAGGGGGGCAAACTGAGGAATTCCACAATGCGGAAGCAAGAGTCCCATTTTCCTAGATTTCCAGCCCCATTTCTCACCTCTGCAGAAATAGTCCTAATACTTTCTTTTTTTTTTTATTTTAAAGAATTTATTTATTTATTTGACAGAGAGAGAGAGAGCACAAGTAGGCAGAGGAACAGGAGGAAGCAGACTCCTTGCCGAGCAGAGAGCCGGATGTGGGGCTTGATCCCAGGACCCTGAGATCATGACCTGAGCTGAAGCAGAGGATTAACCCACTGAGCCACTCAGGTGCCCCTAGTCCTAATACTTCCGTGTATCTTTCCTCATGTTCTGCTTTCAGGCTAGAATGTTCTCTGTGATCCCCACCTTCTTACCCAACTATCAATATCACATTCATCTTTCCAACTCCAGTTCAAACGGCACCTCATGTTTGAAGCCTTCCTCAAGGACCCACTGAGACAAATGTCACTCCTTCCTCATGGTCCTTCAGCACTTCGTTCTTCCTGATGTCAATTATTTCACTGGGCCTTATACACGCATATATCAATTTCTTTACCACACTATGTTACGATTTCTGGAATAATAAATATTTGCTATATTTTAGATACTTCTCAAAGTGATTAAAGGCCTGTTGGCAACTGTGCAGTTTTCCTATTAAAGTATTATCTTTTTATAGATGAATTATATGGACAGTGAGTTAGCAGTTCCAAGTAGAAGGGAGCTTACAAATAACAGAACCTCCAGAAATCTCTGGTATCAAAGGACTATGCCAATGAAAGAATAACTCCAAGATGGTGGGTGCTTCTGTACTCAAGATGTAGTGAGTAACTGTTGGTATAGGTGAACTGAGCTGACCGGTGTGTGGGAGGACAGACCTGGCTCATGTGGGCAGTAAAATGGCAGCCAAAACATCTTGTTGGGCCAGCAAGTCTGTAGTCTCCATTGTCTTTTGTCGTCAGCCTTCCAAAGACTGATCACCTTTAGAAAACAAAGGCACGAGTAGACTACAAGCTCCTTCAAGACAAGCACCACCTCTTTTTTTTTTTTTTAAGATTTTATTTATTTATTTGACAGACAGAGATCACAAGTAGGCAGAGAGGCAGGCAGAGGGCGGGGGGGGGGGGAGCAGGCTCCCTGCTGAGCAGAGAGCCCGATGCGGGGCTCAATCCCAGGACCCTGAGATCATGACCTGAGCCAAAGGCAGAGGCTCAACCCACTGAGCCACCCAGGTGCTCCAAGACAAGAACCATCTCTTTTTTTTTTTTTTTTTAAGATTTTATTTATTTATTTGTCAGAGAGAGAGAGAGAGAGAGCGCGAGCACAGGCAGACAGAGTGGCAGACAGAGGCAGAGGGAGAAGCAGGCTCCCTGCCGAGCAAGGAGCCCCATGCGGGACTCGATCCCAGGACGCTGGGATCATGACCTGAGCCGAAAGCAGCCGCTTAACCAACTGAGCCACCCAGGCGTCCCAAGAACCATCTCTTAATCCTGTTTGTAGTCTTCTCTACCAGGTCCTAACATAGTGCTTGCTACAGAAAATGTTGGCTGAATGGAATAAGCTAAAAAACAGAAACATACTTAACACAGTGTTTGCGTGTGTCCGTCTGTGAGAAGTGAGACAGAAAGCCACCAAATGCCGGGCCCTACTACTACTACTGGTTCTTTAAAAAAAAAAAAGAAAAATCCGGTCAATTGTGAAAGTCTCTTGTTCTCATACTTGTTTCTATACTTGCTTTAGTTCTTCTGAAAATTACATTATATATTACAAAAATGTTCACTGTACATTCTGAATCAGCTAAATCTACTACCTAAAGCCTTTGCTGCAAACTGATTCTTTTGTTTATTGTTTTTTACTCCTACTGAGTCTCCCGCCTTTGTTGTTATCAGGGATTTTGTTATTGTTGCTGTTAACTCAAGTTCCTTGGAATTCATCTGTGGGAAGCCTTGGAGGCCTAGGTTTAAAATCTCTTTTTCTTCCTGAGAGGATACACTTTTGCACCTGGGGCACCATTAACCTATAATCACTTTAATCTAGAATCTTGACTTTGGGATTTTTAGCCACACAGGCAGGGTGAACTATGGCCACCAGTGCTCGTGGATATGCTCTTGGTCCCCAGAGACAAGGCTGAGGCAAGCAAATATTTCTATCATCTATAGCTTTTTATAAAGCTCATCAGTTTAACTTATTTACACAAAGTGACACCGCCAAGCTATCCTGAACTTACACTCACTTTAGGAATCTAAAATAATTCCAACAAAGCAATACTAACACTTGCAATCTAATTCCGAGGTTATAGACAGATTGGCTACCCCTTACTGAGCTTTTACTATTATGAGTATTACTGTGCTCAGCACTTCACATGGGATTATTCTCATAATAATATAATAATATCCCTGTTTTACAGATGCAGAGGGTGAGGCTCATAGTGATGAAGCTGGAAAGTAAACTTAGGCAGTTTAATTCTAGAGAAAAGTAATTAATTACTTTTCTGCCGGGGCAGGAAGCAAGTTAGAAGTGGAGCATTACTCAGGGTGCCCAGCCATAATACCCTCCAACCGTGGTGGGTGTTGAGTATGTCCAGTGTACTGGAGACATGCTTAAGGACAGAGCTGCCTTAGTCCTTCATGTTCAGAAATGCCCCATAACAGGAATCTAGTCGATGAGGAACCAGGTGACTAATTACTAGCCAGGCTGCTTTGCTCAGTGTCTCTTAAGCATCCACTGCATCGCCGACTTCGTGGCTTTGTCCTTTTATTCAACTGCTCCATTTGTCAAATCATAACCATTCTATGAGGCCTTGCTCGAGTCCTAACTCCTCAGTACAATCTTCCATGGCCAGGCTATAAAATCTGTAGAATTTGCTGTCCACGAGGGGCTGGTGAAGGAAGATCTTTGGACCAAGTTAAGCCATGCCCATTCGTTACTTATTCCCTAGTCCATGGCTGCTGCGTTTGAGCTCCATTGGAGAGACGAGCCGTTGTGACAGAGACAAAACGGCTGATAAGCCTAAAATATTTACTATCCGGTCCTTGGCAAGAAAGTTCGTCAACCCCCTGTTTATAATCATACTATGCCCATGTGTGTACTACAATACCCAGGCAGGATTTCACATGCCACATACCCCTCGATCCCTTATTCAGGATCCGTTAGCAGCAATCCTCCTCCCCCACATCACACGAAACCACGCATCTCCCACTGTATGTGCACTGCCCCTTCGAAATTACTGTCTATACTGCCGACGCTAGAATGTATAATCTCGACCGAGAAGTTAACTCACTTCAAAACACAAACAAGGTAGTTCCAGGGACCAAAATCACTGGGTTGGAGGGAGGAGGGAAACCAAGCAAAGACAGAATGACGATGAGGCACATTGGAGTTTTTGTTCTGTTTTTATTCCCCCCAACCACCACCTTTAAAAACTAGGTTTGTGTTTCTAGTTAGAACTCTAGTTCTGAGTGACAGAAGTCAGTATTACGCTCTATCAACCTGGTCCTCACCTCAGCTTGCCTCCTTCCCATAAAGATAACATTATACAAATCTATGTTTGCAGAAAAAAAAAGTTAAAAATGAAGGGTGTGTACAAAAGTGGACACAAAGCCAAAACTATCAACATAGGGGAAAGCCTTATCAATATCAGAGAAATGCTAATGCAGGGGCGCCTGGGTGGCTCAGTCGGTTAAGTGTCTGCCTTCAGCTCAGGTCATGATGCCAGGATCCCAGGATCGAGCCCCGCATCGGGCTCCAGCTCTGTGAGGTGTCTGCTTCTCCCCCTCCCTCTGATCCTCACTCTGTTCTTGTGCTCTCTCTCACTCTCGCTCTCTCTCAATAAATAAATAAAGTCTTAAAAAAAAAAAAAGAGAGAGAGAAATGCTAATGCAGGTAAGAATGGTAAAGACCCGCTCTGGCCGCTTTGCCAGCTTGCTGGGAGGGTCACGAGGTGGCAAAGGTGAACTCACTTGGCAGTGGCCACCGCACCAGCCGTCGCACCCTCTGCACCTTCTCAGTCTGACCCTGTGACTTGGGACACCTGCAGAAACCTCCAAGGTCAAGCTGGCCACTGCCCTTTTTCACCAGCACCACCACCACCATCAACAACACACTCAACACGGAGCCTTGGCATGCGACAACCATACTGGACTTGGAGGTCACAGGACCTCAGGGACTATCCAGATGTCTGACCTCAGACAAACCTTTAAGCCTTGTCGGACTTGTTTCTCATCGGCAAAGTCAAGCTAATAATATTTCTATCACTGCTGTTATGGATCAAGTAAGAGAATGTGCATGAAAGCAAACTGTAAATCTCCCTCTTTAAGCCTAAGAAGTTATGACCACTCATTTAATAGAGAAATACACACATTCAAACTCCTACTATATGCCAAGGAGGTTCTGAGGATAAGGCTGTGAACAAATCAAGGTTCACCTGCTCATGGAATTTAGAGTCCAGCGGAAGAGAATAAGAAAGTAGGTATAATTGCCAGGTGGCGATAAATGTTATGAGAAAAACCCCCACAGGTTAAACACATGTGAAGAGGGACGCTACTGCAAACAGCACAGTTGGAAAGGTCACCAGGATGAGGTGAGCAGAGAGACTTGAATGGAGGGAGAAGGTGTGGACCACCCGGGGGGAGGAGGTGGCTCCCAGAGGGCAGCCCGCAGGACAGCACTGAGGTGGCAGCAGGCTTGAGGCACCTAAGGCACAGAGACAGGCCACCATGCTGGGACAGCACTGTGCTGGGCACTGGAGTTACAAAGAACACCAAAGACATGGGGGCTGGAAGGTCTCTGGATGAGTGCCCTTAGGAATGGGGAGACCAGATAAAGCTGGGCCTCAGGTTAGTGAAGGACTCAAGTAGTTCAAAGTCATAATAGAAACAAAGGCACAGAGGCAGGAATGATGACAGCAACAACACAACTAACAACACTCCCTATGAGCCACATGATGCCCCCTGCACTTTCACCTACACAATTTCATGAGACTCTTACAAAGCCTTATTGTCCCCACTTAACAGATGAGAAAACCGAGTTCAATTATCTAACATGCCTTACATCACAAGGCTGGTAGGGCAGGACGTGGGGCTCGGGCTGCCTAACTGCTGAGGCTAACCCTCCCCACTGCACTGACGGGCATTACACAGGTACAGAATGTGGACAGCTTGGACAGGCGATCTCAGAGGGAGCAGGAGAGACCACCAGAGCAGCTGACAAACGGCAGACTAGGGAAGGCCCCTTGGGAGCCACTCAGCAGCAGATGAAAAGAGGTGTTTGAGGAAGGTTAGGCAGTGACAGGAGAGAAGGGGGAAAGTGAGAGCAGGTGCCATCGTCCAGGGGGAAGTGACTAAGGCCAGGGTTAGAGAAGGGCCCAGAGGGATTCAGTGAGACTAGGAAGGTAGAAAACCAACTAGACCTTCATACACCATCTTCTGGAAGCTCCATAGAATTTGCAGAGTGACTTTGTTTTTAGCCAAGTCCCTTGAGATGTTAGCCTGACACTGGTTACAATCCTAAAGTTTTCTAGCTCTTTGCAAGTTTATCAGTGCTGACCTTATACCCCAACCTATTGGCTTAATAGGGTTACTGAAGTCGTCATTCCCAAACTCTGCTCACAGCTTTAGCTAAAAGGTCTGGAAAGCCCCCTCCTACTGACCCTTCATCTTGACAATATTCCAAGCAGATATGGCATTCAGGCATTTTGGTCACAGAATTTATTACCACTAGAAATTCTGGAGGATTTGATAAACGTAGGGTTTCAAACTTATGATTCTAAAAATGGGACAAGAATCTTCATCCTACTGTACTTCGTGAAATCAAAATCTCTTTTCTGACAAAAGAGGAGACATTCATGATTTTTTCAGTCTGAATGTACTTATTAAATCTTAGCCCTTTCTTCCCCTTTCTTAAGTACCTGGACAAACAATATAGTATAACAGAGCAAAAGCAACCAAATAAAAACCAAGATGGGAGTAAAAGACCCGTGGCCTTTGCTCTGGTTTGATCACAGAATTAGCTGTGCAGGTGACAGCCTTTCTGGGCAGAGGCTTCCTCACTGGTAACAGGAGAAGGGTAGCTTAGGTAACCTTCCCAGCTCTATGAACCCATGATCTGCAGTGATCTCTTTATTTCCTCAGAGAGAGAAAAATTAAAACAAAACAAAACAGGGAAGTGATGAAAATGTTAAAATAATGTATTTGAGGAAAGACCTCCAATGAAGAACAGAGCTTCTGTCACGGTTATTTTTAGAATGTAAGCTGCTTAAGGACAGGGACCACTTTCAACTTACTTCCTACACAGACATTGAAAGAGACCGCACATATGGTAGGCAGGGCAAGAGGGGGCTTGCCTCAATTCTGGGTGTGAACAATGAACCCCCATGCAGGGCAGCCCAACAAGGGGATCCACAAGCTGGCCTGGCCTGTGCTCTTTTTCATGTCCTACCGACTTGTATTCAAGGTGAGGCCACCTCACCAGACATAAATCCTGCTCAGAGAGGCACCTGAAGACCAGCAACTGGCACTCTCTCTCTCTGGCCAACAGGGGAATAAAGAACTTCTTGGCTCTGGCTACTGCTGGCACGGTAGCGGCTTGACATGGAGCTCTGAGTGTCCCAGACTACAGGATGGCAAACAAGGAGGTACACAGGGACTCTGTAGCTGGGCCTCAGGGGGCTGGCAGTGTGGTCGCAAATGGGACTGCCCACCAAGCACATTTCAGCAGAAATCAACAAAATCTCACTTGCTAACGAAAGCGGCTAAATGGCATGGAGTGGGGGATATGTGGATTTTGGGAAAGCTTCTATCAAAACAACCAGGAGTCAGTGACTAAAATCGACAGTGGGCGGGACTCTTTTGGAACAATTACAACCGGGGCCTCCTCCCAGGGGGCCCCTATTTACATGCGACTATTTCCAAGGTAGAGGAGAAAGGCAAGTCTCCGGAGCTACGGGTGCCTGGCGGTCCCCACTACGGATTCAGACACAACTACAGAGTCCAATACTGTGTTGCCAGCACAATATATGCTGTGTATATGTGACTATATAATTGGAAAGGCCCGGTACAAAGAGAGAGTAATTAGCAGAATTAGCCGACTCTCAGGAGCACCAAGGAGGGCTGAGGGGCACAGGGCAAGGAGCGAGCTGGGGAACAGAACACAGCAGACTCTCCTCTGATTCCACTCTGGCCACGTGCCTCTGCTAACATATCTCACAGACTGTTCGGTGCAGTGAAGAAAGAGTCTGGGGCTCCTGCTGCCTGAGCCCAAGCACTGTCCTACCTCTTGTCCCCGGGCTAGGCCTTGAGCTCCGTGCTGGCTCCCATCATTGCTTGGCAGCAGCACTGTGAGCACCACAGGGCACCACCATGCTGGGAGTATGTAAATTAAGGAGGTATTATCTACAGGTATGCAATGACTCATCAATGAGGCCTCATTTATTCCAGTTCAAATAAAGAAAGATTTTGTTTAAGAACATGGGAACCACACTCTCTACAAGGATGCTCAGTGGTCGCCTCTGCCTCCTCCTCTTGCCCTTACCCCCATGCCCCATCAGGTGCCTACTGTGCCAGGGGTGTGCCTGGAGATGGACACGCATGCTCTTAAGCCTCCTTGTCCCCTTCTCTAGGAAGCCCGCGGGCTCTCCTCTCTGCCTAAAATGTCCTTCATCTTCTCGACGACCACACATATCCCACCGGCCTGTGAAGTCCCACTCTCTGACCATACAGTAAGCAGCTCGATTCTCTGCTATTCCGCACTTTGTTCTAGAACCTTTGTACGTCACTTGTCTCTGTTTCAAGTCTAAGCATTTCATTTATATCCTCTCACCAACACTTAAAACATCTTGGGGGTAGGAACCATATTCTACCTGTACCACCTCCACAGAATTATGTACTTGTACGACGCTAGGCTCATAATAATTACTGAAACGTATTCTCCTTTCTCTACTCGGAAAAAGGGCTGACTGCAGAAGGTCACTGGAGAAGGCTAGCTAAGGCTTCTGAAGGTATGTACTACCTTCCCGTCAGCTAACTGCTTTACTACAGAAATGCCAATATGCATGTACCACTTTACACCGACTGGGTTGGCTAAAATAAAATGACAAGAAGGGCTGGTGAAGATGTGGAGAAACTGGAACCCTCATGTATTGCTGCTGGGATGTGAAATAGTACAGCCGCCCTGGAAAAGTATGGCTGTTCCTCTGAAAGTTAACTGCGGTTACTACGTGACCCAACAATTCCACCCCTAGAGGTACGCACGAGAACTGAAAACATATACCCACTTAAAACTAGCACACAGATGTTCATAGCAGTCTTTTCATACTATCTGAAGTAGAAACAATTCAAATGTCCATCAAATGAGGACTAGATGAACAAGATGTGGTCTCGTCACACTATGACGATCGTGCCACGAAAACGAACGAGTTACCATTACATACTGCAACACAGGTGAACTCTGACACCACGGTTAGGTGAAAGAAGTTAGATGCAAGAGACCACTTACTGTGTGAGCCATTTATGTGACATGCGCCCACCGGGCAACAGAAAGCAGATTAGCGGTTACCCGGGGACAGGGGATGTGAGGTGGGAATGAAGAGTGATTGCTGGTGGATACAGGTTTCCTTTGGGGAGACGAAATGTTTTAAAATTAGATGATGGTGATGGTTGTACAGCCTTGTAAACAGAGTAAAAGCCACTAAATTGTATACTTTAAAAGGCTGAATTTTATGGTTATGAATTATATCTGAATTTTTAAAAAAACAACAAAAAACAAAACAAAAACCTTGACACAGAAATGCTAGTATATAGAAAACCCATGTGGGGTGATTATTAAGCTCTGAGTTCCTGGGCTTCCCTGACACTGCCACAGAAGTTACAGCCCAACGGGTTCCATGTGGAATCTGGTAGCCTGCATTTAACAAGCACACCAGGGGATGCCGATCCCAGTTACGAGCCATGAAGCAGGTTTCTCCAAACACAGGTGTATGTAATTTAGAATCAGAAGAACGGGATTCACTTTCGGAACCTGCTCCTTTCCGGTTATATGACCTCAGTCAAGTCATGTAACCAACCTCCTGAGTTGCCCTAACTATAAACATAAAAAAGAACATCTTCCTCCAACAGAGTGTGTATGTGTGAAGTGTCTGGCAGCATGCACGGCACACAGCTGGTGTGCCATACACGCTGGTGAAGCCCAGCCAGGTGCCAAGTCCATTCGACAAACATTGCCAAGTGACTATATAATAGGAAAAGATAATAATTAGCAGAACAAATTTTTAAAACAATCACTTACTGGATTTTGCAAAATATGAAACAGATGTTAAAAAACCAAGCATTGCTGTTTGCAAACTATTGAAATTAGTCTATCATTTTCCATGCCCCTGACAGTAAATTTGGGACTCTACCAGGAAAAACAAAAACAACACGTATTTAGCCAGTTGATGACTATAAAGGATTTCTAAAGGCTACTTGAGTAATAAAAGCCATACCTGTACCCTACTTTCTTTTTTTTTTTTCTTTGTATCTTCTCTCACTAAGCAGAATGGAAGAAATAGGAGCTTACCACGCCTGTTCTGCCACATCCCCCAAGTGTCTCCCCGATTCCCGGGGCCTACGGGAAATAGCCTGTAGGAAGACACTTAAGGAAACAGTGGGGCCTTTACCTTCAGGTCACGGTGGATGATAGGAGTCTTGCACTGATGCAGGCGGGCAACAGCTTCGCAGGTGTCACAAAATATCTGGAGCACTTCATTCTCTGTAAAACCTGTTTGCAGGCGCTGGTTCATCAGGTTGACCACCTGGCCTCCTACGAGGGGGAACAGAGCAAGTGGAAGATTAGCAACATTCTGACTCACCACTCACCCAAGACAATGAATGGGCTGTCCACAGGAGAGCCACCTGGACAAAGGTCACTGGCTGAGCCATGACTGCAACCCAATTGTCTTGATTCCCAGACCCAGATTCGTCTTCTTACAATCCAGGGCCTCCTCTGATGCAGCAAAACCCATTTATTTTTTTTTTTTTTAAGATTTTTTTTTAATTTATTTATTTGACAGAGATCACAAGTAGGCAGAGAGGCAGGCAGAGAGAGAGGAAGGGAAGCAGGCTCCCCGTTGAGCAGAGAGCCCGACGTGGGGCTTGATCCCAGGACCCCAGGATCATGACCTGAGCTGAAGGCAGAGGCTTTAAGCCACTGAGCCACCCAGACGCCGCCAAAGCCTGTTTATTTTATAAAGTACTCCAGATGTGAGCTGCCTTCACAACATCTTGAAGATCAGTAGAACTGATGGTCTGGTCCTGCTCTAGCCACTTGGTTACGCTGTCCCTGTTTATATGGAATGAGGCCACAGGTTCAACCTGCCATATTCTTTAGTAAGAATCAGACTACACAAGAGACCCCAGAAGCAGGAAGAAGACAGCTTTCTGGTCTGTAGTTTAGGAATAGCTCAGTCTCTCTAGCCTCACTCACTACTTGCTGCCGAAAATGCAGAAATACCATACCAGTATTTCATCTCCAGGACCAGAAGACTGATGACCTCACTTACAAAATTATCCAGATCCCTGGGTGCTCCCACTGCCTTATCTTGAAACATGTTACCATCCAAAAGAAACGGAGAGGAGGAAACAAATTGCCAAGTTCAAATTTGGTAGTATCTGATAAAATTGGCTTAGGGTTATTACAGAATTGGCTGAAATTATCAGTTAACATTACATTTTGGGGATTAACTACATATTTAATTTATGGACAATATCTTTAAAGGCAGGGAAAATTCAGTGGAAGTACGGGTGATTATAAAACAGGGCACCAAACAGTGAGGCAGTGACCCAAGCTTGTAAGTGGCAGTTGCTTAGGCCAAAAGAGCCAGACCTCCAAACTGGTTTATGAAAGGCAGTCAACTCTGAATCAAGTCATGCTACAGTCTATGCATCCCAAGATAAAGGCTGCTTGAAACTCCAAGCTTTCAACTACTTAACTCCACTGTTCACAGCAGCATCGTTTGAGTATAGCCTTACTGGCAATTACAGCTTGCAAGCAAGGAGAGGAAAGGTCATTTCCATTAGACGAAAAGAATTATTTTCTCCCATAACACAAGGATGGAGGTGTGGGTGGAGAAGAGAACACATGAGGGAGGGAGTGGGGAGGCTGAATCCTTTCTTCGGTCCATCTGGAGTTGGGACTATATTATGTGCCTTCATTGCTTGTTTTAAAGTATCACAAATAACACATTCATCCTCACTCTCATACATTCTCATTCACATACAAGCACCAAACCTGCCAAAAGCTAACAAAAGAGGAGTTTTGTGTTATCCACCACTTCAAACTGCCATAAGAATAACCAAGAGGTGACAGCAGGCTCCGTATCTTTCAGTCTCACAGTCTGCACATCTTTAAAACCACAACAGACATTAGGGCACAGGGCACATTCACTGAAATGAGCCCCATGCCCTTGACAATCAAAGTGCCAGACAATGGGAGCTCAAGGTCTGGGTTATACACTTACCCCTACAGAAGTCCATCAGAATGAGCACTTCCCACACATCCCCGCTGCTCACGTTGTTGATACTGGAATCAATGTAACCGACAATGTTCTTGTGCCCCGACAGGTCTCTCTATAAAGAAGAGTTGAGAAATATAGTATTAGATACAGACACCAGCAGGGACAGAATGAGCACAGATAATTTAAACAGATAACCTTAACCACAGTGAGAGATAAGACTGAAGAGGAGGGTCAAGAGCAGGTTTCCAGTGGTCTCTGAGATTCATGGCCAGCTCTTCAGTCAACAGTTCTATACTCCTACTAAAGCACAACACGCTCCTGAACGAGATTCTGGAAGCAGATGCACACAGGGTGCCTACTTGCTTGTTCTATCAGTGCTCCCCGTAAGTCAGGAGCAAAGACGGCCATCTCCAAAAGTACTGCAGAGAGAATGAGCCAGACAGTATGAATTATTTAAACGTGTGAATTTTTAATTCAGAAAAAAGGACCTGGTGGGTTTTTTTTTTTCCTGGTTGTAGGTACACAAGTGAATTCAACATGACTTTTAAGTTGTTTGTACTGTTTTTCTCCCTTTAGGAAATATATGAAAAGAATAACCACTTTACAACGTTTTGAATGGCCTATGGTGGCATCCCAACCTAAACATTTCGCTCATAATTAAGCCTTTCTTTTTTTTAAATTTTTAAATTTTTTAATAAACATATAATGTATTTTTATCCCCACGGGTACAGGTCTGTGAATTGCCAGGTTTACACATTTCACAGCACTCACCATAGCACACACCCTCCCCAATGTCCATAACCCCACCACCCTCTCCAGACCCCATAATTAAGCCTTTCAAGCCAACCAAATGGAATATAAGATGGGTCCTGTTTCCAGCTCTCTGGTTGGAACTGCATATACTCTCTTGGGGCTGCTTATGGAATTCACTGAGCCAGCAAATGTTGACTGAGCACTTCCGATGTGTCAGGACCCATTCAGGCACCAGAGGCTGCCTCACACCTTGTTATCATTATTTCAGCATCCCTAGAGGCAAATCTTTGTAATGATGATGTTTAAAGTCCAATGTCTTTAAGAAGTAAGTTGGGGAAAGAAAAAGTGAGCAAGCTGGGTAGAAGGATTTTTGCAGAAATTCAAGATTAAAAAAAAAAACAAAACTAGTTTTAATAAATTGTTTGGTTTAAAAAGGGGGGAGGATAGTGGAAATGTAAGTGGTTGAGTCACCAGACAAACATGACCGTTAGGGCCATAAAAACAGTAACTACCACTACACAAACTGGAGATTTGGCTGCTTAGAGTGACATATAAAGTCTCTTTTAATCTAAAATTATATACCAAAACAAGAAGAAATCTCATGGTACCAAATGAATGTACCTGAACCCTGAGCATCAAAGTTAAAATTCATTAGAACTTTCCTCTGAGTGAGGGAGTGAGAATGACTGCTGCTTCAAAAAGGTAGACAAAAATAGAAATGGGACCGCTAGAACTGACAGTGGGAAGTCACTGGAGCCCAATACAAGAACAGTTTCAGGGAAGGGATGGGATGGGGGGAAGGGAGAAATGGACTTGCAAAGAGTTGAGCACATAAGAGTTGGCGAGTACAGATGAGTCTTCTGGAACATTTTGTGCTCCGGAGAGGAAAAGCATTGCCAGAAGGAATTCTCAGGATGAGAGAGAACTGAGCATGGGAGAGCGAAAGGAGCCAGGAGCAGAAACCTTCAGCATAGAGGGAAGGACAAAGGATGAGTGATGGAACCTAGTCCTGCAGGAAGAGGGGGCAGGGACTGAGGGCACCATTAAAAGGGACTGGTTTTAGAAAGAGGAGCAGGAAGGAAATGAAAATGGATATGCATATTGGTTTACAGCTGGAGAAGGGGAACTTCAGTGAGTTCAGTTCTATTGTTCTGTTTTTGGTAGAGAGCAAGACCACGTTTGCAGTATAAGGGAATGAGAAAGCAGCTTGATGAGAGAAATAAAAGGCTTTAGAGCAACTACTTTGGATGACAGACAAGGGAGATGATAAGGCAGAAAAAGCAGTCTCTCGAGTTCTGCACAACAGAACGTGATTTCAGGGTTCATGTTGTAGAGCCCCATTCTTCCCCTTGCTTTTTACTCTCATCATCAACTCTTCAAAAACTTGATTTCATTTACACAGTCGAGGAAGGAGGAAGAACTGGAGAGGAGTTCTGAAGCCAAAATAGAGCAGAAGATCATGTTCTCCAAATGTTCACAGGAGGAATGAAAGACTAATGTTTCCACATTAGTAATTTGTCTGCATTTAACTGTTTGAAAAAGAATCTGCAATGCCACCTCTGATTTGCCTCACCCCAAGAGGAATAATAAAGACTCAGGAAGGAAAAAAAAAGAAAGCATTTGGTAGCGCCAAGAGGAGGTCAAGAGCTATTAGAGAACCCAAACTGGATAATGAACATCTGCAGATGGCATCCTAGAACAGTTGCCAAGCTGTTGGCTGATCAGTTCAAGTCCAAATTCCCGTTCATTTTGTCTTCTGCAGAGTTCCTAAGAGATGACCAAGCAGAAAAGATCTCCTCTTTGGAGGGAGCCCATGGCACTCACTTTTAACGACCTGATAATGCAGCAACATCTCAGATTTTAGAGTAACATCTCACTAGTCTGCCACTGATAGAGAAGACCGATTTGAACGGCTGTGAAATGCAGAAAAGACCAAGAGAAAAACTTACTGCAAAGGGAAACTGACTCACATGGAGGGTGCCCTGCCGTTTGCAGCACCAATAGGCCAGAGGAGGCCCAAGTATTCCCTGGCTTTGGTTAAAAGCCCAGTTCCAGGCTTGGAGAACAGAAATGGACACAGAGGTATGGGACAGAACCCACACAGTATTGGAGCTCAATTACTCAGGAAAAGGCAGGATATGAGGAGGATGCCTTGATGTTCTTGGCCATGACTCTTATTTGGGGTACACGGAGATAAAAATCTGTATCTTGAGTATAAGTCAAAGTGTGATTTTAAGGGGAGTGGGAAAAGTTCAGTTAAATTATTGATCAGATCAGTTTATATTACATGATTTAAACAGTGGTAAGTCTAAGGAGCGTGTATTGTCCTTTTAAACTTTATATTTAGATTACCATTACAGAGGTAATAAAGTGCTGACATAAACATGCTATTAGAAGACCTGCTTTATTAAGTAGATATTTTAAATTATTTGTAGTGGTCTTATTAATATATTTAACTGTTTGAGGTGCTAAGAAACTTTCTTCATAAATTCATGTAAAAGCTGCCACTTGAAAATCATGCCTTTAGCTTTGCACAGTGGCGGTATTGTAGCCAATGAGGTTTATCGGAGGCGTGATTATTGCTAATTGGAAATCATGCCTTCAACCCAGATCTTATACGTTATCACAAATCTCTTGTTTATCTGGGGCCCTAATTAATGATGTTTGTAGCACAAAACCGTATTCTATCCCTATGCTCAAAATTCCTACAGCAGGAGGATTCCCAGTTAAGAATCTTAAGGCCTTAAGTGAGAATTTAATCCCCAAGTAAGTACATCTATAAAAACCTTCACATTAAGTTCAGGAAAACAAAGAAGATAGCATTCTAAAGAGCGTATCAGTAACATGCCACTCACCTCCAAACAGTAAAAATGAGTATGGTATATAATATGGTATAATTTCCCTTTATATTTGCTCAGGTCACCCTTCTGTGGAATGTCAGCATGATATCTGCAAATTCCCAGTACTGACAGAGCTTGTATTTGCAAAGATTAAGTTTCCAAAGAGATAATTTACCTGCTTTGACCCTCCATTCAAATATTCAACATTTTCTGCTTTTATGACTCAGCACTATTGCTACTTCTGGGATCACACCATGGTTCCACAGATGCTTTTAAGCAAATTTCAGCTTCTTTTTAACTTAAAGGTGAAGGAATCCAGTTCTAAGGCCTGAAATTTGTTTATTTATCCTACTGGATGCTTTTTTTTTTTAAGTTAGTTTTTTTTTTTTTTTTTAAAATTTTTTTTTTTTTTTTTAAAAGAGAGAAAAATCACAAGTAGGCAGAGAGGCAGGAGGGGGGTGGGGGGGATCAGGCTCCCTGCTGAGCAGAGAGCCCAATTCAGGGCTCCATCCCAGGACCCTGAGATCTTGACCTGAGCTGAAGGCAGTGGCCTAATCCACCAAGCCACGCAGGTGCCCCTCTCCTACTGGATGCTTTGTAAAAGTCTTCTGCCTTACTTTTCTTTGCTCCTTTCCCCCTCAATCACTCTAAATTTCCTTTATAACTCTCTTCGAGGAGTAATTCACAGGCCCAGTAAAACATCAAGAACAGTACAGTAATGAAAAGAAACACTTTTTTTTTTTTTTTAAGATTTTACTTATTTATTTGACAGACAGAGATCACAAGTAGGCAGAGAGGCAGGCACAATAGAGAGGAGGAAGCAGGCTCCCTGGCTTGATCCCAAGACCCTGGGATCATGACCTGAGCTGAAGGCAGAGGCTTTAACCCACTGAGCCACCCAGGCGCCCTAAAAAAGAAACACTTTGAGATCTAGGCCAGCCCTGGTATTCAATGAAGGCCAAGGTATCTGGGCTTCTGCTTACACAAGAAGTCCCAAATACGATTCTCGTCCCCACACTCACATTGACTCTCCCGTTCCTGAGTCTTACTCACTAGTTAATCCTGTACTTACTGAATAGATCTTTTTTTTTTTTTAAGATTTTTATTTATTTATTTGACACAGAGAGAGAGATCACAAGTAGGCAGAGAGGCAGGCAGAGAGAGGGAGGGAAGCAGGCTCCCCGCTGAGCAGAGAGCCCGATGTGGGGCTTGATCCCAGGACCCTGAGATCATGACCTGAGCTGAAGGCAGAGGCTTAACCTACTGAGCCACCCAGGTGCCCCTGAACAGATCTTTAAAGTCATCTAAAATCTGATTTAGAACAGTGCTGCTCAAACTTTAATAGGCATATGAATCATCTGGAGATCTTGTTTAAAAGCAGATTCCAATCCAGTAGCTCTAGGAAAGGGCCCCAAATCCTGCTCCTCAGTGGCCACTTAAAGTAGCAAAGATCTAGAACAGTGCCACTCAAAATGTGCCCCACAGATGTGTGCTGCTTAGTAAACTGTTACCAGTGCAGAAGGAGAGAAGAAGCTTGCTCCAGGACATCAATCAGTATAGTAACTAAGCGGACTTATTTCTTTTCCTAGTGATATCTTACCTATGAGGAATGCAGTTCCTTGATTTACATTCTGGCACAACATCCTCTGAATAACACCCATATGTTTACAGCCAACTGATTTTTGACAAGGGTGCCAAAACAATGCAATGAGGAAAAGATAAGTCTTTACAAAAAATGATGCTGGGACAACTAGATTATCTACATGCAAAAGAATAAATTAGATCTCTACCTCATACCATACACAAAAGTTAATTCAAAATGGACCAAAGATCTAAAAACTCCCCTAAGAAAATACGCACACAAATCTTCACAGTGTTCGATTAGGTAACAGTTCTTAGATACACCACCTGGAGCACAAGCAATCAAAGGGAAAAAAACAGATAAACTACACTTCATCAAAATTTAAAAATTTAGCACTTCAAAAGACACTAATAAGAAAAGGAAAGACAATGCAAAGAATGGGGAAAAAATATTTGCAAACCATATACCTGATAAGGATCCAGTATCCAAGCTATATAAAGAACCCTTAAATTCAACAATAAAAAGACAACATAATGTAAAAACTGGCAAACGATGTGAATGGACGTTTCTCCAAAGAGCACAGGGGCGCCTGGGTGGCTCAGTGGGTTAAGCTTCTGCCTTCGGCTCAGGTCTGACCTCAGGGTCCTGAGATGGAGCCCTGCATCAGGCTTTCTGCTCAGCAGGGAGTCTGCTCCTCCTCCCCTACCTGCCTCTCTGCCTACCTGTGATCTTTCTCTGTCAAATAAATAAATAAAATCTTAAAAAAAGAAACAAGCAAAGATCATATAAAACTGGCTGATAAGCACATGAAAAGATGCTCAATGCTATTAATCACTTGGAAAGTGTAAATCAAAACCACAATGAGGTATCACTCCAAACCACAAGGATGGCTATAATTAAAAAATAGAAACAATAAAAAATGTTGCTAAGGATGTGGAGACTGGAACCTTCATACATTGCTGGAAGAATATAAAATAGTGAAGATCCTGTGGAAAACAGTTTGGCATTTTTTCCAAAAGCAGAGTTACCACTTGACACAGCAATTTCATCCTTGTGTATATACCCAAGGAAATGAAACAGCAAGTTCACACAAAAACTTGTACACAAATGTCCTCAGCAGCACTATTCATAATGCCAAAAAGCAGAAACAACCGAAATGTCCATCAGGATAAACAAATTGTGATAGACGCACAGGGAGTATTATGAAGCCATAAAAAGGGAAAAAGTATTCAACATGCTATCACATGGATAAAGAAGGCACTCATCCGTGCTAAGCATGGTTAAACCATAAACATTATGCTAAGTGAAAGAAGTCATAAGAGTCCAAATATTAGATTATTCTATTTATATGAAATGTCCCAAACATATAACAGAAAGTGGACTATGTTTGCCAAAGACTGTGGCAAGGTGAGCATGAGGAGTGATGGGTAACAGGGATGGGTCTCCTTCGGAGATGATGAAAAAAAATGTTCTGGAATTAGATACAAGGTGATGGGTAAATGGCCCTGTGAATATACTAAAAATCACTGAATTATATTTAAAGGGGTGAATTTTTATTTCAATTTACAAAGAAAAGTAGCATGACAAGCTAGGGAAAAAATAAACACACAAGAGGGAGAAACAAAAGGAAAACAAGGTTCTCTGAGCAGCACTCATCCAGAGCAGTCAGGCAGCTCAAAATGTAATCCCTGCTAGAGCCTTTTGAGAAGCAGTTTCCTTACAATAATGTCATTACAATAATGTCACTTCTTTGGACCTTCAGCCCGACTGCAGACAGCTTGTACTGTTGATGATTTCTTCCTTACATCCAACTGGAAACTTCCAGCTCTTGTTCCTAGACTGTCCCCTTCAGAGCAAAAAGAGCAAGTCTTCTTTGTCACTTTCTAAACAACTGAAGTATTATTATTTAGACTCTATATTTTTTCTTCTCTAGGTTAAATATACCTATGTTCATACACATGTATTTTTAGTCGCATCACCACTTAAATGCTTCGCTTTGTCTGTATCCCTTTGACAAGAATGGCCCCAGGAAATGAATGGAATACTCCAGATGTGGTCTGACTCATGCACAGCAGACCAGCATCATCACCTACTATTCATTTTATTAGCGTAACTAAAAATGGCATTTTTATCCTTTTGGCAGCTGCATTACACTACACATTCATACTGAGTTAATTGACCGCTAAAATACTAGTCTTTTTCCATTTTACACTGCTTTAAATCTCTGCCTTCCCAGAACTATACTTGTAAGGTTGTTAAAATCAAAATTCAAATGTATGACCTTGCCTTGTTATTTTATCTCATTAGAATCAGTCCATTGCTCCAATTCATAAGGATCATTTTGGATCCTGATTCTATTACCCAAGGTAGTGGTTATATTTTCCAACTTTATATTAGGTACATAATTGATAAGTGTGTCTTCTCTTTAACCAAGTTATTTGCTAAATGCAAAAATAACATAAAACTAATGATAAGCTGCAAGGCTTTTTTCTTAGAAGGCTTCCTCCAAATTAATATCAAACCACTGGTCAGGAACCATTATACACAGTAGCTATTACTCCTGGAATCCAGCCTAGACTCTCCAACTTGCTCACAGATCTCTGGTGAGTGTCCTTACCCAAATGACACAATTCATAGACACTGGACCTAGTGTACTCCCCTGAGCTTCCCATCCAGAAACCCTCCCAAAAAGGCCATGATGTTGATATGACATGGCCTGCTCTTACCCAACCTGAAGGTTCTTTGGATCCCTGCTTAATATAAGTAGTACACTAACATTCAAAAAGAAAAAAAAAAAAAAGGAAATTATTTTCTACTCCAGTACTCATCCCCTGTAAGGAACCCTCCCTGTTTCTTTCCCTTTCTCCCATTCACCCTCTCTCCTTCTCTTTCTCTCGCATCCTTTCAGTGTTTTGTTCAGGCAAATCCAAACAGTATGTATTATGTGTGTATGTGTGTGTGCCACACACACATCTTTTCTTACACAAAAAATAGCATCAAAACATCTTTTTAAATAATCTGTTCCAGATTCTTGTCCCCCATCAATCCTGATGTCCCTACTGTGCACAATCTACCTTCCTCTCTTTTAGGAATATGGAAATATTTTCTTGCCTCAAATCTTCTGAGATCTCTTCTGTTGAAAGCAAGGCTTCAAACGTCACTGGTGGCAGCTCAGTGTCCTCACTATCGAGCTCACCGCAGATGGAATCCATCTGGGCCAGGAGATGTGAACACAGAACAGCCCTTAGCACATCTTGGGCTTCAGTTCTTACCCCTTTAAGTCTGAAGATAATTCATCTTTTCCTGCCTTTGGGTAAAGGAATCTGAAGTTCAAAACCCAGCTTCCAACTGTCTGCCAGAAACCCAAATCCCTTTGGTTCCATCAGGGCACACGTCCCAAATGTTATCAAAGGCCTCCTACCACACCCTGATAAACGGTACATAGCATTTGTCAAAATAAAATGTCTCTGGTGAAACCACTAACCATTCTGGAGTTTTGGTGCGTGCAACACGCACATCCTCACTCTGCTGTCAGTGCAGAGAGGATGCTGCTTTGCCAACCACTAACACACAAGCCTTGGCCTGTTATAAACATGTTGCCTCCTCCAATTCCTTTCACAATTCTGACACTGTTTGAGAGAGGTAGGGTTAGGGTATGGCCTCTATCTGACAGAAGTCTGAGCCTAGGAGGGTTAAAAACATCCCAGAGGGCTTTTGATTAAAATGGTAAGAAAAATAATTTTTTTTAAAGATTTTATTTATTTATCCGACAGACAGAGATCACAAGTAGGCAGAGAGGCAGAGAGAGAGAGAGGAGGAAGCAGGCTGTCCGCAGAGCTGAGAGCCTGATGCGGGGCTTGATCCCACGACCCTGGGATCATGACCCGAGCTAAAGGCAGCAGCTTTAACCCACTGAGCCACCCAGGCGCCCCAAGAAAAATAATTTTAAGTAAGTTGAATACTTCCTTTTATCACTGCTTCCTTCTAAAGTCTTACTAAATGATGTAAAGAGTTTGTTTTTTGAAAAACACAAACTATGGGCACCTGGGTGGCTCAGTGGGTTAAAGCCTCTGCCTTAGGTTCAAGTCATGATCGTGAGTCCTGGGATCGAGTCCTGCATTGGGGGGGGGGGTCTCTGCTCGGCAGGGAGTCTGCTCCCCCCGTCCTCTGCCTGCCTCTCTGCCTACTTGTGCTCTCTGTCTGTCAAATAAATAAAATCTTTAAGAAAAAAAAAAAAAAAGCACAAACTGAAGAAGACTTCCATTCCCGGGAAAATGGAGTCAAGGTGCTTTTGCTTATTCTCCCTTCTAAGTAAAACTAAATATAAATACTCTGGACACTAGAATAGATTTTAAAAAACATAATAAGAAGGGTCTGATATGTGAACAGAAAACAGCCTAGCTAGAAACTTCAGAGCCCAAGGAATGAAATGGTGGTGAGCTGCCAGTTTTTTCTTTTAGTCCCATATATCCCAGACTAGAAACTGAAGCAACTGGTGAGTTAAAAACACCAATAAAAGCTTGCTCTCTCTAGCCAAACCCAGGAAAAGGCAGCCTGGAAAGACAGAAACTCACAGACACTAATTACTCTATTCCAGCCAAAAATCACAGAAAAAAACTGCAGCCCCTCCCTGCAGACATGCCAGCAAAAGCCAAGTGGGGAGCCCAGACTTCCACCTTCACATACATACTACATCTATGTATATAACATATTCTCATATAAAAACATATATATAACATGAACATATAATACATAACAAATACATATGTAATATATACATCTAATATGTATATAAAAGATGTAATGTATAACTAATATATGTAACATTAATTAGAATATTTAAAAGCTATACAAAGAAATTTAAAAGCTATACAAACAAATAGAGGAAAAGATGCTCAACATCACTAAGCATCAGGAAAGTGCAAATCAAAATCACAAGAAAATAACACTTTATGCCTGTTCGGATGCCATTATTCAACAAACACACACACAGACAATAACAAATGCTAGCTTGGATGTGGAGGTACTAGAACCCTTGTGCATTGTTGGTAGCAATGTAAATTGGTACAGCCACCAGTGGAAAACAGAACATTAAAAACAGAATTACCATATTACCCAGCAATCCCACTTCTTGGCATATATCCAAAAGAAT
Source organism: Taxidea taxus jeffersonii (assembly GCA_003697995.1). Classification (NCBI taxonomy): domain Eukaryota; kingdom Metazoa; phylum Chordata; class Mammalia; order Carnivora; family Mustelidae; genus Taxidea; species Taxidea taxus. Next base: position 36,006 of record ML104987.1, on the reverse strand, counting down.
TAAAAGCAGGATCCTGGAGAGAGATTTGCGCATCCATGTTCACTGCAACATTATTCACAATAACCAAGGGGTAGAAGCAACCTAAGTATCCACTGATGGATAAACGGCTAAAGAAAATGTGGCATATATTTATAATGAAATAGGACTCAACCTTTAAAAAGAGAGAAATCTTGTCATTTCTACAATATGGATGAACCATGAGAATATTATAATAAGTGAAATAAGACAGTCATAGAAGGACAAATACTGTCTGATTCCACTTACATGAGGTACATAAAACAGCTACATACACTGTGCCAACAGTTAAAAAAAACACTGTGCACTTAAAAATGGTTAAGATGGTAAACTTTAAGTTAGTTGGTTTTGACCACAATGGAAAATTTATTTTTAAAACATAGAGTAAAATTAAAATGAAAATTTAAGTGCTGGCTTAAAAACAAAAAGAAAGCTTCAAAGTTGAAATAATAGTTGCTTAGTTGATAATCTATGCAATATATTCAAATGAGCTAAACATTTATACCCACACAAAACCTGCACACAGATGTTTATAGCGGCTTTTATTCGTAGTTGTAGACGAAAGGATAAACTGTGAAACAAACATATAATGGACTATTAGTCTGCTCTACAAAGAAATGAGCTATCAAACCATGAAGAGACATGGAAGAAACTAAAATGCATATTAAGTGAAAGAAGCCAATCTGAAAAGGCTACACACTGAATGACTGCAACTATATGATGTTCTAAAAAAAAGGCAAAACTATGGAGACAGTAAAATAAAAATCAGGTGGTTATCAGGGGTTCAGCAATTTGGTGGGATCAACAGACAGAGCACAGGCAATGTCTGGTGCAGTGAAACTATTCCATATACTATAATGGTAGATACACTTTATACCTTTGTCAAAATCCATAACACAATACCAAACTCAATGTACAATACGAAATTAACCTAAAATAAACTATAAACTCTGGGTGATAATGATATGTCAATGTGTCAACTCTCACCTTAAGTACTTAGGAAAAGAAGAACAAAATAAACCCAAGCAAGCAGAAAGAAAGAAACAATAAATAAATAAATATAAAAATAAAAATCGATGAAATTAAAAAATGGAAAAATAGAGAAAAATCAATTAAACAAAGTGATGGGTCTTTGAAAACATCAAGCAGCAACCTCTAGCAATACCAACAAAGAAAAAAGAAGTAAGATACAAATTACCGATATCAGGAATGAATTGGGATTTTTATCACAGACCCAGAACACACCAAGGGATAATACAAGAATACTACTAACAGCGAACTCTATATGCATAAATTGGACTTAACTTAAATGAAACAGATCAATTCCTCAAAAATACAAACTATTACAACACACCTAATATAAAGGATAATTTAAATAGCCCAAAAGTATTAAGGAAACTGATTTTATAAATTAATAACTGCCAAAAAAGAAATCCCCAGGCCCAGATGGTTTCACTGGAGAATTCCAACAAATGCTTAATTGAAGAAGAATAAACACCAATTCTACAAAATCTTTTCCAGAAAACAGGAGAGGAGAGAACACTTCCCAACTCCCAACTCATCCTATAAAGCCAGAACTACCCTAATACCAAAACCAGAAAAAGCTTAATAAAACTCCCCAAACTACAGACCACTAACCCTCACTACAGCTATAAATCCAAAATATTAACAGACAGAATTCAAAAATAAATAAAAATAATTAGAGACCATGACCAAGTGGGGATTACTACAGGAATGCAAGTTTGGTTCGGTATTTGAAAATCAGTCAATATAATCCACCATATTAAAGCTAAAGAAGAAGAATCACATGAGCATATCACTCAATGCAGAGAAAAAGTATCTGACAAACTTCAACACCCATTCATGATTAAAAACTCTTAGAAAAAAAAACTCTTAGAAAAATAGGAATGGAGGGAAACTTCCTCAAATTTATTTTTTAAACTCATTTAAAAAAACTACAGTTAAACTTATGGTTAAAAATGAAAGTATTCTTTCCTCCTAAGATTGGAAAGAAGGCAAGGATGTCCACTCACCATTCTTACTCAACATAGTATTGCAAATTCTAGCCAATGCAAGAAGACTAGAAAAGGAAATTAAAAGGATACAGATCAGAAAGGAAGAAATAAAACTGCCTCTCTTTGCAGGTAACACAATGGTCTATATAGAAAATCCTAAGGAATACAGAAAAAAATTCTAGATCTAGGGGTGCTTGGGTGGCTCAGTTGGTTGAGTGGCTGCCTTCCATTCGGGTCGTAATCCTGGAGTCCCGGGACTGAGTCCCACATCGGGCTCCCTGCTCCCCTGCTCCACATGGGGAGTCTATTTCTCCCTCTAACCTTCCCCCCTGTCATGCTCACTCTCTCTCTCTCATTCTTTCTCTCCCAAATAAATAAATAAAATCTTTTTTAAAAAATTCTAAAACTAATAAACAAATTTAGCAAGGCTATAGGATAAAAAATAAACACAGAAAAATCATTTGTTTGGGGCACCTGGCTGACTCAGTCAGTTAAGTGTCCAACTCTTGATTTCAGCTTAGGCCATGCTTTCAGGGTTGTGGGATTGAGCCCCTTGTTGGGCTCTGCGCTCAGTCGAGAGTCTGCTTGAAAGTCTCTCTCCCTCTGCCCCTCCCCTCACTTACACTGGCACTCTCTAAAATGAATGAATGATATGAGTAAAAATCAATTGGTTTTCTACATACTAGCAATAAACACATGGACACCAAAATTAAAAATCCAATACCATTTATAACCATTTAAAACAAAACCAAAAACTTATGTCTAAATCTAAGAACATGTAAAAGCCTCCTTAATGCCGATGAAAAAAATCAAAGATACAAATAAACGGAGAGATGCACCATGTTCATTTACTGGAAAACTAAACAGAAAATATGTCAATTCTCCCCAAATTCATATATGAGTTTAATGGAATTCCTATCAAAATACTTGCAAGACATTCTGTAGATAAGGATTACTCTAAAATTTATGTGAAAAGACAAAAAATGAGAATAAGTAAAATAATTTTAGGGGGAAAAAAAGTAGGAAGAATCAGTCTGATTTCCAGACTTTTTATAAAACTATAGTAATCAAGGTTCTGTGGTATTTGGTAGAGGGAAAGCCATTTAGATTAATGGGAACATAACAGAGGAGGGTCAGGGCGCCTGGGTGGTCAGTCATTAACTGCCTGCCTTCGGCTCAGGTCATGATCCTGGGTTTGAGCCCCACATCCAGCTCCCTGCTCAGCAAGAAGCCCGCTTCTCCCTCTCCCACTCCCTACCCACCACTTGTGTTCCCTTTCTCGCTGTGTCTCTATCAAATAAAACAATAAAATCTTTAAGAAAAAAAAAAAAAAAGAAAGAGGACGTTCTGAAGATGGACCCTCACAAATATGCCCAACTAATTTCTTTTTTTTTTTTTTTAAGATTTTATTTATTTATTTGTCAGAGAGAGAGAGAGAGAGAGAGAACGAGCACAGGCAGACAGAGTGGCAGGCAGAGGGAGAAGCAGGCTCCCTGCCGAGCAAGGAGCTCGATGTGGGACTTGATCCCAGGACGCTGGGATCATGACCTGAGCCCAAGACAGCTGCTTAACCAACTGAGTCACCCAGGCGTCCCGCCCAACTAATTTCTGACAAACATATTCAATGGAGGAAAGACAGCCTTTTCATCAAACGGTGCTGGAACAAAGAAGCAAAAAATGAAGCTCAATAGAAGTCTCACACCTTACATAAAATTAACTCAAAATGGACCACAGACTTAAATGTAAAACATAAAACCATAAAACTTTTAAGAAAAAAAGACAAAATCTTCAGAATCAAGGGGCAGGCAGAGTTCTTAGAAATGACACCAGAAACATGTTCCACAAAAAGAAAAAACAGATAAACTGGACTTCATCAAAGTTAAAAACAAAACAAAAACAAACAGAAAGGTCTTAGGAATTAAAAACCTGGTAAATAAAAAATTCAACAGGGTGTTTGGAATGTAAAGCTGAGGAAATCTGCTGGAAAGTGGAGAGGGGGGAAAGAAAAAGAAAAGGGAGAAAACACGAAATATTAGAAAATCAATTCAGGAGAACCAACATGCAAAATAACAGCAATTTCAGACAAAAGGAAGACAGAAAAGGAAATCACCAAATGAGACAGGCCAAAATTCCTCACAATCCAAGGATAGGAGTCTCTAGATTACATGGGGACACCATTTATTAATAATAAATGTACAGGGACGCCTGAGTGGCTCAGTTGGTTAAGCGGCTGCCTTCAGCTCAGGTCATGATCCCAGCGTCCTGGGATTGAGTCCCATATTGGGCTCCTTGCTCAGCAGGGAGCCTGCTTCTCCCTCTGCCTCTGCCTGTGCTCGCTCACTCTCTCCCTCTCCCTCTAACAAATAAATAAATAAAATCTTTAAAAAAAAAAATAAATGTACACAGCAAGGTGTATCATAAAGAAATTTCAGAACATTGTAAACAAAGGGGAAACATAAATTTCTAGGGGGGAAAAATGGGTCACACCCAAAGGGCTGATATTAGAATGACTTTGAACTTCCTATGTACAACGATGAAAGCTAAAATACATGGTACAGCAATGCTTTCAAATACCTGAATGAAATGATTTCTGAGCCAGAATTTTATACACAAGGTTTCATATGTGTGAGCATAAAATAAAGACACTTCCAGACTTTTAAGGTCTCAAGAATTTACCTACTATGCATAAGGAAGCTACCACAGGCTAACCTCCACCAAAATGAGGAAATAAAGCAAAAAACAAAACAAAAAACCAAGTCAGGAAATCTAACAAAAAAGTGAGGCAAAGGGAATGACTAAGAAATTCCAAGATAAGACTGTAAATTGGGCCTAGAGAGCAACCAAACCAGATTTCACTGAGTTAGGAGACTGAGATTTCTTCAAGATAAAATGGACAGAACACATAAATGCATGTAAAAGTGTTGGTTTTTTTTTTTTTTTTTTTTTTTTTAATGATTTCTACAGCCTAGGGAGAGTTTGGCGTTAAACTGCTGAAAAGTACACAGGAAAGACAGACCAAAAAATTGAAAAAGATTATTAATTCCAGTGAAAACAGAGTTATACAGAAAAGGAATAGAATCCTAGTCTACCAGAAGACTCTGCAAGAACAGTGTTTTCATACATGTAAAAACTAATACTACTGTGACTAACATATTGCCAAAACTTCTTGCAGCAGGATGGGAAGTGAGCATGACTGCAGGTATCTGGGGAGAAGGATGTGCAGAGGATGACAGAGAGCTAAATTTTTTACTTTCCATACTATATATTACCTAAAATGGAGAAAAAAAAAATCAGGAACTAGCAATATCAGCATGTAATTTTGAAATATATCAAACGAATCAACAAAAAGTGGTTGTCTCTGGGACGTTGCAGTGACAGAGGAGGGCCCCTCAGGGAAGTGCTTTGAAGTTTTTGGGAAAAAGCGTGGTTCACCTATGTGATTTAAGTTTTGAAAAAATATAAACTCAAAACGGAACCAAATATTTCCCAGCTAATACACAGCTGGACCAGAACTTGAACTCATGTAACCGAGTTCCCGATAGGGTGTGTTAATTTGTGACCTCGTAAGGGGCCTATGTCCTCCTAGTTCCACACCCGCCTAGCACAGAACCAGCCCTCAAACATGTTTCTGAACGAGTGGGAGAAAGTTAAAGAATGGGATTACTTTCATAATGCCAGAAAATGAATGAGAACGGCATTCCAGGCAGAGGAAACAGCAGAAGCAAAGACAGGAAAGGGAGTGTGTGTGAGAGAGAGCTCAGCAAGGCAGGGGCAAGGGGAGGAGGGACAAAGAGAAGCAGCCAGAAAACGCAGTGGCTGCTGGCTGGAGATGCAGTGAGGCTGGTTGTCGCAGGCTCTGTGGTAGGGGCGTGGGCGCACACTGATGCTTTGAGGACGGATCTGGGGGTCCTATGTATTTGAGCCTTGGGTTTTTTTTTATGGTTTTGCAATGATGACAAGAACACTTATTTCCCCCAGCAAATGGTTTCTTCTCAAATGGTTTCAGCTTTTTGGAATCTAAAGTAGTACGAGGCTCTCTAAAATCCTGAGGTCTTTTTCAGTTCACCTAACTGCAGTACAGCTGGTTACTCTAAGTGGTGCCCAAAGGGCCAACTCCACAGCGAACGACAGGGAAGCAAAGCCTCTTGGAATCCCTACAATACCAACTTCACTCATTTTTTTGGACTGCTTTACAAGAGCATGAAAATCCCGGGCATAAAGGAATCATCTCTAGGTGAATATTTGCAATGGATATTACCATTATTCATACATTCATTTCATCCAAAGTCTATTAAGTACAGCTGACACCTGAACAACAGGAGTTTGAACAGCGTGAATCTAGATGCATATTTCTTCCCTTAAATATGGTACAGTTCTGTAAATGTTATTTTCCTTACGATTTTTTTCTTTTTTTTTTTTTACAGTAGGCCCCAAGTGGGGCTTGAACTCACAACACTGAGATTAAGACCTACACTGAGATCGAGAGTCAGACACTTAACCCACTGAGCCACCCAGGTGCCCCTCCTCATGATTTTCTTAATATTTTCTTTCCTCTAGGGACGCCTGGGTGGCTCAGTTGGTTAAGCGGCTGCCTTCGGCTCGGGTCATGATCCCGGCGTCCTGGGATCGAGTCCCACATCGGGCTCCTTGCTTGGTGGGGAGCCTGCTTCTCCCTCTGCCTCTCTGTCTGCCTGTGCTGGATCTCTCTCTCTCTCTCTCTAACTAATAAATAAATAAAATCTTAAAAAAAAATTTTTTTTTTAAATATTTTCTTTCCTCTAGCTTCCTTTATTTCAAGAACACCGTGTATAACACATATAACACGCAAAATGTGCGTTGACTGTTTACGTTACCAGTAAGACTTGCAGTCAACAGCAGGCTGCTACTAGTTAAGTTTTGGGGGTGTTGAAAGTAATATGAGGATTTTCAGCTCTTCAGGGGTCAATTCCCCAGCACCTGTATTGTTCAAGGATCAACTGTATTTACTTTATGCCAAGCAGTCTGCTGAAATATAAAGGTCCCAATTTTTTTTTTAAGATTTTATTTACTTATTTGATAGACAGAGATCACACAAGTAGGCAGAGAGGCAGGCAGAGAGGGGAGGGGAGAAGCAGGCTCCCCAAGCAGAGAGCCTGACGTGGGACTCGATCCCAGGACGCTGGGATCATGACCTGAGCCGAAGGCAGTGGCTTAACCCACTGAGCCACCCAGGTGTCCCTAAAGGTCCCAATTTTTTAAAAAACGTACCTTCCGGGATGTCTGGGTGGCTCAGTGGGTTAAACCTCTGCCTTCGGCTCAGGTCATGATCCCAGAGTCCTGGGATCGAGTCCCGCATTGGGCTCTCTGCTCAGCGGAGAACCTGCCTCCCTTCCTCTCTCTGCCTGCCTCTCTGCCTACCTATGATCTCTGTCTGTCAAATAAATAAATAAAATCTTTAAAAAAATAAATAAATAAAAAAATAAAAAACGTACCTTCTGATGGCAGAATCACTTATAAGATAACAAGATAGGCAATATAACTGGCGTAAACAAAAGTATTGTGGAAACAGAAAGGAATAAAAGACTATTTAAGGAGGGCCCTGGGTGGCTCAGTCGGTTAAGCCTCTGACTCCATTTCCGCTCAGGTCATGATCTCAAGGTCCTAAGACTGAGCCCGTGTCGGGTGTGGAGCCTGCTTAAGATTCTCTTTCTCCCTTTCCCACTGCCCCTCCCCATAACACTTGATCTCTCTCTTAAAAAAAAAAAAGACTTTAAATTTTTTAATATATAATATCAAATAGAAGTGAAAGTAAGAGACTAACAAACTCCCACATACCCACCGCTCTGCTTCGATCATAACCCTCTGCCAACTTTCTCTTCTAAATCCACTCATTAACTTTAAGACATCATGTTATTTCATCCACAAAGATTTCAGCATATATCTCTAATAGACAGGGACTCTTTCTTTAAACACAGTATGAATGTGAACTGTGAAAACAAAGTTTTAAAGATGTGAGGTACAATTTACATATAGTAATAATACATAGATCTTAAGGTCTTCAGTTGAATTCTAACACTTACATAGCCCTGTATAACCACTACCCAAAACAAGATATAGAATGTTTCTATGGCCCAGAAAGTTCCCACACGCCTTCTTCTAGTCAATTTCCCACACTCCGATGACCACTTCTTGATTTCTGTTCCCACAGATCACTTTTGCCTGTTCTTGGACTTTTATAAATGAAATCATGGAGTATGTATGAGTAAGAGGTTTCTAGTCCAAGAAAAGGGAAAACCATCTCTGGAGGCAGAACTACACGTATAAAATACAAAGGTACATTCACAGAATGCTGAGAAGCTCAAAAGGGATAAAAACCAGGATTGGCAGTAGACAAGTCTAGAAGAGGAGGCTCAATGGGGAGCTAGGGTTTCTAGATTAAACTCCATAAGTTAGTTCTGGGAATGAAGTCATGAAATAACCTTATCCCGATGCATAAGCATTTCTCTGACCTTAAGAGTTGGTCAATCCTCTCAGCACCCTCCTTCCTCCTCAACCTCCAGCTAACGGTGACCAAGACGGCAGAAGCAAGCTCTACTCCAAGCCTCTTCACTCGCATCTTGTGCTGAGGCTCCTCTGCCATCTCAGGGAAGGAACAAGCCTCCCCCAACCCCCCAACACCCTTCTTAGGAGAGGGCACATTTTCAACAAGCAATCCCAAGTCGCAGGGGCAACCTTACCATTATCTGGATTTCTCTCTTGCACACCTGGAGATCATGCTCATTGTTGACAAACATGCGTTTCAAGGCACATTTCATTCCATTGCTTGTCCTCACCAGAAACACGATGGCAAATCCACCTATGAGGGAAACACACATACAAGCTCTTTGAGTCATGTTCAAAAAGCCAGTCAGACAACCACGGTGGCTGCAGCTTTGTGCTGTTTCTGTTAATGGTACCGATGCCATCATCAGCTGGACCTAAGGGCTGGCCTGGCCTAGAAGGCACTCTTGGATTCAAGGGTCTCGGGGATATTACCATGGGATTGGGTGGCAAGAGACAGAAAAACTGCTGAACACCTATGTTAGGAAAAGAGAAGAATAGTAATTATCTTGCAAAGAACCTACCAATAAACAGATGAACAAACAGATGGAAGAAAAAAGAAATATATTCCAACCACTGTCCTAGGTACTTTGAGTTCTTATTGATTCTTACTACAATCCTGTGAGGCTGGGTATTATTTTTCCCTTAAGGACAATGACTAGCTAGAGAAAATAGAGGCTCAAAGAGATTAGATTCAACCAAGAACTTAAAAAAAAAACCAAAACTAATTCAGCACTTAACCAGAGAGGCTTGGAAATTACTTTAGTAATTGTTAATAACAGTTGTCAAATTCAAGATGCTTTCTCTTCCTTCTCAACCCTCCTCACCCCTCCCCCAACTTAGATCAATAATTGACCTTGAGGATTTCTCCTGCTTTTCCTGCCTTATGGGCTACTGAGAAGACACAAAATACAGGTATCAAAGTGTTCCTCAACACAGCAGACACCAGGAAAGTATAACTCAATTAGTGGGCAGATGTTTTAACACCCACATCAGACCTTTCTCTTAAAGACCAAAATTCATTAAAAATTTTTTATATAACTCTAACAGAAATCCTCAAATGCTCTGGATTGGTTACACCTTAGCATTCCACAGATTCTTCGAACTCCCTCCTTCGATCTCATTCCCCAAACACTGTAGGAGGTGTTCAGTGCTATTGTTAACAGGGGTTATAGAGAGATATGGTGCCACAAAGCTGTCAAAGTTGAAGGCTTTGGGATAAGCATTAGTAAGACTGGGCACTTAGTCCATCTGTCTGCTCATAGACCATCATAATTTAGCTTGAACCATCCCACTAATTGACCCTGGGTAGCAGTAGCAAGAACAACAACAAAGTTGCGAGGCTGTTCTTTGCACATAGGTGATCCCTGATTGGATGGAGAGGGACACAGAGGGAAGTCGCCAGTGTGGGAAGTTGAGCGGAGGCTCTGGTGTAGTGCTGAGGCTAGCTAGCAGCCACATGCAAAACTGATAGAGAGCAAAAGCAGTGACTCTCTAGATCGTGAGGCAGAAAACTAGAGTCCTGTTGAATCTCCCTCTACCTCCTCTGAGGCCCAGGGGCACCTGAGCACCTGTCTGTTGATGTCTGGGGCCATTTCCTGGTGTAGCCTCACATGTGCATTCTTTTCCAAGTCTCCTTGTCTAGGTTTCTGCAGCTTGTAACCAAAGAGAGCCTCAACTGGAAAGCACTCTTGCATGTTTTCATCTGATACACACATAATTCTGTGTTTACAAAAATGTTAATGGGCTCAAATGTTCCAAATGTGCATGTTGACAGTGTCTACCAGACTGCATGTTTGTACATTTCCTATCATAGCTTCCTTCTTCAGGAGTCAGGTGAACATGGAGATTCGCCATGACGTCTTTAATTTCCACAGCCATCTTGAATCTTTGTATCTCAGTAACATTTCCCATTTTCTCGTAATACTTTACAGTCCACTCACACTGATCAACTGTCAATTTTAATTCTAGAAATTCACTTTAAAAATTTGTTTACAACCCTACCATGTACTGACAAGTAGGGGTGTTAAGACATACAGACACAATCTCCATTTTAGGACGTGTATTTTTTTACATTCGAATTTTTAGGATATTAGAATTTTTCTTGCGATAAATACGTACATTGAATGCAGTAGTTGATCTGCTTTTCCCCAAAAAGCTATTAAATTCATGATGTGTCTTATTTCCAATCAGAATCAGAAATGCTAATATAAATTATAAAATATCTATGTTTTCATAATTATTTTATGAACAGTCCGAGTAGTCACTTTATAGATATTTGAATTTTTAAAGAGGTTTTTATTTACTTATTTATTTATTTGAAATAGAGTGAGAGAGAGAGCACAAGCAGGCTCCCTCGCTAAGAGGGACCCTGATGCGGGGCTCGCTCCCAGGACACTGGGATCATGACCTGAGCTGAAAGCTGACACCTAACCGACTCAGCCACCCAGGCACCTCAGGTATTTCAATTTTTTTATAAAAATCACAGATCTACAGACTTTGTATCAACAGTGCTCCTAGAGAGAATTAATCTCAGCATTTTGCTTTATGAGGAGACGAACTGAGTGAGGCTTAGGAGTCCCATGGCTAACTATGCAGAACCTGTCATTCTGCTGACTGTCCAAACAATGCTCTTTCCACTTTATTCATCTCAGAGAAAGTCTGTGTAACATCTCCTTTAGATACTAAGGAGACACCCAACAGTGCTGTAGAACCTGAGCTGGGAAGGACCATTTCCACAGTTCTGCGATGCACGGAACCACAGGAGGACAGGGCAGTCCTTTCAGAAGCAGGCTGATGATGCAGCAATCCGAGATAACTGCCACCAGATGAGAGAAGTGTAGTTTTCTTTGCCAGGTAGCAAGATGACCTTTCCAGCTGAAACTGAAGAAATGTGGCAGATGTCTATGTCATGATCAAGGCAAGCACAAAGGGTTGAGATGAGCCAGCCAAGATCCTCCAGGCCTGTGACCATCACAGATTGAAGGTAAAGCAATGAACCTGTGTGCCTAACACAGGTGGAACCACATGATTTAGCTTCTGTGCCCACAAAAGGGCTTATTTGCAGGTGACAAGCATGTTAAGTTAGAGCTCCTTGATCAAATTCAAAAGGCTGCTAGGATGTGTCAGTTTAAAGATGCTGGTTGCTAGCACTGTGCAGTTGACTGACTAGAGATGTACGTTACTTGGTTCGAAAGAAGAGGGGACACAGCACTGCTTGAGGTACTGCTCAAGCACAGCCGGGTCCCTGTACAGATCAGGGGACGAAGATTCTTGGCCAAGGCTAAACAGAGCCGAGGCTGTTACACAACAAGGCAACTATACGACTGTCAGCAGAGATGTGTATTTCAGATTGAGCTGCATCCCCAAATCTTGATGAAATGGAAAAACCTAAAGCTGAGCTGGGGACAGTTTGGACAGAGGTAAGAAAAGCTAACGTGCAGGACAGCCTGTGCCAATCTGCCCACTGGAATCTGTGCCAGTCCCTCGGCCTACTTGCATTCTTTTCTGAAATGCTAATATATTCCCTATGGTTGTGTTGGGATCCACTTTGAGGGGAAATTCATGAATTTATGGAATCACGAAGGGACATAGGATTCATTCCATGGTGTGAGGTAATCAACTGAAACAGCCATGATAAATTTTGACACAGACACACTTTAGCCCCTTAAATATGTCGGGCTATTCTTTTATTACCACAAAGAAACATGTGTTCTCCCACCTTCCCTAAAATATATAGCACTCTTGGGTATATCTCCCCCTCATTCTTTTTTATTTTGGCTTAAAAAAATTTTTTTATTAAAAAAGTATTATTAGTTTCAGGTAGAATTTAGTGGATTCATCACTTACATATGACACCCAGTGCTCATCACAAGTGCCCTCCTTAATGCCCATCACCTAGCTACCCCATTCCCCACCCACTCCCCTCCAGCAACCCTCAGTTTATTCCCTATAGTTAAAGAGTTTCTTATGGTTTGCCTCCCTGTTTCCATCTTATTTTATTTTTCCTTTCCTTTCCCTATGTTCATCTGTTTCTTAAATTCCACACATAAGTGAAATCATATAATTGTCTTTCTCTGACTTCTTTTGCTTAGCATAATACACTCTTATTCCACCCGTGTCATTGCAAATGGTAAGATTTCATTCTTTTTGATGGCTGAGTAATAGTCCACTGTGTGTGTGTGTGTGTGTGTGTGTGTGTGTGTGTGTGACCTCTTTTTTATCCACTCATCTGTTGATGGACATCTGGGCTCTTTGCATAGTTTGACTATTGTGGACATTGCTGCTATAAACATTGGGGTGCAGGTGTCCCTCTGAATCACTATGTTTGTATCCTTTGGATAAATACCTAGTAATGCAATTGCTTGGTCACAGGGTAGCTCCTCCTAATTTTTAATAATGTGGATGGGTACTTATCACTCACTATGAGATTAGAGATTTTTGTCTCCTCAGTTCCCCTCTGTATAATAGCGCCTAACATACATCAGGCACTCAAAAAATTAATTAACTTCCCTCTGATCATCTACAGAGAATAGAAAAGTCTACAGAAGGTTGGGGTGCGGGGAGACCACGGGAAACTAAAGCAATGGCTCACATATAGGAACAGCCACTACATAACTCTGGATAATCAATGCCATAAGAATATGGACCCAGATCTGCTAGTTCCTAAAGATAACCTGGGAACCCAAAACTCTATGTGAAATATACACATGTAAACACTGGTGACAATCACATTTTAAATTAACTCTGGACAGGCTGACACTGCAGAGGAGCTAAAGGAAACACATCTGAAAGTCTGAGTCTCTGAGCATACAGTTTCCTCTGCCTGATCTAGTCTAACCCCTCATCTTACTGATGGCCAGGGGAGAAAGTCCCACAGCTGGTAGTACACAAAGTGTGGGGGGAAAATAATATATATACATATATATATATATATATATATACATATGTGTGTGTGTGTGTGTGTGTGTGTAAACACACACTCATACACTGGTTATCACAGTTCTTGCCTCTCTTCCCTAAAGAAGAATTTATGGAATTTGCCCCTACCCAGCATCCATATTTGACTTTATACTTTTTCAAAAGCATTTCAAAATACATTGCTTCATTTATATTTTCACAGTAACTGAATGAGGCAGATGAATCACCCACTGTCCTCATTTTCCTGATAGGAAAGAAATATAGAGACATTAAGCTCCTTTTACAAAAATACACAAAGCTCTAGTGGTAGAGCGCAAACTAGATCCCTCGTCTTTGTAAATGCTTTAAGCCAACTTTACATACAATACAATGCACCCTTTGAAGTGCAGAGTTTGATGAGTTTTCACACCTTTATACTCTCTTTCAACCATTACCTCCATCAGTCCATCACTATAAACAGTTCCTTGTGCCTCTGCGTAGGCAACCGCCCCCCACCTACTATCTCACGTAACTTCTGATCTGCGATCAGTCCTGTGGATTAGTTTTGCTTGCTCTAGAATAAATGGAACCAAACAGTATGGACTATTCTGTCTGGCTTCTTCTGTATAATATTTCTGAGATTCACTCTCATTATTACATGTATCAGTAGTTTGGGATTTTTAAAATTGCAAACTAATATTGCATTATATAGACATTCTCCACAATTAGTTTAACCATTCATCTGTTAAAGAACATTTCCACTGTTTCTACTTTGGGCTATTATAAATAAAATGTTCATACAGAAGTCCATTTTTTGTAGACATAAGTATTTCTCTTGGGTAAACAACTAGGAATGGAATTGCTAGGACATATGGTAAGTGTATATTCAGCTTTATAAGAAACTACTAAATAGTTCTCCACAATAGTGGTACCATCTTGCACTCCCAACAGCCAGAAGGAAGCGTTCTGGTTGCTCCACACTCCACACCCTCATCAACACTTGGTATTGTTCATCTTTTTCTCTGAGCCATTCTAGTGAGTGTGTAGCGATATTTTATTAAGATTTTAATTTGCATTTCCCTATATATCTTTCAGCATTGAAATTAACCACTCTCCAGCACTTCCTGACAAAAGGCTTTAATAAGCCTAGGATCGCAGAGTCACTGGTGGATTATCAAGGTCATGTGGACTTCTACCTCTCAAGCAAAGAGGACAGAAATGCCTAGTTCTCTTCTGTGAGAAGCAGACAAGTGAGAAGTTATACCTAGAGGGAGATTTATCTACTCTCGAAAGATTTTTCAACTCTGACACCAACAAGAGATCCTGGCCCTCAATGTCATTTTCATGGCTAAAGCTTTTCAAGCAGCATTTTCTCAGGAGCCTCCCCGTGATACTCAACATCAGCAATGGGGCTTCTGAAAAACGAAATGTGGTAACTCTCCCGGCTTTGTCTCAAAGACTGTATCATGCTAGATAGTACCAGGCCCCAGGGGCTGCTCTGAAGGAATCAGGACGTGACCAGTGACTTCCACTGAGCAAAGAAAAGTGAGGGTTGGGGGATCCGGGGGTAAGGTGATAGGGAGGAAAGGAAACACACCGAAGTGAGTGCACAGAGATGGGAAACAGCTGGGCAGACAATGAGAATGATCAGAACCAGGATGAAGAGACAACAGAAGCCCAGCACAGTGCTGAGACAGGGTTTCTGGATCTGCTGCCAAAGAGGTTTGGGTGGATATTTTAATACTGGTCATAGATGCTAGCCATAAAAATCTGGGACCCGCTTATTTCCTACAGGTAAAGGCAACTTCATTTCCTAACATAAGTCCCACCTACACTTTTAGGAATGGCTTCCATTTATGGAAAGGAACCAGAGGATACTAAAAGGAGAAAAACCTCGTCTGGACCCGTACTCTGCTCTTGTCTTTCATTTTTCCACCCTACAGACTCTTTGTTTCCCTTCCAAAATAGGATTTAACCCAGTGAATGCCATTTACTTAATGCAGTTTCCTTTCAAATGACACAAGGAAGAAAAGATGAGCATAAGACAATCCTTGGAAGCTTTTCTAAATAATCAGACAGAGTACCCAGTTAAAGTGGAATTTAGCCAGGAGACAGAATACTAATGGCAATGCTGGACATGCTGCCGGATCTCTTTGACCTCCATTTTCTCAACTGCAGAAATTTTGACTGATGGGCACCTGGGTAGCTCAGTTGGTTAGACGACTGCCTTCGGCTCAGGTCACGATCCTGGAATACTGGGATCAAGTCCCACATTCGGCTCCCTGCTCAGTGGGGTATCTGCTCCTGCTGACCCTCCCCCTTCTCATGCTTTCCCTCTCTCTCAAATAAATAAAATCTTAAAAAAAAAGAAATTATGACTAAACTGGTGGCTTTTAAACAGTTCCTCAGAGCCCTAGGACACAGGGGGCACTTCACTGGCCCCAGGAAGAAAAAAGGACTCCATGTAAAGGTAGGACTCTGCACACAGCTTCTTTCTATCTGTTTAATATTAATTCTGAAAAAGACACTGGGAGGGGAGGGGGTGACTCTGCTTTAAGGGAGAAGTAAAAAAGTCCCCAAAGATATTCTACAGTTTATTATAAAGTATTCTATCAAGAGAAAAGGATTATATCACTGCAAGTCATCCAAAGGGCCCTTAGCTACAAGCCCTGCTGCGGATATAAATACGTACAGGCAGCTTCTGGGGAAGGGGCTGTGCACTAAGCCCACGCAGTCTTCCTCTACAGTCCGACAGGTTAGGCTCCAGCCCTGGCTCAAGCAGGCCACGATCTCCGGGAAGCCCTGTCCTCTCATCTGCCAAGGGCAGCTGATATCTCATCTCCCTCACTCTCTAGGGGAGGATTACATGATAAGCAGAGCACGAAGCACATAAAAGGTATGCGATGGATTCAGGGTTCCATCCTTACTTACCCTTTGCCAAATCTTTTGTATTTGTATGATACCTAACTTATCATGATCCAGAATATCTTCTTGAAATCAAGGGCATAAGATCCAAAGGCCAGTAAGGAGCAGTCAGATCATGCAAAGGAGGGAAACAGTCCAGGTACCACAAAATGTCTAGACAGGGACCAGTGACACAGACTCGCTGTCAGAAAGACTATGGGGTGGGGACGGCACCAACCATAAAGGGCACGCCCCATGCTCAGAGGCAGCCACTCCTCAAATCCAGCCCATCACTGCCACAAAGGAAAGTAGGCTGAGGGTTGCCAAGTATTTTTTGACTTCCAAGAGAAGCTAGAGTATTCTGTGAAATCTCCTGGTTTTTATTTTTTATTTTCATTGTTATTTTTTTTTAAGTAGGCTCCACAGCCAGCATGGAGCCCAAGGCAGGGCTTGAACTCACCACCCTGAGATCAAGATCTGGGCTGAACTCAAGAGTTGGACACATAGCTGACTGAGCCACCCAGGTGCCCCCCAAATCTCCTGATTTTTAAATTCAGACAACAAACTTTAAAAAAAAAAAATCTCGGGACGCCTGGGTGGCTCAGTTGGTTAAGCGGCTGCCTTCGGCTCAGGTCATGATCCCAGAGTCCTGGGATCGAGTCCCACATTGGTCTCCTTGCTCGGCGGGGAGCCTGCTTCTCCCTCTGCCTCTGCCTGCCACTCTGTCTGCCTGTGCTCGCTCTCGTGCTCTCTCTCTCTGACAAATAAATAAATAAAATCTTAAAAAAGAAAAAAAAAATCTCTTCAAACCTGTGCAGTTAAGGAAATCTATTTCCAGGTTGGGATTGAGCTAGAGAACCCTGCTTTGGTCTTTGAGAACCTTGTGAAGCAAGCAGGCATGTATTACATACAATCTCCATTTGGCCAGCTGGGAAACTGAGCCACTAAGAAGAGCCTAGGTGGCCTTAGTCCTGCCACTTAGCTGCAGGACTAGAATGCAGGTGTGCCAGTTCCTGGCCCTCACCTTGGTCCACTCTTTCCTGCCCCCATCCCCTCCCTTTAGCAGCAAACCTATGCACAGCTCTGCTACCAGGGGAGGTAAGGGAAAAGACACAGCCGACAGGCTAGGGGGCCTCTCCAACTGACCAGGTGGGAGCTTGGGTGCATGGCCTGCAGTGTCTGCGAGCTCCCACAGTCAGTGACAACCGAGAGGCTGACAAACACCCACCTACTGTATATTCACATCAAGGACGACTTCGCCAAAAGTTGCAGAAGGAACAAAAATTTTCAAAACTCTGTCACAGATGGCAAGGAGCACAACAAAGATTTTATAGGAGAAAAGGTCAATCTGCATCATTTGTCAACACTGATTTCAGTGGGGACTTGGAGTTTGTTGTTTTCCTTTTTTTTTTTTAAACCTTAATTTCTCCTTATTTGCCTCAAATTAAAAATCTACCATGTGCGAGCTCCTTCTGGGGAACATGTCTAAGCAGTCCCCTCCTCAGGCAGAAAGAACACCCAGATGGGGGAAGACTAGAAATATTCAACTTTCTCCCCCCGCCTCCCCCCTAGAGGAACCGTGGGCACAAAGTCAGAGACTGGCAAACTCTGGCAGTGGTGCTGAAACACCAACCCAACCCAGTAAGTCCACAGCCCAGGCTGAATGTGGGGCAGACAGCAACAGGCTCTTCCTTTCCAGCACTGGGACAAATGGAGAGCAGCCCCAGCTCAGGGGCTTCTCTGGAGGGGGTTGGCAGAAGTCTCTTAAAAAAGAGAGAGAGAGACATTTCCAGGAAGGCACCTGGCTGCCTGGAACAAAAGGTTAGAGTTTAAGAAATTGAGTTGGCTCACACACCCCAGAGGCGTGGGAAGAAGTACTGCACACAGAACCAGAGCCAGGGCACAGGGGGCCCCGTCAGCCAGTAGCTAAAGCCAAGCACCAGAGCCTTCCCTGAGCTCCGCCGCCCCACCATTGCCATTTCGTTCCCATGGGCTTAGCCGAGAGAGAAAGGGTAAGACACATCAGTAGGGCCATGTTCTTTGTTCACTTAAATCCACCAAGCAGCTTCCCTGGGTCACAAGGAGCCATTTTCTATTCTCTCTACTACAGCCAGGGTGATGATCTTTTAAAAACGGAAAGTGAGGATCACTCAGCTGCGTGGAGCCCCTCAGTGGCTTGCTGCCCCTCTGTGAATAATGCTCTGAATGCTGGCGACGGCCTGCAAGGCCCTACGTGATGGGACGCGACCTCTCGGCAGCTTCACTCCTACACCCCAGCCTGCCACAGCTCTCTGTAGTCCAGCCCCAGCTGGCTTCTTTCTTCCTCAATGTTGCTTATACTCCACTCGCCCTAAGGATTTCTGTGCATGCTACTCCTTTTGCCCTATGCACCCTTGGCTTGACCAGCTCCTACAGGGCATCCTTTGGGTTTCAGGCTTAGTTCCTTGGATGAGGCTTCCTTGATTGCCCCTGGCCCTACCCCCTTCTTCTGATTTAAGTTAAATCCCTTGTTACACACAGCACCCTCCACTTTTCCTTTGGGGCACAGCAGGAGTGTAATTAAATATTTAGGTAGGTAATTCCTGGTTTGATGCCTTCTTCCCCTGAACCCTGTAAAGTGCACAAGATCAGGGACAATGACTGACTCACCATGGCCTCTGTCACCCAGCACCTTGCCCATGCATAAAAGGCACTCAGTGTTTGTGACACAATGTGTCTGCTGGACACCAAAATGGATACCCAGGCCCCACCCCAGAAAAACAACCCAAACAATAGAAAACACGACACAGTCCCAGGCTTTCAGAAGATTAAACTCTAGTTTGGGATAGAAGGGACACATTTTGAGAAAAGGGCCCCTGGGGATAAGGGGGTCTACCCCATAGATAAAAAAGCCCTGAGCGCTCAGCCTCACACTACAGAGGGCTATGGGAGACAAGAGCCAACTGGACAGTCATGTGGGCAGCGTGCTCACGGGGCGGCATCGTGGAGAGCTGCAGAGAAATCTCTGTGCTATCACACAGTGACACTTTCTCTGTGCGCCACTCCTTCTCTTAAAAATAACACTTGAGCTGGAAATGAAAACCCTCTTCGGTGGAGAAGGAAAAGAAATCAAACAACCCCATGCTCCATCCTGCAGCATCCCTCCCCTGAAGAAGTGGAGAGCCTCTTGGGCCTGAACTGTCTCAGTCTCTGGTGCCAGCAATCTTCTGATAAGTGGTGTGCAAACAGAGCAGCTGAGGTCAGCTCTGTCAACCCCCGAATGCAGACATCCAAGCTCTGGTGTGTGTCTCCACGAAGCCTGGATGTGTGTTACTGGTCCATACTCTCCAAAGGAGAACTCAGGTTTTGGCAATGGCAAAGAAAGGATGGCTGACATTCTCTCAGCTCCCAACTGTTAATTCTAGGGCATTCCACCTTCACTTCATGCTAAAGCCTTTTGTCTGAGGTTCAGATTTCTGGATGACCCATCACTGCCATACGCCATCCCCGAGGTGTGGTCCCTCCCCCTGGACTTGCGCACCAGTTCACAGTTTCCTTCCCCTCCCAACTCCTGCCATCACCAAGTTGATTTCACTGAGTCTTAACAATTCTATCCCTTAAACTTCTCCAGGATCCATCCTCTCTACCCCATCCCTGGTGCTCCTTCACATTCTCCTCTTTTCTTACCAGGAGAACTAAAATAGAATCCTCCATTTCTGTGCCATGAATCTCCTTCTCTTCTAGAACTTGTATCTAATAATTCCTCTATTAGTTCCCCAACTCCTACCTAATAACTCCTCTTCCCCGATTCATATCTAATAACGCCTAAGCATTCATTAGTTCCCCAAATTCCATACACAGCAGTATGTAAAAACCTTTATATCTTTCATTTTATTATGAAAAATTTCAAACACTCAGTAAAGTTGAGATGATCATACTTCAAATAGCCACACACCCACCACCTAGAGTCTTCAATGTTAACATTCTGGTATACTTGTTTTATCACAGATACATCATCCATCTACACAAATATAAACTAATCTTATTTTTGACCCAATTCCAAGTAAGGTACAGACCTCATGTACTTCATCCTAGAGGCTTTAGCAAGCATTTCTTTAACTTGTGTCCAGAGTTCACGGTTCTTTCTGGGGGCAGGGAAGGAGGGCAGAAATAAAATCTATTTACAGTGAAATGTACAAATCTTATTATTGGATGAGTTTTGCTAAATACTTACTCTCAGTGTAACCCAGACCCCCACCAAAATATCAGACCTTTCCATTACTCAGAAAATTCCCTCCTACCCCTTTCCAGACAACCCTACCCTTGTATCCCCCCTTGAGACAACCACTGTTCTGACTTTTTCATCTATTGCTGGGTTTGCGGGCTTTAGAACTTCACATAAATGGAATCATACAGTACAGGCTTTTTTGTACGTAAGGATCCTTCACTCACCGTAATAGCTATATTGTTGAGTGTATTAGTGTACCCCTCTTTTTAAGATTTTATTTATTTATTTGACAGACAGAGATCACAAACAGGTAGAGAGGCAGGCAGAGAGAGAGGAGAAAGCAGGCTCCCCACTGAGCAGAGAGCCCGATGTGGGGCTCGATCCCAGGACCCTGAGATCATGACCTGAGCCGAAGGCAGAGGATTAACCCACTGAGCCACCCGGGCACCCAGTATATCACTCTTATTGCTAACCTGTTTATCCTTTCTTTACAAAGAGACATTGAGTTATTTCAAATTTAGAGCTATTATAAAAGAAGCTCAATATGCATTCTTGTACAAGTCTTTTGTATCATAAAATAAATATTTCTTTTGAGTCAATAACTAATACCCAAGAGTGTAAGTGCTGAGCCATCAAGCAGGTGTATATTTAATTTTATAAGAAACTGCCAGACCTTTGCCCAAAGTGCTTATACCATTTTATACCCTCACCAACAACATATGACATATAACTAAAAGACAGCCCTGCCTCTCCCAGCTCCAGCTCCCAACGATCCCTCCTCCTCCTCCACCAAGCTTTCAGAACTTGAACTTTTCTGCAGCTTTATCCCCGAGAGGAAGGTTCACCTGTGCTATTCTCTCCACCTGGAATATCCTGTCCCAATCTTCTCTGTTTGACAGAAGTTCACCCCTTCTGTGAAGTCCTCTCTTTTCCTGACCATCACCCCCAGGCTTTCATATTACCACATATTTGGCCATTACTTGCACTGTCATACTTCCCACAATGTGTTGTGATTATGTGCGATATGTTGATCTCTTCACTAGGCAGGCTGAGGCGAAGAGGGAGCGCTTTTCTGCCTTGGTAGCAAGAATGCTTGTTATGTTTTCATATTTTATGATATACTATGTGATACTTTACAAAGTGTTGTTGTTTTTTTTACATAAAGCATACTATTTATACTTTATGATACTTGAATGTCCTCACTGAACACCAGTTTAAGGACTCTGAATACTGAAATGACAAAGATTCAGTGTGGCTAGGAGATGGGGGGCACTTGAGAAATGGGTCACCAAAGAAGATTAAAATGTCAGGAACTTCTTATTCTTCTTGGAATCCTCAGGGCTAGCACAGTGCTTGGTACAAGACAGATGATGAATACAGGTCTCCTAAATAGCAAATCCAATAATTGTGTTTCTGTGCTTATAATTCTCTGTTAGCTCTCAACCAGCTGTAAGATCAAAATCCCCATCTTACAATTATATGATCTCTCTGATATGAGGAATTTGAGAGGTAGGGCAGAGGGCTGTAGGGGATAGGTAAGGAGAAAATGAAACAAGATGGGATCAGGAGGGAGATAAACCATAAGAGACTCTTAACTCACAAAACTGAGGGTTGCTGCAGGCTGGGGGAGGTAGGGAGAGGGTGGTTGCGTTATGGACATTGGGGAGCGTATGTGCTATGGTGAGTGCTATGAAGTTGTAAACCTGGCGATTCACAGACCTGTACCCCTGGGGCTAATAATACATTATATATTAATAAAAAATAATTTGTTTTAAATCCCCGTCTTAATGTGGTATACAAGGCCCATCATAATCAGCAGCCCACACTGAATCGAGCTGTCTGGACAGGATCCTCTGTTGCCTCCATGCTCTTTCCTTATATTCTCTATCTGGAGTATCTCTCTTCTGTTTCATTAGTACGCTGTGGCTCTAAATACAAGTGTACTTAAACCAAAACTCCTTCGTGAACTTTTACCTCACAGAATGCCCATCCCCACGTTATTTTCTTACCCTAATTATATCCCACCTGCCTGCAAACCAATCTGTCTCACTAGGGCTATATTCTTTCAGAAAACAAAGACTTGACTTTATGATTATACACTGCGAAAAACACAGTGGTCTAGCTTACCACACTCTTCATCCCATGCTGAAATAATGATCACATATGTTATCAGGTGACCCCCATCTCTTAGCCACAGTGAACTGGACCAGGAGTGGGCAGCTGGTGCACATTCTCCCTTAAGAGCCTGAGCAAGAAAATGGCTTCCAATCAAGGAATGAAGACGTTGTGGAGATAAAAGATACAATATAGGGAATATAGTTAATGGTGCTATAGGGTGACAGATGTTAGCTACACGTGTGGTCAGCCTAGCATAATATACAGACTTGCTGAATCACTATGTTATACATCTGAAACTAACGTAACATTGTGCGTCAGCTATCCTTCAATTAAAAAAAAGAAAAAAAAAGGCAGGAAAATGAGCTGACACTTGGAAGAAGCTGCAGTACAAGACTATGTGGCTCCAAGGGGAGAGGTGCAAACAAAAGAGTCATCTGAAAACTTTCCAATAGTCACAAAATCCAGCTTTGCTTCCTATTGTTGGGTTCTGGAAGGTTCCACCACATTTACCCAATAAATTCCTTTTTACTTAATCTAATTTGATTTAAAGTTCTGTTCCTTGAGCCTGATGAGCCTAAGAAAACTTGTACCAATATGATTATACAATACATGAGCTCTGAGACCCTGTGGCTCAATTAGTTAAGCTGCTGCCTTCGGCTTGGGTCATAATCCCGGGGTCCTGGGATCAAGTCCCGAATCGGGCTCCTTGCTCAGCAGGGAGCCTGCTTCTCTCTCTGCCTCTGCCTGCTTGTGCGTGCGCGTGCACGCTCTCTCTCTCTCTCTCTCTCTCTCTCGCTCTTGCTCTCTCTCTCTCTGACAAATAAATAAATAAATAAAATCATAAAAAAAAAAGAATACATGAGCTCTGATACAATCTAGGCTTCAATAATTTTTAAGATTTTATTTATTTATTTGACAGAAAGAGAGAGAGATCACAAGTAGGCAGAGAGGCAGGCAGAAAGAAAGAGGTGGAAGCAGGCCCCTCGCTGAGCAGAGATTTTCCCCCCCACCCCCCGACACAGACCCTGATCCCAGGACCCTGAGATCACGACCTGAGCTGAAGGCAGAGGCTTAAACCACTGAGCCACCCAGGTGCCCTAGGCTTCAATAATTTTAACCAGTACAGGTTACTTTAACAAAAAGTGTCCAGGGGTGTCCAGGGCTGCCTTCGGCTCGGGTCATGATCTCAGGGTCCTGGGATTGAGTCCTGCATCGGGCTCTCTGCTCGGCAGGGAGCCTGCTTCCTCCTCTCTCTCTCTGCCTGCCTCTCTGCCTACTTGTGATCTCTCTCTGTCAAATAAATAAAATAAAGTCTTTAAAAAAAAAAAAAGTGTCCAGAACAGAATGTTAAAACGGAGTATTAAAAATTGCACTTGAAAAAAAAAATTGCACTTGAAGAGTGAGAATTTTTCAGTTAAAAACTAGCTTTACATTAAAATAGAATCTGCAATCATACACAAAGATCTATGGCAGAAAATGATCAAAATCTATTTGGGAAAGGACAGCCATAAGGAATCTGAACAGGGGAACATGATCTGCATCATAACCTTTGCTGGGCTCACAGATCAGAGTCAGTGAGTGGGGGAATCCTCAGCACCAGAATACTCATTATCTGGTAAAGCCTGGAAGATGGTTTTTACCTGGGATTATCCAAAAGCAATCATAAAGAAGAGGACTTAGCTGGGGCACCTGGGTGGCTCAATGGATTAAGCCGTTGCCTTCAGTTCGGGTCATGGTCTCAGGATCCTGGGATCGAGCCCCACATCGGGCTCTCTGCTCAGTGGGGAGCCTGCTTCCTCCTCTCTCTCTCTCTGCCTCTCTGCATATCTGTGATCTCTCTCTATGTCAAATGAAAAAAAAAAAAAAGAAGAGGACTTAGCTCCCCAGTGAGAGGAAGCAGACAGGGTGGATGGAATCTTTCCTACCAAGTGAAAAAAGAACTCAGGCATGGGCAAACCTATAGAGGCTGTTAAGTCTCCAAAAGGATCAGGCATACACCCACACTGACCAGGAATACTTCCTCTGGTTTGCTGTACAACCAGGGTCAGGACTAGGATGAGCAGAGTGAGGCACTTGCCACAGGCACAAAAAGACAAAGTCAGTATTACTGATGTTTTCCTTTTGACTCAGGCTGCAGTATGGCTGGGCACAGCAATGTTAAACTGATCTTGTTTCATTTTGAAATTTTTTAGAGACCACGAGTGGGAGGCAGGGGTGGGGGGCAGGCAGAGAGAGAGGGAGAAAGAATTTTAAGCAGGCTCCAGACCCAGCACAGAACCTGACATGGGGCTCCATCTCATGACCCTGAGATCAGGACCTGAGCTGAAATAAAGAGTTGAGGCTCCCCAAACTGATTTTGTATTTTAAGCTCTGATATTTTGTTCATCGTGGCTTTTTGTATTCATTTTTATTTTTAAAATATTGCATAAACACATTATTAAGGTTGATTACTGAATTTTAGGGTGCCCTTTAAATTCTGCATTTGAGGTAAATCCCCCACTCTAGTCTTGGCTCTACGTGAAATTGCCATCCGCACTGGAGAGAAACCTGCCCAGGCACTGGTGTTCATACTGCCCTTACACTCTACTCTCCAGCAGACCTGAGAGGTCAAGACACATGTGAGGGTGAGTAGGACGGCACAGAAACTCAGTGAATAATTCTAAAGGAAGTGGAGGCTGGGCAACAGGAAGAGACACAGAACCGTGGAGTCCGTTTCTGGCTTTCTGTGGCAACTACAGTGACGCAGTAAAGCTCCAGGAATGGCCCACTCCCAAGTCTTCCTGGACACAGCAGAGATCAGACTTGACTCAAGCACCAAACATAAATAAAGAAACCAAATTTCACTGAAGCTAGGATGAAGTATTAACAACCCAGATACCAGGGACACCTCAGGTGGCTCAGTTGGTTAAGCATCTGCCTCCCGCTCAGGTCATGATCTCAGAGTCCTAGAAGGGAGTGCCACATCAGGCTCCCTGCCCTGAGGGGAGCCTGCTTCTCCCTCTGCCTGCCCCTCCTCCTGCTTTGTTCTCTCTCTCTCCCTAAAAAATAAATAAAATCTTAAAAAAAAAAAAAAAAAAAACCAGCCCAGATACTAAATGAGGATAAGTTCAACGACTAGATTGATAATAAATGAGTACCAACCCCAATAGAACAGAGAAATGTAAGTTAGGAAGAAAGGTGGGTCTTCCAATAATAAGAAGCTTCTAGCATTCAACAGAGGGTTGAAGAAAGAAGCTAAAGGGTCAGTGCAGAGCCTATGGAAAAAAACATCTGAAGCTTGATGAGGAAACTGCTCACTCTCAAGAGCCTAGATAAGGCAATGGGAAAAACCAAGATGTCATAGGGTTCTAAGAGGTTTATACCAAACAAGGAAGGGAAGTAGATCTGAGGAACAGAGGATCCCACCCGATCTGGAAGAAGAGGACAATTGGAACCAAGTACTATGGTTAAGGCTATAAATAAAGTTAAGGAGACGGACATATAACTATTAAAATATTTAACATTTTTAGGGGCGCCTGGGTGGCTCAGTGGGATTGAGTCCCACATCCGGCTCTCTGCTCAGCAGGGAGCCTGCTTCCTCCTTTCTCTCTGCCTGCTTCTCTGCCTACTTGTGATCTCCGTCAAATAAATAAATAAAATCTTAAAAAAATATATTTAACATTTTTAAAACACTAAAATGTGCACAATACAGCAAATAAAAAAAAAAACAAGATACAAAGCTCTAGCCTTGTTAGGAGCACAATTATGTGAAAAAGCACATGTGTATCGAAAAGACTAGAAAAAATACAACAAAATACTATGACTAAAATGTGCAAAAGTTTTCAAAGACTGAATTGCCTATGCATAATGGGATTATAGATGACTGCTTTTTCCTTATCCTTTTCTGTATTTTCCAAGTTTTTTTAAAGATTTATTTATTCAGGGACATTGCCGTTGGTTAAGTGTCTGCCTTCGGCTCAGGTCATGATCCGAGGGTCCTGGGTTTGAGCCCTGCATCTGGCTCCTTGCTCAGCAGGGAGCCTGCTTCTCCCTCTACAAGTCGCTCCCCCTGCTTATGGGCTCTCTTTGACAAATAAATAAATAAAATCTTGAAGAAAAAATTTATGTATTCATTTTTTTAGAGGGATGAAGAAGGAGAGGGACAGAGAGAATCCTTAAGCAAACTCCCTGTTGAGTGCACCGCCCAACGCAGGGCTCCATCCTAGAATCATGACCTAGGCCGAAAATAAGAGTGACACACTTCACCAACTGAGCCACCCAGGGACCCCTCCAAATTTTTTATAATGACCATATATTATCTTTCTTAAGTTATAATTTAAAAAAGAACTCTTTTAGTTGTTTTTAAAAAACAACTTTTTCTTTTTTTTTTTTTTTTTAAAGAAAAACCCACCCTCCAAACCTGGGGGAGGTGTGTTAAGAAGCTAAGTCTTCAAAAAGGACTAGGAGCACACCAGCACAAACCAAGGTACTAAGTTACATGTGGAGAAAATTTCCTCTGCTTTTGATATAAAATAAGGGCAGGGAATAGGGTGTGGGGAATGAGGTATCTGGACACAAAATTTAAGGGAGTGCCAAAAACTCAGTAATCAAAGTATGAGCATCAATGCAAAAAATTCATGAATAAATTTCAATTTTTTTTTCCCATTTCAATTTTTTCAACTAAGACAGGATCTGTATTTATTTTCCTTTTGCCTAAGGTTCCAACATAGCTGGGTACAACACTCTTACTGATCCTGTCTTTATTTAAAAGTCTGATATCTTGTTTGTCATAGATAATTTGCATTAATTTGTTTCTATACTTGGGGAGCCTGGGTGGCTTGATTAGTTGAGCATTCAACTCTTCATTTCGGCTCAGGTCATGATCTCAGTGTCATGAGTTCAAGCTCCCTGCTCAGTAAGGAGTCTGCTTGAGAGTCCCTCTCCCTCACATGTGCCCTTCCCCCAACTCAAATAAATAAAACCTTTTTTTAAAGATTTTTTTTTTTAATGTGACAGAGAGAGACATAGCGAGAGAGAGAACACAAGCAGGAGGAGTGGGAGAGGGAGAAGAAGGCTTCCCATGAAGCAGGGAGCCTGATGCGGGGCTTGATTCCAGGACCCTGGGATTATAACCTGAGCCAAAGGCAGAGGCTTAACGACTGAGTCACCCAGAGGCCCCAAATAAAACCTTTCAAAAAAACCTGTTTCTATGCTTACCATAATCCTGACTGGCTAATTTCCTGGAAAATGTCTGCACCCCTCCACTGTGGTCAGGGCAGTGAGGTGGACCAGTGTCTGTCTGGTCTGATGGCAGTACTAAGCACGAATGAAAGAGCGGTGACAGCCTTGAGAGAGCCCCATACACTCTCCCAGGCTCCCCTAACCCAGCTCTAAGCCCAGACTTTCTGCCCAGCAATTTTCTAGGATCAAAATAGAAAACTCCTTTCTATTCAGAAAATACACAGTATACTATGGCTGACACTCTGGTCAACCATAAAAGAAGCATCAGTCCTTAACAGAATCCTACTTTAAAAATGTGCATGCTAACAATTATGCTTGAGTTTAATGGCAGCATGGACACATGATACACACATAAACATCCAGGATGCAAGGGAGTGACAGCTCAATTAACCAGGCTCATGAGAAGTTTATAAAGGCCTGGGTCCTCATGATGACAAGAAGAAGCACGTGTTTCTAGATAAAAATGGCCTCTAGAGGGGTGCCTGGGTGGCTCAGCGGGTTAAAGCCTCTGCCTTCGGCTCAGGTCATGATCCCAGGGTCCTAGGATCAAGCCCCGCATCGGGCTCTCTGCTCAGCAGGGAGCCTGCTTCCCCTCCTTCTCTCTCTGCCTGTTTGTGATCTTTGTCAAATAAATAAATAAAATCTTAAAAAAAAATGGCCTCTAGAGCTCAAGAGCTCAAGAGATCAAGTCAATGATCACAGAAGCACCATCAATCAGGACAACAGTCTGAATCACTGCTCTAGTAAGAACACAAATACAATGTGAATATAAGGAAAAGAAACAGATGCACCATGTAATGCCACAGGGCCTATTCTCCATCAGACTTTCACATCTCCCAGCCACTTCACAGCACATCTGTTTCGGACACATCCAAAAATAGCACTACTGAGATTCAGCTCTCTGCCAAGCACTTGCACATGTACCATCCAATTGCATCCTCAGGACAATCCTGCAAGGCAAGTATTATTATACACATTTATCCAATGGGGAGCCACAGGTTCACTCCGCAAGCAGCAGATCCCCCAATAACCCAGGCACATGCCCAATGCCCTGAACCTGTGCCTCGCACACTCATTTCCTAAAGTCCACATACCAGGCTTCCAAAGGCTCCCCCAACTCATTCTACTGTGATTTTCTCATCATCCATTCAGAAACTCAAGTCTCATTTCACCAATAAAGAAAAGTAGGGCACAGCAAAGCATTCACTAAACTTTCCATTATCAGACCCCTGGTACTATGCACTTAAGAGTGGGCCACTGTGGGACGCCTGGGTGGCTCAGTCATTGAGCGTCTGTCTTCAGCTCAGGTCATGATCCCAGGGTCCTGGGATGGAGCCCCACGTCCAGCTCCCTGCTTATCAGGGAGTCCGCTTCTCTCTCTCCCACTCCTCCTGCTTATGTTCCCTCTCTTGCTATCTCTCTCTGTCAAATAAATAAAAAATCCTAAAGAAAAAAAGGGGGGGCGCCTGGGTGGCTTAGTTGGTTAGGCATCAGCCTTTGGCTTGGGTCGTGATCCTGGGGCAAGCCCTGCATTGGGCTCCCTGCTCAACAGAAAGCCTGCTTCTCCCTCTCTGTTCTGCCTACTTGTGCTCTCTATCTCTCTGACAATAAATAAAATCTTTAAAAAGCCGGGGGGGGGGGGGGGGGGGGCGGAGGCACTATGCTGTCCTGAGGACCCAGGCTCCTCTGTGGAATTTACTCCCCGACTGGGAGAAACAGTGCCCTATCACTCCAATGGGGCTCCATTCTAGGTAAATCCACCCCTGCCCCATCACAAGGAGAGCTGAGTGACAACAGGGAAGAGTGCCAAGTGGTGACCATGTGCCAGCTTTGAGCAAATCATCCCCTACCTTCCAGCACGGTGGAGAGATCACTTCCCTGGGCTGCCGCAGAAGCAGACTGTGGGAGGGATTTCAGCTGCAAAGCTTCAGTTACATTCCTTCCTTCTTGGCCCTAACCCCTCCTCTCTTGCCTTCTGTATTCACTCTAACAGGGGGAGGCCCTTTGATCTACCAAAGATGGCCAGGTACTGGCAAGAGACCCCTCTTTATCCCTACCACACTGGTTCCCACAAGAGGCATAAGAGACCCAGATGGAGCAGCCGTAGTACATTTGATTGGGGATTAGCATTTTAGGTCAGGGAGGGAATGCGGATGGTGAAGATACTCATCTTATTCTTAAATTCTACTTCTACTCACTAGCCTTGAGTATCTCTTTTCACCTTGTCTTCACTAAGGTGCCCTGGGGAATTCAGGCTCCCTGGGCACTGTGGTCTCAGCTGGAGGGGAAGGCCTGTGTTGGGGGAGGAGCTCCTTGCACTTCTTCCCTCCCCTGCCCAGGGCCCTAGAGGGGGAACATGGTGCCTTACTTCTCAGCTTTCAAGCAACAACTAACTATGGCAAAGTCAAGAGTTTGGGGCTTGGGATGAAGTAAAAAGCAGTTAGCATTAGACAAAATCAGACCACATGCACATCCCAACAGGGCTATGTTAGTAAGGGTATGTGGGGTTGTGGGAACGATTTTCAGTGAAATTCTGAACAGAAAGATGCCTCTAGACTTATCTCTGAATGCTGAATATTTTTTTAAAAAAGATTTTATTTATTTGACAGACAGAGATCACAAGTAGGCAGAGAGGCAGGCAGAGAGAGAGAGGAGGAAGCAGGCTCCCTGCCCAGCAGAGAGCCCGATGCGGGGCTCCATCCCAGGACCCTGGGACCATGACCTGAGCTGAAGGCAGAGGCTTTAACCCACTGAGCCACCCAGGCGCCCCTCTGAATGCTGAATATTAAGAGATGCCTACTGCTCTGAGCCTTCTTCATTGCAATTAGTGATTCAATCCTAAGGAAACCAGAGACTGCAATGTTGAGCACATCTACAACCTGGATCAGATGAATTCAAGTGCAAAGAGATCCTATTCCCAGGTGAACCACCTTCTCCCCAACTCCCACTGATCTATGCAGCACAGACACCCACTTTCATTTCTAAAATTATTGGCAGGGTCTGGGATCCCTGGATGACTCAGTTGGTTAAGCATCTGCCTTCAGCTCAGGTCATGATCCCAGGGGTCCTGGGATCGAGTCCTACATTGGGCTCCCTGTTCAGTAGGGAGCCGCTTCTCCCACTCTCTCTGCCTGCTGCTCTGCCTGCTTGTGCTGTCAAATAAATAAATGAAATCTTAAAAAAAAAATTATTCACAGGGTCAAAAGCATCATTTAAAAAAATCTCAACACTGAAAGGGGCCTCAACTCCTCCCTTTTCACCTCCCCAAACTACCAAGAGTTCTAGAGTCCCAGAAAGTCCTGAACCCAGCTAGTGTCCTTCTTGACTTTCACACCCCTCCCTCTTCGAAGTTCCCTCCATCAGCCAGCCTGCCTCCATCCATCTTCCTTTCTCTGGAGCCTATTGCTCTTTTCTTTAAAGACTTTATTCCAGAAACTGTGCCTCCTCTCCTGTATTTCCAATGGCTTCTTCCTACTACCTCTTTCCCATGAGTATTTAGATATGCTCTAGGTCTCTCTGATCCTAAAAAGAAAAAAGGAGAAGCAATCTCTTCACTCTTTTCTTTTCTTTCTAAAGATTTCATTTATTTATTTGACAGACAGAGACCACAAGTAGGCAGAGAGGCAGGCGGGGGGGGAGGGGGAAGCAGGCTCCCTGCTGAGCAGAGAGCCCAATGCGGGACTCCATTCCAGGACCCTGAGATCATGACCCAAGCCGAAGGCAGTGGCTTAACCCACTGAGCCACCCAGGCGCCCTCTTCACCCTTTTCTTGACCCACCTAGCTACCAACCCTTTCCTCTCTTTTCCAACCAGACCATTTTAATGGTCTAATACTCCTCTCTCTGCACATTCTATCTCCCAGTCATTCAAAAGCCTCCCATCATCTGGTCTCTGCACTCTGCACAGCCCTCTCCTGGGCTCAGTCCAATATGTTGCTTTTCAGGTGCTGTGTCACATGTTAGCCACGTGGCACTTTTCAGTGGTGACACCCCTGAATCGGGTACTCTTTCCACTGGGCTCCCAAAGGAAATTCCATTACCTACTCAGTCTTCCTCCTACATCTCTGTCTACTTCTTAATCTCCTTTAGAATCCCTCATCTTTGTCCTGCTTCTTAACTGCTAGTGTTTCTTCAGGGTTCAGTCCTGAGTCATCTCTATTTGCTCCCTGGGCGAGCTCACCCACTAAGCATCCTTTAATTACATTCATAATATTGACAACTCTCCCCAGAGGTCCAGACCCCATACATTTTTGACCTACTCAATTAACCTGACAGACATTTCCACCTGTAATTTTCACAGGCACTCCCAAGTCAACATATTTAAAACTGAAATCAAGCCCCATCTACCCCCCCTTCATACCTCCCAAGCCTCCTCTCCTGTGTTCCCTGTTACTGTGAATGTGACCACCCCTACCCCATTTTCTGTCTTCAACAACTCCCATTCCCCAATATCCAATAAATTACCAGAGCTATGGATTTTTCTCCATCTCTCTCAAATCTGCTTATTTCTTTCCACACTCACTGCCATTACCTTATTTCAGACCATCCTCATTTTCCCCTAGAGTGCTAGAATTTATGAGTGTACTGTCAGAAAAGCTGTAGGGTATCTGCCCAACTCAGTGATTTGCCTTCCTCTGGATATTCCATCTCTTGTAGTCAGGTCTAAATAATACCTTCCCCTCCACCTTGTCAGAGCTCATGGAACCAGCAGACCCAAGCTTGGATCAGCCAGATTCTTCCTCCCACAGAAGTGGAATTTGGTTTAAGTCTGGGAAGGCAACTATAAATAAAACTATAAATAAAAGTGGGAGGTATAGGGGCGCCTGGGTGGCTCAGTGGGTTAAAGCCGCTGCCTTCGGCTCGGGTCATGATCCCAGGGTCCTGGGATCGAGCCCCGCATCGGGCTCTCTGCTCTGCGGACAGCCTGCTTCCTCCTCTTTCTCTCTGCCTCTCTGCCTACTTGTGATCTCTATCAAATAAATAAATAAAATCTTTTTAAAAAAAAAAGGTGGGAGGTATATAGTAACCATACAGGGCCACACGAATGAACAGGTTAGGTCCACATGTAAGAAAGAAAAGACCAACATAGAAGCAGAAAAAAGCAGAGATACAAGAGAGACAGGGAGACAGAAACTCCTGAAGGCCTTCTTGTTCCTGATCTCAGCCCCTTCCTGAGGGTAGGCGGCACTTCCTCTCCCAGGTTCCGTGGCAGACTCCGCCCTCTCTTCTTATCATTTTCCTTTTATTTTTTTAAAAGATTTTATTTATTTATTTGATAGACAGAGATCACAAGTAGGCAAAGAGGCAGAGAGAGAGAGGAGGAAGCAGGCTGTCCGCAGAGCAGAGAACCTGATGCAGGTCTCGATCCCACAACCCTGGGATCATGACCCGAGCTGAAGGCAGTGGCTTTAACCCACTGAGCCACCCAGGCGCCCCTCATTTTCCTTTTAAATGCGGCTGGTTTAAGTAGGTAACTTTTACGTGTCTAGGGAAAGTCTTGATTAACACTTTTGGATTAACTCACTCTTACCCATTGGGTCTCAGCTTCCCCATTAGCAAAAGTAGAATAGAATTAGATAAACTCTGTGAGGGCAGTAAATATTAACATGCTACCATTTTCAGGTAGAATATGTGTTATTTCTAATTCAGTCTATGTGCAAAATCACAGTCAAATGAATATTTTAAGGTTGCGCTTTTTAATAATCAAGTTTTTAAAAGAGTTGTTGCTGTTGTTTTAAGATTGATTTATTTATTTAAGGAGGGTGGGGCACAGGGAGGAGAGAATCCTGAAGCAGACTCCCCTCTGAGCACTGAGCCTGACCCAGGGCTCCATCCTAGGACCCTGAGATCATGACCTGAGCAGAAATCAGGAGTCGGACACTTAACTGACTGAGCCACCCAGGTGTCCCTTAAAGGCGTGGAGTTTAAAAACAGAGAGTACCTATTTTAACACAAAGAAAGTGTTTTATTCATGTCAATTTTCAATCTATTTATCATAAGTATACATTTTAAAATTGCTTCCCTTTTTAAAGCCCTAAATTAAAACATTTCTCTGCCTTTTAGTAGAGCTCATCTGACACTCTGCAGGTAAGCCAGTACATTTTCAAATGGCCCAATTCAGAACATATTTAGAGAATGCTTTCACTATTCATGCTTATATTATTGCTAAAAAAAAAACCAGATTCACCTTACAATGCCATACTGAACATAGTGCACTAAGTGTTCTAAAAAACCCGAAAGCTTTCATCCTCCCGAGAGGCTCTAGATAAATTCTTAAGCCACTTATTAAGTATCCAATATACAAAGTACATGTTATATCACTGATAAAGTAGTTGGTAAATAACTATATGCTGACAAAGAGTCTGATCCTGTAGGCCTGGGTAGGGCCTTGAGATCTTTTTTTTTAAAGCCTCCCAGGTAATATGGATCATGTACCATTTTGGGGAGCCACTGTCCCAGGATCAGAAGCATTTCAGATCTTTTTGAAATAAAAAGTAAAAACTTCAGCATACTAAGAACACTTAGAATATAACCAGAGTATCTCTCTATGTTAATAACGTGTGTGTGTGACTAACTTAAATGAAGCCTACCAGTGGTTTTAACGGTAAAAGAAATGGTAAGGAAGTCTGACCAGGTAAGCTGTCTTTGTTAAGGAAAGGAAGCTCATGACTGCAAATTCCTATTCTGAAAAG
This sequence comes from Taxidea taxus jeffersonii, assembly GCA_003697995.1. Lineage (NCBI taxonomy): Eukaryota > Metazoa > Chordata > Mammalia > Carnivora > Mustelidae > Taxidea > Taxidea taxus. The sequence goes on along the minus strand of ML104987.1, from coordinate 1,358 downwards.
ATCTGCCACTGGGAAAAACAAAATATACCATAATCCACATTTAAAAAAAAAAAAAAAGATTGATTTATTTATTTATTTATTTTGACAGAGAGAAACGACAAGCAGGCAGGGAGGCAGGCAGAGAGAGAGGAAGGGAAGCAGGTTCCCCACCAAGCAGAGAGACCGATGCGGGGCTCGATCCCAGGACCCCGGGATCATGACCTGAGCCGAAGGCAGAGGCTTTAACCCACTGAGCCACCCAGGCGCCCCCCATAATCCACATTTTAAATAGCTATTCAAGATCCTACAGAGAAACTTCTTTGCCAGGTGTTTGCTCAAGTTCAAATTTGAATGCTAGGAAAATCAAACAAAAGAAAAAGGCTATCCCAAAGCTATTTCAGAAATGGTTTAGGGACACCTGGGTGGCTCAGTTGGTTAAGCGGCTGCCTTCAGCTCAGCTCATAGTCCCAGGTCCCTGGGATGGAGTCGCATCCGGCTCCTTGCTCAGCAGGGAGCCTGCTTCTCCCTCTGTCTGCCACTCCCCCGTTTGTGCTCTCTGACAAATAAATAAAATCTTTAAAAAAAAGAGAAAGAAAGAAACGAGGTTCAACAAAAGAAGTGGTGGCCAAAGGGAAGATAAGAGGCAGGCTTAGGTGTAGAAATAAAGCTTTCTGCTCCAGAGTTTCGGCAAACTCCTGGAAAAGAATGCTGATGTCTAGCACATTCAAAGTCTTCCCTGCTGCTCTGATGACTTTGCCGCAGTTGACACCAGTGAGAGACCCCACATCATGTCCAAAGGGTTCTGTTCATAGACTGTGCTTGAATACATACCCACTGCAGTCATGTGTGACTGCCACTGCCACACAACTCCTGGCCACATTTCAAATAAATCTCCACGTGACAGATACCAAGGAGCAAAAGAAAGAACAGGCTAGGAGTCCGGAGACCTAGTTCTCGTCCAAGTTCCACAAACGACAAGCTATGACCTTGAGTAAATCACCACACTTTTCTGGGCATCCATTTCTCTATATGTAAAATAAAACTGTGGCACTGGATTAAAAGGACAGGAAGACGTCTGACATTTGGGGCAAGGTATCTGCCATATTTGGTGATTCTTTAGGGATATGAATCACATCAAACAACCTCCTAAGTTTGATGCAGAACTTTGAATTATTATTCTTTAAAAGACAATATTGCTGGGACGCCTGGGTGGCTCAGTGGGTTAAGCCTCTGCCTTCGGCTCAGGTCATGATCCCAGGGTCCTGGGATGGAGCCCCGCATTGGGCTCTCTGCTCAGCAGGGAGCCTGCTTCCTCCTCTCTCTCTGCCTGCTTCTCTGCCTGCTTGTGGTCTCTGTCTGTCAAATAAAAAAAAAAAAAA
>ML104986.1:251177-336934 GCA_003697995.1 Taxidea taxus jeffersonii | reverse complement strand
TAAAAAAAAAAAAAAAAGGCACACTTTTAAAAAAAATAAAAAATAAAACTGTGTGTAATGTGTATGCCATGTTTTTGAGATACTACAGAGGGAGCTGCTAACACAGATGAATAATTGCCTTCCTACAAAGTCTTTATAATCCTGGGGCGGCTATAGGAACAATTCCTTTTTATGCTGAAAGGATTCAGTGTTTTCCAAATAGCACCACCAGTAGAAAACACCTTTTTTTCTGTGCATTATTCTATATAGCTAAAAATTATACAACAAAAAACAAGAATATTTGAGGTTTAGGTTTGAAAGACACTTTTGGGGGCGCCTGGGTGGCTCAGTGGGTTAAAGCCTCTGCCTTTGGCTCAGGTCATAATCTCAGGGTCCTGGGATCGAGCTCTGCATCGGGCTCTCTGCTCAGCGGGGAGCCTGCTTCCCTTTCTCTCTCTCTCTCTCTCTGCCTACTTGTGTTCTCTGTCAAATAAAAAAAAAAAAGAAAGAAAGACTCTTTTGTAGCTAACTAATTACAACAGGTGTCAATTTTTTAACCTGAAGGTAAAAAAATTAAATAAGAAGGTAAAACATTTAAGTAAATGGTGTACCAGATGGTTCCACAAATATTTATGGCAAGGACTTTTAATTCAACATTCACGAACAATTTTGGGGAGAGGAATCTCACAGAAACATTATGCTAACTAATGAAATGGGCTGAAATAAGCTACCAACAGGTACTATACTATCTATGCCACTCACGGTTTTAAACTATAACTATGCTAATTTACCCTCTGCTCTGCAAGTATTTGAAATAATAATCAATCAAGGATCTCCCAGACTCCAATTATGGTCACTAATAAGTGATTGAGAACTCCTAGCTTACAGAAGCGCACAAAGTTTTTAAAGGAATGACAAACCCAAGTATACAGAATTAATGCCTGATATAAACAATTCATGCTTGAACTACAGAACAGAAAATTGTATTATAAATCAGCTAAGCGCTCACTGAAGAGAATCTAAATATATCTGGCACTTATTAAATACAAACATATTCAGCAATTTATTATTCAAAAACATTCTTTCCTCACAGATGGCCTAGGTGCAATCAAGGGTTAACTTAGCAGATCTAGGCTACCCAAACCCTACACATTCCAAAAGTCTTTAGGACTGGCTCAGGACTAACTTCTGGGAAATAACCTTTGAGCCTTTGCAACGTGCTGCCTCATAAGAGTGTCTTAGTATACCTGGGGCTTTGGTCACATCAGACAGTTTATGCTAACAGTATGATTTATGGTGACACCTGTTTTTGTTTGCCTGGGGCCTTGGGCCAGCTCTATTAGTTTAACCTCTGGGTGTGGAAGAGGAGGAGGGCTGGAGACTGAGTAGCTAAGGTCAGCCCTGTGGGTGCTCTATGCCTACCTGACTGACCTCTGATAAAAACCCTGGACACTAAGGCTCATGTGAACCTCCCTGGTTGACAACATTTATCTGTGTTGTCATACATTGTTGCTGGGAAAATTAAGCAAGATCTGTGCAATTCTACGGGGAGGCCAAATTGGAACTTTGTACCTGGCTTCTGATGGACTCTGCCTTATGCACCACTTTCCTTTGCTGATTTAATCTGTATCTTTTTGCTGTAATAAACTGCAGCCATGGTTAGAATACCTTTCCTGGATCTTGTGAGTTCTTTCAGCAAATCATGGAACCTGAGGGTAATTTCGGGGACCCCTGATACAACCTACAATACAATAAAATTCTTATTTAATAAAGAAGATTTCTTCTAATTTCAAGATTTATTGTCAGCAACGTCAGAAATAGCATTACACATTCATAGGAATGCCTTCTAATATGTAGGTTCCTTTCCAGCCAACTAAAAGGATAAAGGTGCCTCCTGGCCAGGTGCAGGAAGTTACTTTGGATGAATGTCACAAGTATGGCTCCACTCCCATGAGTTCCCTACCTGGGTAATTTTCAGGAAGTCTATGAAATGGAATCATCAGTGCTTTCTCCTCAGTTGTTACTTCTGATCTACAGTTGAGGAGAAAAGAACTTTCTCAATTCTTTAAATTTCTAAATTCTTTAAATAAGCATATGTCAAGAACCGTCTGACCAGGCCCAAGATCTCAGATATACAAAGACACTCTTGTTATCCAGAAGCTGGTCAAGACACCAGTCCCTTCTCTGAAAGTGCAAGGTTGGTGCACCCCAACCCCAAGTCCACTGAGTTAACCTTTATTAATTCCATAAAAGACTTATGGGCTAAAATATCACCAAGGATTACAGCATTCAAGAGCTCTAGGTTTATCAGATCACAACATCCCAGCAGTGTTGATCAGCGATAATTCTATCACCTTACAACGTTTCCCAATTCCCCAGTCAGCTTAGCTATTCTCCTTCCCTTAGGGAAGCTCTTAATTGTTCCCAGTTACTAAAGAAATTATCAAAGATAATTGTCTAGTATAGAATTACCTACCACCTGTGTAAGAATGAGATTTTTAATCTCACTGCTAAGTCTGAAAAACTACCTTGCTTTCATATCGGTTTCCACTCTAAGTCATAGGCCTAGTGTTAATAAAAAGCCTTGGGTCAATAAACTAGTGTCGTGAGCTCACTGAATTCAAAGATGTAGGACTCCCTGTCTTTCACTTCAAGTTTTACCCAGCTAAATACAGAATGGTAAATCGTGATGCTTTTCCTAGGGCTAACCTATGTCCCAAGTTTTTATTTTCATAACATGGTCCCAGGAGTTAATACTAGGCATTATTTTAGAGTTTATTATTATCCATGATACCTTACATACTATTTTTACATATTAACAGTAGTAATATAATGGTAAAGCCTCTATTCTGAGAGAATCATGTAGGAGTTGAAATAAAGACCACAGAGTCAGACCATTTGGAATTGAACCTCAATCTCAATATTTACTAGGTCTGTGACCTTAGTCAAGTTTTTTCTATCTTTTGTGCCTCAATTTCCTCTTTTGTAATATGGGAACAGTCAAAGTCTCTCTCCCAGATGGTTGCTATAGAGATTAAATAAACTCGTATGTGTAAATAACTTAGAATTGTGCCTGACATCTGATAAAACTTTACATAAGTAATGACTATTACCAGCACCATCACCATTACTCCAAAGAACTTGGGATTTGACTTACATTATCTCTTTAATTTTCACCTTACCCCAAGTGGTAAAAAAAAGGGCAGTATTATCCTCTTAACTGATAGGCAGTTGTTGTATAGCAACAAGAGTACTTTCTTGAGTTCCATACAACATAGCTGCCTCACTGGCTTCATCTGCAAAATGGGGATGGTAATAACCTATCTCACAGGTTGTGTGGAGATTAAGTAAAATATGTGCTCCAAAGTCCCGTTTTATGGTATCACAATTCAGGATACATTGATAATACTGCTCTGTCCGATTTCAAAATTACCTGGTTCCAGGTACTCAACCACCTCTGCAAGGATGAGATTTCATACACCTTAAAGCATGAACCCCCAAAGGTGCTAGAAGAATAAATTAATATTGTCCCCTTCTTTCACATTCCCTGGTTAGGATACATTTCTTCAAAATAGTCAATGTGTGGAGGTTGGAGTATGTCAAGGGCAGAGAGTACCTGAGAAAAGGAAAAAAAAAAAAGTCAAATTTAGAGAACTAAAAAGGAAGCAAAATATGACATAAATGCAAGTAAATACTATTAACTCTTTAATGATGTAAGGCTTAGTTACAATTGCCCGCTGAGATGAACTAAATTTATCAGTCGCAACAGCCCTAAACACTAAGATGGGTTTGTAAAACTACTATGTAAGACAATTCTATCTAAACTAAAATGAGAGGGCCAACTGGGTTCTACCACATGCCACCAGACTGCTGTATGCCAAGTGTTTTGAAACGCCATTATTTTTAACAATCAGTGTTGCTCTAAGAGCACGAGGAGACATATCTACTATTCATTCCTCTACTCCTCTGTTCAAAAAATGTTTACCAAGTACATTCTACCTGGCAGGCACCATGGTAGGCTCTTTGGTTATACTGATAAACAAAAGTGGTACCATCCATGCTCTCATGACAGTAGTGAGGAAGGCATTAAACAACAAGCAGTTACACAACTATATAATTATGATATATATTATTTGAAGGGAAAAAGTCAAGAGGAATGGGGACAAAAGTTTCCCTGAAGGGCGCCTGGTTGGCTCAGTTGGTGAAGCAACTGCCTCGGCTCAGGTCATGATCCTGGAGTCCTGGGATCAAGTCCCATATCAGGCTCCCTGCTCAGCAGAGAGTCTGCTTCTCCCACTGACCTCTCTCCTCTCATGCTCTCTGTCTCTCATTCTCTCTCTCTCAAATAAATAAATAAAATCTTAAAAAAAAAAAAAAAAGTTTCCCTGAAGTAACATTAAGAGTTGAAGGCTGAATAGGAGCTGCCCAGGCAATGAGTAGGTACTGTAAAGGCACTGAAGCAAGAAGGAACCAGGCAAATTCTAGAAACAAATGCCAGTGCTTATGGAACATAGAGGGTGGGAGGAAAACAGATTGGGATAAAACAGAAGAGGAAGGCAGGGGATATATCACATAAAAATCTCTTTAAATTTTTGTTAAGCATTTCGGATTTTATTCCAAGTACAAAAAAAGAAGTCACCAGGGTGGAAAGACTTTAAGGCATCTGAAATTCAAGTCCTTTAAAAAAGTAGCATACTAACTAAGTCAGTTCTGCCTTTGAAACATAACAAATAGGCCTACTTCCCCTCCCAGCTGTCCAGCTATTCTTTTAAGTCCCATCTATGATATCACACTTAAGGATCTGAACCTACCTAACTAATGAGAAACCTGAGGGTGAAAGAATATGGTAAAAAATTTTAACAGGAAATAAACTGTGTGGTACAAGTTCAAATTTCCTATCTTTAGCTAAGTTTTTTATTTTTAAGAAAAAAAATTTTATTATGGAAAATTTCAAACATATAAAAGTAGATAGAACAGTATCAAGAATGTTCACATAATCAATACCCAGTCTTGGTAATCTACATACGCAATTCTTATTGCTTCTATAGCCCCACTCTCCCTATATAATTCTGAAGCAAACAGCAAACTTATTTCAGCCATACATCAGTAAGTATCACTAAAAGATGAAAGCTTTTATTTTGTTTATTTATTTATTTTAAAATAATGTAAAACTTGAACTCACAACTCTGAGTTCAAGAGTCAGACACTTAGCCCAGTGAGTCACCCAGGCACCTCAAAGAGAAAAACTTCTAAAAAATATAATTATCAAGTCTAAAAATTTTATGTTTTTTAATACCATCAAATATCCAGTTCTGAAATTTCCAATTTTCTTTTCCTTTTTAAAGTTTTTTTGGTCTAAATTTGGACCTAAATAAGATTTACATATTATGGTTGATTTGTGTTTTAAGTTTTAACCTACAGATTTCTCCTCTTCTTCTTTTCCCCTTGCAATTTACATGTGGAAGAACCTTTGCTCATTTTTTTCAGCCAAGCATTTTTTGTCACTTTAAAATTCTAAATTAAACTAAAACCTCCTGTAATGAAAGTCTTTACTCACTTTAAAACCAGTTATACATGAAAGTTTGAAAATAGTTTAGATGCTTTATAAAGAATCTTGATCCTTCCTTTCCGAATTAAAATACTTAGAATTTTGGTATAAATGAAAGATAACAGATTTTTCGGTTTCTTCAAAAATAATTTTTATCATATAAAAGATAAATTATTTCATTTCTATAAATTTAAGACCCTATAATTAGCTAGTGTCACAAATTCACACAAATTCATTTCTGATTTTGCACTGGAACAATTTTTAACATGAGTATTTGATGTTTGAGGAAGACAGAAATTAGTGTTTTACTTGACATCTTTTGGACTCTCCATTCTGTATCTGAACAACATACATCCTGTCTTGGGGGAAACCAGAATGCAGTGAGTGACAGCGTCCATTAGACAAAGCTATTTTACACTTCAAATCTATCTGCTATAATTAGAGGTTATCTAGAGAAAGTGACAACCATACATTTTAAACCTTGATGGAGAAGAATGAGGCTTTCTTATTCCAGATTTGATGAGGCTTTTTGTAGAAAAGCCATATAAAACAGGGTCAGACATTTGCACTAAAGAATTTAGCTGTGATTGTTAGCTTCAAAGGTACAATATTTCAAATTCCGCTTGGAATTTTTTAAATGCCTGTTGTTTTATATTACTGTTATTTTATCTCAAATGTTTATGAGAGGATGGCATTCCACAGTGTTTCCAGAGGTGCAAAACTAGTGCTTAGATCAGTAGAAATGATCCAGGAATCTCAGAATGATATAAATAGTAACAAACTATTAATTATTATATAAATAGTAACAAACTAAAGTTTCAAATTCCAGACTTCATGCCTGACTCCCTATTTAAATAGCCTGAGTCCCTCTATAACCCCATTATTTGTTGGAATAGAGTGTGAGAGATTAGCCTTATGATGTAAATAGGAGAACTCCTGTAAAGACTTTGACTTGTAAAGAGTCAAAGTATCCCAAAATACCATCAACTCTTCAAAGGATCTCAAATACAAAAAAAGCAAGCAGACTTGTCTAATTAAAAAAATGGACTAAAGGGGCGCCTGGGTGGCTCAGTGGGTTAAAGCCTCTGCCTTCGGCTCAGGTCTAGAACCCAGAGTCCTGGGATTGAGCCCCGCATCAGGCTCTCTGCTCAAAGGGAGCCTGCTTCCTCCTCTCTCTCTGCCTGCCTCTTTGCCTACTTGTGATCTCTGCCTGTCAAATAAATAAATAAAATCTTTAAAAAAAAAAAATGGACTAAAATACTTCTGTCAATAATGGTCATTACCAAATAGTGTCTCAAATCTTTTTAAGAACTGGACAAAAGCCCATTATGGTGGTAGTTTAGAATTTTAACCTCTGTGATACTGAGATTCACTATAAATTGGTTACACAATACAAAACTGGCTTCTTCTGAGCCCTTCACTAATGAGACAACTGCTGTAAATAACCCTAATCCTAAATATAAAAACTAAAAATTTAACTATTCATAAAATACAATTAAATCCCATGTTTAGCAAAGGAGCTACCTCTTCCCGAATCTTACTCCCCAACAGATTTTAAGTTCTTTAAGGTAGAGACTATGTAATTACTACTATTTTTAATGAAGTTGTAAAATACAGTTGCCAAGTACATAGTTTGATTAATTTTTACACAAAGTATATAATATGATGGATTTTTACGTCATGGTTAACATCTAGATCAAGAAGTTAAGCATTTCAACAACCCAGGAGGTCCCCTTGTCCCTTTCTGGTCAAATCATCCCTGCTCAGAGGTATCCACTATTCTCATTTCTATCACCACAGATTAATTTTGCCTGTCCCTGAACTTTATACAAATTGAATCATAAAAAATAAAGCTGTAGTGTATGACTTTTTTCCTTTACTGTTATGTCTATGAGATTCATCCCTATTGATGTGCGGATCAGTGGTTCATCCTTTTTATTGGTGTGTACTATACCATCATGTGAATGGACTATAACACAATGTACTTATCCAGACAATCCAATTGTCTGCTGGCAGACATCTGGGTTGTTTCCAATTTCTAGGTATTATGAATAAAGCAGCCATGAACACTCCTGTACATGTCTTTTGGTGGATGTATAATTTGTCTGGAGTATACCAAAGAATATAAATGCTGGATCACTGGGTAGGTGTGTATTTAGTCAAATTTAGTGGAAACTGCCAGTTTTCCTAAGTGGTTTTAGAAATTTACACTCTCACCAGCAATGTTAAGAAGTTCAGTTGATTTGCATTCTTGTCAACAGTAGGTATTGTCAGTCTTTTGATTTTAGCCACTCTGGTGGGTATTTTATTACCTCATGGTTTTAATTTACCTTTCTCTGATGACTAATGACTTTGAGCACTTTGTTATATGCTTATTAGCCATTTGGTTATCCTCTTTTGTCAAATTCTTAAGTCTTTTACTAATGGGCCAAAGTTCTTGATTTGTAGAAGCTCTTTATAAAATAAATGATGTTTAGATACAGAATTTACAGTTCAAAAAATGTCAAGTAAAATTACTTCTAATGGTCTTCCTCAAAAGCCAAATATTTATAATTGTCTATCACATAGTTGTTTAAAATTGCCTACCACATAATACATTCTAGAAACAAGTTTTTTGTGGAATATATGTCTAAGGCCTGTCCTTTCATTCTCTCAACTTTTGATGAGCATTAATTCTTAAGGTTAATGCTGTCCACCTCCACAACTTTTTTTTTTTAAATGGTTAAAAGCTTGGAGTGCCTGGGTGGCTGGCTCAGGTCAGGTAAACTTGATTTTGGCATAGGTCATGATCTCAGATGGTGAGATCAAGCCCCGTGTCAGTCTTCACGCTGAGTGTGGAGCCTGATTAAGATGCCCCCTCCCAAAAAACAAATAAATAAAATGGTTAATACTTCACTTGTCTCATTAAGAAATCTTTGCTTATCTCAAAGTCATGAAGATATTTTCCTATGTTTATTTCAGAAGCTTTATTATTTTGCCTTTCACATTTAAGCTTATAATTTATTTTAAATTAATTTATATATCTATTAAGAGAGAGACTTTGTCCAGCTTCTTCAAGACTGTCTTGAGTATTTTAGGTCTTTTCAATCTCCACAAACTTTAGAATGTTTGTCAATTTCCTCACACACACACACATATATAAAATCCTGCTGATTTTTTATTGGGTTATCATTGAATACAGAGCTCAATGTGAAGAGAACATGCCTATCAACCAAACTGACTTTTTCAGTTCATGAATACAAGAATGTATTATTTTGAATACATCAAGAATCTGCCCAGTACCAAAAAATTTTAGGCACAGAGCAAACAAAACCAAATCCATGAAAAGTAAGCCAGTCTACAGCATCCTTCGCCTTTTCACACTCCTCAGCAACAGAAACATTAGCATTAATAATGTCTGCAGTTAAACAGCATGTCTGCATTCAGAGAAGCGTCCTGTTGGTCTCATACTGATATGATTCTTCACCCTACTTATGAACCCAAGGCCCTGATTTAGGTCAGACTATACAAAGAAAAACGAATCATTCTTCTTTGGCTCTACTATCTCCTCTTTGTCTTCTCTACCCCTCTAGAGTATTCCAGAATTAAAAGACTAGGAAAAAGTAACTCTAAGAAGATCACTAAGGTTTTCATGCCAGACTTGGGAAATTTCTTTTCTCTGTCACTTTCATTTACTTACTCATTCTTCAAATAGACTGACTGCCTACTGCATACTTAGTGCTATTGCCTAAGGACAAGAAAAAGCCCCAGATTTGTATTGCAGGGGATATTTGCAGGAATCAGTGGACCCTTAAGGGGGCTCTGAATGGGCTGTAGGTGAAAGCCTAACATGACATAAATATTATGTGTATGTGCACTTTTCTAAAAGAGGATTCACAGCTTTTATCAGATTCTCAAAGGAGCACAAAACTGAAAAAAACAAAACAAAACACAAAACTCCTTCAATCATGCCTTCACCATGCTGATAATATGCAATTATGTGTGTGCAGAAACGCATGCATAAACGCATGCACAAGTGCAGAGATGGGTAAAGTAGATAACATTTTTGCCAGGTTTTATAATAGCTCCGATTCTGACTAGACTCTGGTGATAAGCCTAGCTAACAACAAACTTTAGAAAGTTAAACGCACTATTGTATCAAGGTGAATGTATCCTTAAGAAAAAATAAGTGTGTGTGTATATATCTCAATCAGTCAGATCAGCTAAAATCGATGAATTTGATACAGTGACTTTTTTTTTTTTTAAAGTAAGCTTTATGCCCAACGTGGGGCTTGACCTCATGACCCTAAGACAAGAGTAGCATGCTCTATGGACTGAGCCAGCCAGGCATCCCTGATACAGTGACTTTGAAGGTTCTGTTCAGAAGAAAATCCAAAGCCTCCCAGGGCTTTGTAGCTATTCCCTGACACATTAGATGCAATCCAAATTAAAATCCAACCTTCCTACAGTGGCCAGGGTAATCTTTCTAAATGCCATTTTCATCATGACATTCTTCTCTTCTCCTTCTTTCAATCAAATCTTAATCTCAAAAGGCTCATCTTAAGGTTTATCTCCTCCATGTTTAAAGCATCTCTGAGCTTGTAAGTCTACAACAATTTCTCTTTTCCTTAATATTATGGTACTTGTGTGGCAGCATTCACCTGAGCTTTAAAAATTACAGATCCCTGGGCCTCAACCCCAGAGATTCCAATTTAGTGGGTCTGGGATGAGGCCCATGAATTTGCCTTTTTAAGAATCACCTTTGATGACTGTAATATACTTCTAGGTTTGGTTGCCCAGCTTTTTCCATACACAAAACAGACTGTCTTGCCTTAATACTTAACCATGCAAGCAGTCCTCCCAGGGCACTGTAATCATAGTATTCATCACATTACTAAACTCCTGAAGGGTAGAAGCCTAGAAGCTAAATAGTTTAGGAATATAGGATGTACAGAACAAATGTTTTCTGAATTAATGAACATGGGCTCTGAAGCAAGACAGACTCTAATCTTGTGCCACCCTGGCCTTGGCAAGTTACTTAACTCTAAGCTTTGGTTTCCTCCTTTGCAAAGTAAGGATAACAAACCCCATCTGACAAGATTTTTAAGGATTAAATGAATTAATGTATGGAAAGCCTCTAGCATACATCCTGACACACAGTGTTAAAAAAAAAAAAGTGTTAAATACCTGATTCCTCAAAATAGGACATTTTAAACTTTTTTGTATCCTCCACATGACGTCTCACTGCCTCTCTATACAGGACATAATAGACATTTTTTGCCTTAACCACATCAAATACCAGCTGCTTCTTGGACTGGCAATCCACACATACCAGGTATGTGGCACTGAGGAGCTTTTGAGATTTCAGAGCACAGCATAAATTCATGATTTATAAAACAGTGGTGCCATACCATCTTCATCTCTAACCATCTGTCTCAGTTTTGAATATTCACTGAAGTCACAAGCACTCACTTATGAGAGAGCTCAGGAGCTCTAATTGGTTACTATGTTTTGATAGGTATGATTTTCAAGAATTTCATTTATTTCTTTTCTTACACTACTCACTGACACCACCTTTGTAACTTAATTAGTTACTTACAGGAATGAGTCACGAGCGAAGATACCAGTATATATAGATAGCAGCCTATTACACCATCCCTCCTTTATAAAAGCAGCCAACATAGGTCTGAATATAATAAACCACTGAAATCCTTAGTAAGCAAATTTCTACTCCCTCCTTCAAAAAATTTCTTCACCATGGATACCTTTACTTGAGTCTCTAATAGTGTAAATAAGGTTTGGCCTCTTTGATGTTGGGATGGTACTCAAATTCAAGAAATAACTAAGCAAGCACTAGATACTTTCTAAATCACTTACAAAATTTGAGGGATTAGTCATAAATTAGCAACTCAAGTGGTATTTTCAAAGTCACTGAAACCAATTTTAGGGCAGTTCCAATTGACTGAAAGACAGCAATAACCTTTTTAACAAAGTTTAAGGAAAATGGATGTCAAGAGGAGTAGTCAATAAAATGAAGTACGTCAAAGGAAGGAATTTCAAGTAAACCTATCTATATGATATTTCTAGTTTTACCAAACACCTCAAACTTCTCCAAATTTGTCTCTTAAAGTGAGACTTATACTTTGGCCAAAGTTCTAAAGTTCCTGTGCAAACAAGCAGTCAGACTCCCAAGGAATTATTATATTTCCCTTTTTTTTTTTTAAGATTATTTATTTATTTGTCAGAGAGAGAGAGAGAGCGAGCACAGGCAGACAGAGTGGCAGGCAGAGGCAGAGGGAGAAGCAGGCTCCCTGCCGAGCAAGGAGCCCGATGCGGGACTCGATCCCAGGACGCTGGGATCATGACCTGAGCCGAAGGCAGCTGCTTAACCAACTGAGCCACCCAGGCATCCCAGGAATTATTATATTTCTGATAAAGTTTTTATTTTGGCAATTAAAATAACATAGGTTGAGTACCAAATGAAGAATGTGAAGCAGTTTTTCTTTTCATATGAAATAAAAAACTCGAGTCCAATGCTAACATAACATCCCCAGGTAAGTTTTAGATGTATCAAACATTTACTTTAGGATTGAGAAGCGATCTCTCAAACCACAATGATTCTATTCACCATGAGTCTTGACATCTCTAAACACAGCCATAAATAAGCTAACCTATGTTACTTTAACAGGTATACTGATTTTTAAGAGAAGAGGCTGTTTCCCTACATCTTTATATTGATCTCTGATTTAAAATATTAAAGGTTAAGAATAAAGCATTTAAAACCAGGGACCAATTATCTCCACTTAAATCACTCATACTACATATTACACTCTTTTTATGTTATATAGTAGGATCGTTCCTCAGGTAACTATTAATATTTGTTTTACATCAATTAATATTTATCTGTTGATTGATATACCTTAGAATTCACATAAATTTGCTCATTGTTCACAAAAAATAGTCTAATTTGTCTCAGGTTCCTAAACTTCTTAATAACTTGCACATTCCCTTTTTAACTCTCTTTTGCTTTCTACTAACACAATTAAGCATGCATAGGAAACAGTCTATCTCAAACACCAACTTCACTTACATTATCATGTTTGAAAAAACACAACATCTTCAATTCCCGGAAGACCCTTTTGCAAGAGACCAGATTCTGGAAGACGTTGGGCATCTTTTTGAGTGCTACTCTCTTTCCATCTCTTGGATCTGTTACTGACCTAAAGAAGCAATATTTGGGGGAGAAGGAAAAAAGAAAAAATGAGAGAAATCAATTCTGAACTTTGTTCTTCAATGTTTCAGAGCATGACAATCATCTTTATCTTAGACTACTCAATCCACTTAAACAATGTTTAAAGGTATCAATGAGAAAGAAGATTTAAAACAAGTAAACATTTAAAATCAAAGAGAATGTTTAGGCCATCCAACTTAATTGCCAGGCTTTTTTTTTTAATCCTCCTCTAAATTTCTTTCTTTCTTTCTTTTTTTTAAACATGAGTTATCACTGTGAGTTCTATATTTTTTTTTTTTAAGATTTTATTTATTTATTTGACAGAGAGAGAGATAACAAGTAGACAGAGAGGCAGGCAGAGAGAGAGGGGGAAGCAGGCTCTCTGCTGAGCAGGGAGCCCGATGTGGGGCTCGATCCCAGGACCCTGGGATCATGACCTGAGCCGAAGGCAGAGGCTTTAACCCACTGAGCCACCCAGGTGCCCCCTCCTCTAAATTTCTATAAACATTTTTTCTGAGAGGTCACTTAACAATTCATCTCAGGTAGGAGGGTTTTAGTGGTAAAGCCATTTTAAAAATGAGGGGTGAGTACAGATTAATACAACGTAAGTCAAACTAGTTTTATGCTTCATTTTTGGAACCAAATTCAAGATGGAAAAGATGTTCATTCAGATGTCATTACGTTTAGTTCAACATAGAGAACACAATTTAATTATTTTGGCTTCTTACATAAATGAACATCTTTTAGTAATATGGATTTCAATCCCACCAGTAGCTGAACAGTATCCCCTCCTCAGAAGTCTGAGTGCCAACTTAGGGCCGTAGCTTCTAGATTATGAAGACCTCTTCCCTTTTGCTTCTTATAAGCCTCTTGGTGTGGTAACTGCCTCCTGTAGATTTTCTTTAATAGCTCAGTATTCCCCCCTTTTTAATCTTTTAATCTTCTAATACCTGTATAACCAATTCCTTGAATTACATTTCCCTGTGTTTGACATACTAGTGTGGTTTCCATTTTTCTGACTGGACCCAAACGATACATATTAAATCAAGTAATGAAAGGAAACAAAGCAATAAATTTGTTAAATATGGCCAAATGACCATATTTATCACATCATAAGTGATTTTCCATGAATTATCTTAACACTTCTCTTCCTTGTAGAATTTGTTCCTGTCAGATTTATTTTGCTGGTTCCTGCTTGTCATTCTTGGCTACCATTATCTTTCAGTTCCAGTTTCAGTCATCCAATGCTTTGGCTATCCTTCCCAGATTTGTGTCATTTAAAAGTCTGTTCCATAGGTTATCAATGACTTTATCCAAGTTATTAAAACTTAGACCAGGACAGAATAGATCTCTGCAACAGATACAACACTAGAAACCATCTATGAGCCTGACATCCAACTGTTATTGAATTACTTATTTAACTATAACCACCCAGTTTATTTCTTCATCTTGTCCACAAGAAATCACTTATCAAATTGCCTTCCTGAAAATGAAGCATTCCTGTTACCTACTAACCTGTCTAAAACTATACAAACTTCTTTATGAATACCATGACTTCTTTATAAATTCATCTTAGTGATCTTAGTGATCATCTACTTCTTCTTTTTTTTATTTTTTAGAGAGAGAGAGAGAAAGCACGAGCTCAGGCAGACAGAGTGGTAGACAGAGGCAGAGGGAGAAGCAGGCTCCCTGCTGAGCAAGGAGCCCGATGTGGGATTCGATCCCAGGATGCTGGGATCATGACCTGAGCCAACTGAGCCACCCAGGCATCCTGATCATCTACTTCTTAAGTGCTCATGAAACTCTTAAATGGTGCATTCTACTATTTAAACAGAACAGCATGAGGGGGCACTTGGGTGGCTCAGTCGTTAAGCATCTGCCTTTGACTCAGTTCATGATCCCAGGGTCCTAGGATTGAGCCCCGCATCAGGCTCCTTGCTCAGCGGGAAGCCTGCTTCTCCCTGTCCCACTCCCCCTGCTGTGTTCCCTCTCTCGGTGTGTCTGTCTAATAAATAAATAAAATCTTAAAAAAAACAAAACAAAACAAAACAGCATGAGGACTCTATTCTTCCGTTGACTGAAAATCTGATAAAACAATTAAGAATTATAATTTTTAGGTTTTCAATAGCTTGAACTGTAATTCAACTAAGATACTTAACATTGGCGATTATTGCTTAAAAAACACCTACCCAGTGCTGGCTTCAGCAGCACATATACTAAAACTGGAACATAACAGAGATTAGCACGGCCCCTGTGCAAGGATGATATGCAAATTTGTGAAGTGTCCCATATTAAAAACAAAAACAAAACTACAAAAAACAACCTAAACCCAAACCCAGATCTACAACACTGCCTAAAAATCCACATAAACATCAAATAAGAAGGCTGGATATAGTATTATATTCAGACTATTAAAAATATTTTTTTCTGTTCAATACACCGCTTCTATAACTAGACTAGAAGACAAAAATGTCAATGAAATAGGAAGGGAGGAAAATTTTGGACCACACATTGTTGCCAATGTCTCTTGAGACTTCCTTAATGTAGAAGAGTTACTTGGCATTCCTCTGTCTTTGATGATACTGCTAAATAGTGTCATCATTTTTGAAGAGTACAGGCCACTTATTTGTAAACTGCTCCTCAATTTGGGTTTGTGTGGTATTTTCTCATGATTAGATTCAGGTTAGGCATTCTTAACAGGAATAACTCACAGAAGTGATGTCTTCTCAGTGAACATATTATGAGGCACATGATGTCAATTTTCCCCATTTGTGGTGATTAACTTTGGTCACTTGGATGAGGTGTCTGTCAGGTTGCCACATTGCTAAAGTACTCCTTTTTCCCTTGGTAATTGTGTAACTGTTCTATTCCTCAACAAAC
This sequence comes from Taxidea taxus jeffersonii, assembly GCA_003697995.1. Taxonomy (NCBI): domain Eukaryota; kingdom Metazoa; phylum Chordata; class Mammalia; order Carnivora; family Mustelidae; genus Taxidea; species Taxidea taxus. The sequence goes on along the minus strand of ML104986.1, from coordinate 321,317 downwards.
TTTGACCCACGACCTTTAGCATCCATCGATGATTTTTGCCTGAGTCAACTATTACTATGATGGTTGCCAAATGGTAGCTTAATAGTTTTAATGTCTCCAAATAGCTAGTCCACACAATAAATATTCGTTTTAAAAAAGTAAGTAAATTGCTTTAACACAAGGCCCTTTCCCCAGGCCTCATATAGGACTACTTCTTCCCAACTTCTGACTTATTGGTCTTGACTCTACTACTCCTGGCCCAAGGTTAGTACAGTGCCTTGCAATGTTTTAAGGTAAAATTCATAAAGCAGCATTTCATTTTATTATTCATGCAAAAGCCAGTCATGCCTGTGGCTGGTAACAATGTAACTCTAATGAATGTGAATGGCTGTGCAGTCAGTAATTTCATGCCATGTTGAGTTTGTTCTCTCTTAACTTGAGGTAGCAGATGCTTTAGTTCAGCTCAAACAGTACCACAGAACACAGATAAGTGTGAAAGCCTGTTACACAGGAATTCTTTTATTTTCTTTGTTACTGAAAGGCTTGCCATGCTTAGTTCCTCTGTGGCTGCAACACCCTGGTTATTCCAACTGTACTTGTTAATGAAGCTCCAGCTGTAGAAATAATGAACAACATTTAGGGCAACTTGCCTCATTTCAGGAAAAAAAGGAGCCAGCCATCCCTTGATCTACAATTCACTTACTGGTCAGTTACTTTCCCTACTAAATACTGGAAGCCCTACATAGAACAATGCATCTGTCATTTTACCTCATTATCTTCATGGGCAATCAAGTTACACTAAAACAGGTATTTACTTTTTAAGTTTCAAATCAATGTTTGATTCTGTAAACAGTATATTAAAAATACAGTTTTAAGGTTTGTGAAAAAAAAATCCTTTCTTACAACTGCCCGGAGTACATCAATTCTTCTCTACGTTGCGAATACCAGTTCAACTGTTTTTTAAACAGTCAGAAGAATCGACAAGCCATTCTTCAGAGAAATATACTCAGCCAAAAGAGTAGAAAACCAAAATAGAAAGCTTTTTAGATCTGGTGTGGTTGCTTTGTTGTAGAGCTTTCTTAATCCCAGGAACTCTGAGTACTGCCACAAATCTGCTTAAATTATGGACAAGCAGAAGGGTTGGAATAAAACAAGAGTGAAGCTTATTGGGGATACATTCCCAGGCACTCGAACCCAACATTAGAACAGCTTTAGATTAGTATAACTACTAAGCAAGAATTTCCAAGAAATTATATGCTCTACATGCATTTTATATGAAGAATCTTTCCCCACATGGGTTAGCAGTTTTATTTATTTTATTTTTTATTTTTTAAATATTTTATTTATTTATTTGTCAGAGAGAGTGAGCACAGGCAGACAGAGTGGCAGGCAGAGAGAGAGGAGGAAGCAGGCTCCCTGCCGAGCAAGGAGCCCCATGCGGGACTCGATCCCAGGACGCTGGGATCATGACCTGAGCCGAAGGCAGCCGCTTAACCAACTGAGCCACCCAGGCGTCCCGGGTTAGCAGTTTTAAAGTTTATGTTTCTGATACAGGTTTTTAACTATTCAAAGCAAATAAATAATTTATAATGAGAATGTTTCACTTGGATTGAGAAAATCAGGTTCTTCTAATTCTATTCACATAAACTTGTAATCAGCAATCTTCTATTTTTTGCTATACACACTACAATTACTACGTCAACTGTACCAATACAGTATGTATCTCAGTAACAGAACCTCCTAACTAGACTAAATATTTAGATTATTGCCTTTGCATTCATTTTGAAATTCATTTCCTTAAAAGTTATTTTTACTTGTATTTAGGCTAAGTCAGCTTGAGAAAATAATTACAAACTATGAGGTAAAATTTCTGACAACAAATAAATCTAAAAAAATGTATCTTATCTGTAACTTAGTCCCTGTTTTATGTTCAAGGACACTACAGGTTAAGGAATAAAGAATTTATTTTTACATCTCTTTGGTCTTTCTTTTTTTTTTTTTTTTTTAAAGATTTTATTTATTTATTTGTCAGAGAGAGAGAGAGAGAGAGAGAGAGCACAGGCAGACAGAGCGGCAGGCAGAGGCAGAGGGAGAAGCAGGCTCCCTGCGAAGCAAGGAGCCCGATGTGGGACTCGATCCCAGGACACTGGGATCATGACCTGAGCCAAAGGCAGCTGCTTAACCAACTGAGCCACCCAGGCATCCCTCTTTGGTCTTTCTAACCAAAATTTTAACAGGCTATAGTTCATGTACTTTGACATAATTATAAAGTTGCACACTATTCAGTGGAATAAACTTACCCTGCCTCCACCCAAAGATATATGAAAAAAAGATTCTCATAGTTAGGTAATTTGTTCCATCAGCTGGGGTTTTCTGATGTTTGGTTTTTCTTTTATGTTTATCCAAATTTGGTATTTGTTGAGTTAGTTCTACATATAAGAAAGAGTTCCTTTTTTTTTTTTTTCCAAGATACTTCTACTAAACAGATCCTCAAATTTGTTAATCTGATATTACAAGGGAAAAAGACCTTATGTAACAGCTAAACTGAAGCAGTAAAATTGTTCACTCTTTTCCTTGTATTTTCACATTCCAATATTGATCAGAAGAAGCATGGGGCGCCCGGGTGGCTCAGTGGGTTAAAGGCTCTGCCTTTGGCTTGGATCATGATCCCAGGGTCCTAGGATTGAGCCCCACATTGGGCTCTCTGCTCAGCAGGGAGCCTGCTTCCTCCTCTCTCTCTCTCTCTGCCTGCCTCTCTGCCTACTTGTGATCTCTGTCAGATAAATAAATAAAATCTTAAAAAAAAAAAGAAGCAAAACATCTACATTTACTTGAAAGAGTTAAATATGAACTTAAACATCCTCTAACTCTGTGTTTAAGTAAGTATAAATAGCAGTGATCCCAGCAGGTGAGACATCCCTGGGCCATTCTGATCCGTAGTGAGGTCCCCAGGGGTGCTGATAGGGGAGGAGAAATAAGACACAGGCAAATCATCCAATATCAGGCTATCATATTTATTTTCAAACACTTGTTACTAATGAATAAGATCTAACTTTTAAGACCCCAATCCCCCACCAATTATTATTGGTTAAGTTAAAATAAAGGTGCAAAATCTTCGTATTAATTATTGTTGGTCCGAAGGAATTTTTGTTCTTTAAACCATAAATTAATAATTAGTTTCATCCTTGCTGCAGATGCTGGGAAAGACACAAAGACTCTTACTCCTTAGTTATTGTCAAATATCTTTGTGAGGAGTATGACTTGCCTGCAGGAAGTTGCTACACTGTCTTTTCAATAGGGATTTTCTCACATTGGTGGGTGAACATGACACACCAGCATGCCAACTCTAGTTAGTTTCCATGGCCCACTAGCCACAGTCCTGTCCTAGAAACAGACCCATGAAAACTGTATGGGAAGGAGAACCACCCGCAATGAAAGACAGGTTTCTGTACAAAGACAAAAGGAAAAAATTCACAACCGCACCTTTTTCTTACATTTTAACAATTTATGCCGAAAAGAGGTTATAAGGGATAACCAAAACAAAAACTGTCACACAAAAATGTGCTTGCTTTTAATCCCACCGATGGTGTTTGGTAATAGGAATACTGAGAAATATAATTTCTCAGTAATAGGAACACTGAGAAATATAAAGATTTTTTTTTTTAAGATTTTATTTATTTATTTGTCAGAGAGAGTGAGCACAGGCAGACAGAATGGCAGGCAGAGGCAGAGGGAGAAGCAGGCTCCCTGCTGAGCAAGGAGCCCGATGCAGGACTCGATGCCAGGACGCTGGGATCATAACCTGAGCCGAAGGCAGTTGCTTAACCAACTGAGCCACCCAGGCCTCCCGAGATTTTTTTTTTTTTATTTGACAGAGATCACGAGCAGGCAGAGAGGCAGGCAGAGAGAGAGGAGGAAGCAGGCTCCCTGCTGAGCAGAGAGCTCTGGGATCAAGACCAGAGCCGAAGGCAGAGGCTTTAACCCACTGAGCCACCTAGGCACCCCTATAAAGATTTTTCTAAAGAATTAAAGAATGGCAATTTTTGTTGTACTTTAGGTTTAAAAATACAGAAGACACCAAATGAAACAATGGTTTTGTTTACACAGGTTTATAGCGGCATAATTTTGATGATGTTGAAAAACTGTAATGAATTTAGAAATGCAAAGTTTCACAGACCAGTACCCCTGGGGCTAATAGTACATTATATGTTAATAAAAAATTAAAAATTAAAAAAGAAATGCAAAGTTCACATGACTGGAAAAAAATTTGTGTTTAATTGCTTATTATTTTTGTGGCTAAGCTAATATTTTAATAATTACTTAACATAAAATTTAAGTCTTAATTTGCTGTTAAAACAAACTGAACATACCAACCAACATACCAGTAAAATGTAATTTTTGAAATAAAAAGGAAAATCTGAATATGGCTTGGAATTATGGTTATAAATCAAATGTCCATATGTTCTAGGAATATATACTTAAGTATATATAGGTGAAATGATAAAAGACAAGATTTCCCTTAAAATTCGTCATCAAGAAGGACTGTTGAAACAAATGAAGAAAATGTTGATAATTACTGAACTTGGTGATCAGTATAATGAGGTCAAACTATTAAAAAATAAATAAAATACATGTTTAAAAATTTTCAAAATAAAAACATTGAAATAAAAAAATTAAAGATATTATTTATAATATAAAAATATCTGGTATCTGGGATTAAAGCTAGCAAAAGCTAAGTAAGCAACACCTCTACATAAAGACTAAAAAACATTACTGATAGAAATTAAAGACATAAATAAATGGAGAGACATACCATATTCATGGACTAGAGAACTCATGTAAAAATTTTAATTCTCTCCCCAAACTGATTTATAGATTCAGTGAATTTCCAACCAAAACCTCAAAAGGTTTTCCTTTCATGGAAATACACAAATCAGTTGTAGTCTTTAGGGAAATGCAAATATGCCATGGACTGCTAAGACACTCTTGAAGAAGGTAGGCAAAACTGCTCTACCACATATGAAAACTTAACATAAAGCCACAATAGTTTAGTTAACATAACTCTGGAGCAAGACCAAAGAAATGGAAATACTCCAAAACAGACTCTCACATATATAGAGCCACTTGGCTTGTCATAAAGGTGTCTTTGTAGAAAGGAAGGCTGTGCCATAAGCTATTTTCTCTCAGGTTCAAACCCATTTGTTTAAACACAACTCTATAATATTGCGGCTATAACTCCGCAAACTACATTTTGGTTTTGCCAACTAGTTCCATGTTAGACTCTCCCAATATAAGGCTTTAGAGTAGACTACAGAATTGTAGGAGTAAAAGGGGACTTGGCCCTTCCTGTGGGCTTCCTGCCTGTCTCTTGTTTTTGTGTCACCCTAGCAATACTTCTTCACTTCAGCAGTGGCAATGCCTTCCTATAACTGCAGCTGAGCCTAGTTTATAGTCTTCCCATTTGCAGAACAAGCCTCACTGCATCCTCCACCCCAGATACCAGCACGAGTGTGCTTGTATTCTCTCCTTAGATAACTGAATTTCTGCTGCATGATGTTCTAAGTCTTAATAATTCCAACCTCTTCCATGGTATTTCTCTAGCTATAGCTAGAGGTAGCTGTTAGTGTTCTCTTTTTGTCTTTTTAATTACCTACAATTTTAAATTTTACAAACAACTTTACAGCTAATCAGCACCCCCCCACACACACACATTAAAAACTCTGTTTAAATAACTGGTATGGTTGTTTCTTTTTCCTCACTGGACCCTGACAGATACAACATTCTTTTCAATGCATGGTATAGAATAACTAGATATCCATATGGAGAAACAAAATGAATCTTTACTCCTACTTCATTCTGTACACAAATTCCAGGTGGATTGTAGATATAAATATGAGAAGCAAAATCATACAGCTTTTAGAAGATAACATGTAGTAGAATATCTTTAAAACACTGGGGCAGGGAAAGAGTTCTTCAATAGGACACAAAAAGCACAAATCATAATACAAAAGAAAAATTCATATATTTGACTACTTTAAATCAAGAACTTCTTTTCATTATACGTACATTGTTAAGAGTAAAATGCAAGTCATGCAGAAGACATCTGTACTACACATATAAGGAATAAAGTGCTTATCCAGAGACATGCAGAATTCACACATATCAATTTTTAAAAAGTGCCAAATAGGCATTTAACAAAAAAGGATAATCCAAACAGCTAATAAACATATGAAAAGGACCTTAACCTTATTAGTCATTTGGGAAATGAAAACTAAAACCATAATGAGTGGACAACACCAAATTTTTAGTGATGATGTGGTACAACGGCAGTTCTTATAGACTGCTAGTAGGAATGTAAATTGGTATAATCGCTATGGAAAAGAGACTGGCTTCATATAATAAAATGAAGATATGAATACAATGTGACCCAGCAATTTGACTTCAATGTATATACCTCAAAGGAATGTGCACACTTATCACTAAACATGAGTGTGTTCACGGTATTATTTTTAGTACCCTTAAAACTGGAAACAATCTAAATATCCATGAACAGAACAGATTAACAAATTGTTATCTATTCATATAATAGAAAACTCTACATTGGTTAAAATGAACTACTGCTATGTGCAACAACATAGATGAATCTCATACACCTGATTTTGAACAAAAGAAACCAGTCACAAATAATGTAAAATTTCGTTTCCATAATATTAAAAATATAAGCAAAGTTGGACTCTAATGTTTAGGGGTGTATACTTAGGAGACAGAAACTATTCAGAAAGGAAGTAGTTACCATAAAATCAGGATAGTGTTATCTAGGGGAGGCAATGATGATGGGGGAGACCAGAAGGGACTTCTGTGTACTAGTGATGTCCTATTTCTTATATGAATGGTGGTAACAGAGCTGTGTACTTTATGATAGATCATTGAGCTGTATATTTTCCGTACATTTCTATATTTCTATTATTATAACTAAAAAGATAAAGATAAAATTCTCAGTTAAAATTTTGAGCATAAAAAGGCACTTCAGGTTGAAGTCTGTATAGGTAATTTTTTAAAGAGGACAATTCTTTTTATTATTTTTTGTAAAAATACACATCTGTACCAGCCCAATGAATACTCTCATGTATTTCCTTGTGCTGCTGATTTATTTTGTAGCAAGGAGTATACATGCTATCTTTCTTATGTTTTGGTAGAATTCCAAAGGAATTTGCTTACTTAAAAAAATAAACGTTTTCTTCATCATTACACAAGAATATGCTATTAAGAAACATTCCACAGGAGAGTGCTGTCAGCAGAATTATAGCAGAACTACAGTCCCACCCATAATCTAATCACAACCTCCTAACTTCTTCCATTGTAAAGCAAACTGCTGAAGCAGCTACAATATATAGATGTGCTTCAGGTTTTTAATTAGTTAGTCTTTTAAAAATAACAAAAACCGAAAATGCTGCAAATATAAAGCAGGAGGCAGGACTTCCAGCTGTGGCAAACTGAAGAGGTCAGCAAATCCTTTCCCCTCAAAACAACTATAAAACTGGACAAAAATGTCAAAAACAATCATTTCAGGACTCCAGAAAACAACCAAAGTCAAACAACAAATTCAAAAGTGTTTATTTATGAAAAATTATGGACCTGTGCGTGAGAACAATGAGAGTCAGTGGTGTTACTGCTTGATGCTCCTTACCTTCACTCAAGCACAGTCCATGCAGTAGTTGGCCATAAAAACCAGCAACTTCACTGCCTGAGGTTACTGATGTGATCTGAAGTGGAGGATGAAAACCCTACACTCAGTAGCATTGACCATAAAAGCATTAAACTCAACTGGAGAAGAAAAAACTGCAAATCTGAGGTTGCTATTCCAGCTGGGACATAAATCCTGAAATTTAACAAGGAGATTCTGGAAATGAGAGCCACAGTGGGCGAGGTAAACTCTCTACACATTCCTGGCTAACTGGAGGCTGCTCGTGTACTCAAGAGCTGATCTGAGGGGGCCTAAGTTCTGCACATACTCGTGGCTGACTGAGAGCCTTCCCACATGTGAAGGGAAGAACTCAGAGGCTTGGGAGAAAATAATAGCTGGGGCATAGCTGAAAACTAGATGAGCTCCCTAACATAATCACAAAGGATAGAAGCCTTACTGGCTCAAGATATTTGAGCACAATCTTCAACCAATCACTAGCTGACACTAAGCTACAGAGATACAAAGGGGCACCCCAAGAAGGCCAGCCTAAAAATTAAAATATAATTTTTAACAACCTGAGTGGCTGTACCCCATGAGGAGAAAGACTGTGCACATTAAGTCCAGTCAAGTTACTGAAATATAAGCAAACATACACAATAAGAGCAATGTGTCAATAATGACAACCCTCAGATGGGAGGGAGGCTGGGGAAGAATCAGATCCAGAGTTGTTACAATATATTATTAAATATGTCCAGTTTTTAACAAAAGAATTATAAGACATGTAAATAAACAGTAAAATGTGACTCATACTCAGGGGAAGAAGCAGTCAATAGAAATTGTTTCTGAGTGAGCCCAGATGTTGTACTCAGTAACACTTCAAAAGCAGCTATTATAAATATGTTCAAAGAATTAAAGGACATTGCCACTATAAACATTTGGGTATACGTGCTCCTTCAGATCCCTACATTTGTATCTTTAGGGTAACTACCCAGCAGTGTGACTTCTGGGTCGTAGGGTAGCTCTATTTTCAACTATTTGAGGAACCTCCATGCTGTTTTCCAGAGTGGCTGCACCAGCTTGCATTCCCACCAACAGTGTAGGAGTGTCCCCCTTTCTCTGCATCCTTGCCAACATCTATTGTTTCCCGACTTGCTAATTTTAGCCAACCTATGGAAAGAACCTAGATGTCCATCAACAGATGAATGGATAGAGAAGATGTTTTATACACACACACACACACACACACACACACACACACACACACTGGAATACTATGCAGCCATCAAAAGAAATGAAATCTTGCCATTTGCAACGAGGTGGATGGAACTAGAGGGTATTATGGTGAGCAAAATAAGTTAATCAGAGAAAGACAATTATCATATGATCTCTCTGATAATGAGGAATTTGAGAGGCAGGGTGGGGGTCTGGGGGGTAGAGAAGGAAAAAATGAAACAAGATGGGATCATGAGGGAGACAAACCATAAGAGACTCTTAATTTCACAAAACAAACTGAGGATTGCTAGGGGGTGGGGAGAGGGTGGTTGGGTTATGGGCATTGGGGAGGGTATGTGCTATGGTGAGTGCTGTGAAGTATGTAAGCCTGATAATTCACAGACCTGTACCCCTGGGGCAAATAATACATTATATGCTAATAAAAATAATTTAAAAAAGAATTAAAGGAAATCATGCTTAAAGAATTTTTTTTAAATGGTGACAATGACAACAAGTAGAATATCACAATATAGAAACAAACTAAAAAACAAAAAAGAAATCAAATTCTAGAGTTGAAAAGTACAGTATTAGAAATGAAAAATTCAGTAGATTGGCCCAATAGTGGATCTGAAATAGCATTAAGAATCAGTTAACTTGGGACGCCTGGGAGGCTCAGTTGGTTAAGCGGCTGCCTTCCGCTCAGGTCATGATCCCAGCGTCCTGGGATCGAGTCCCACATCGGGCTCCTTGCTCGGCAGGGAGCCTGCTTCTCCCTCTGCCTCTGCCTACCACTGTCTGCCTGTGCTTGCTCTCTCTCTCTCTGACAAAAAAAAAAAAAAAAAAAAAGAATCAGTTAACTTAAAAGATTGATCAATAGAAATTATACAATCTCAAGAACAGGAAAGTTTGAAGAAAAATGAACAGAGCCTCAGAAACCTATGCAATAACACTGAGTGTACGAATATACATCTAATGGGAGTACCAAAAGAAAAGGTGAAAGAACGGGGCAGAAAAAAAATCTGAGGGCGCCTGGGTGGCTCAGTTGGTTAAGCAACTGCCTTCAGCTCAGGTCACGATCCCGGAGTCCTGGGATCAAGTCCGACATCGGGCTCCCAGCTCCATGGGGAGTCTGCTTCTCCCTCTGACCTCCCCTCTCATGCTGTCTCACTCTGTCTCTCTCTCTCAAATAAATAAATAAAATCTTTAAAAAAAAAAATCTGAAGAAGTAATGGTTTAAAGTTTCCCAAATCTGATGAAAATATACAGATCCCGAAAGCTCAAAAATCTCATGCAGGATATACACAAGAGTTCTGCATCTAGACATGTCAGAGTCAAAGATCTATCAAGTCAAAGAAACTCCTGAAAATAATGAGGAAAAACAATATAATGGTTGATTGACTTCCCATCAGATACAATGGAGATTAGAAGGCAGTGGAACGCCATATTTGCAGTGGTGGTGGTGAGCAGGCAAAAATTCTTTATCTAATAAAAAAAGACCCTACCTATCCAGGGCGCCTGGGTGGCTCAGTGGATTGGGCCTCTGCCTTTGGCTCAGGTCATGCATGGTCTCAGGGTCCTGGGATTGAGCCCTGCATCGGGCTCTCTGCTCGGTGGGTAGCCTGCTTCCCTTTCCTTCTCTCCCTGCCTCTCTACCTACTTGTGAACTCTCTGTCAAATAAATAAAATCTTAAAAAAAAAAAAAAAAAGACTGATCTTTCAAAAATAAAAACATTCCAAAATAAGTAATGGTGGACAGACTTTGTTGCCAGCAGATTTGCCTTACAGGAAATAACCCCAGATGGTAATTCAAATCCACAAGAAGAAATGAAAAACTAGAAATGGCAAATATGTGGGTAAATAGAGGAATATATATGTTTATTTTATTTTTTTATTGCAGTATAGTTAACAACAGTGTTATATTAGTTTCGGGTATATAATACAGTGATTCAAAAATTCTATACATTACTCAGTGGTCAGTATAAGAGTATTCTTTAATCCCCATCACCTATTTCACTCATCTCCCCTCTGGTAACTATCAGTTTGTTCTCTATAGTCAAGAGTCTGTTTCCTGGTTTATTTCTTTTATTTCTCTCACCTACCCCCTTTCCTTTGTTTATTTTGTCTCTTAAATTCCACATACAAGTGAAATCATATAGTATTTGTCTTTCTCCAACTGACTTATTTTATATATGGATATATAGACACACACACACGGACTATTATTTCGGCCATAAAAAAGAAATAGTCATAAAAACACATACACTACACTTTCTTTATCCATTCATCTATTAATGTACACTTGGGCTGCTTTCATAATTTGGCTACCGTAAATAATGCTGTAAATAATGCTTTCAACTAGTGCTTTTATATTTTTTGGGTAAATACCCAGCAGTGCAATTACCAGATCTAGGGTAGTTCCATTTCTAACTTTTTGAAGAAACTCCATACTGTTTTCCACAGTGGCTACACCAGTTTGCACTCCCACCAACAGTGCAAGAGGGCTCCTTTTTCTCCACATCCTTACCAACACGGGCTGTTTCTTGTGCTTTTCATTTTTGCCATTCTGACAGATGTGAGCAGATATCTCATTGTAGTTTTGATTTGCATTTCCCTGGTGATGGGTGATGATCATCTTTTCATGTGTCTGTTAGCCATCTGTATGTCTTTTTTCTTAAGATTTTATTTATCCATTTGAGAGAGAGACAGAGGGTGCACCTGAGCAGGGAGCAGCAGAGGGGAAAGGGGAAGGAGAGAGACAAGCAGACTCCACACTGAGCACAGAGCCCAATGTGGGGCTTGATCCCAGAACCCCGGAAGCATGACCTGAGCTGAAACCAAGACTTGGATGTTTGACTGAGCCAGCCAGGCACCCTGCCTGTATGTTTTCTTTGGAGAAATGTCTGTTTGTCTTCTGCCCATTTTTAACTGGATTATTTGTTTTTTGAATGTTGAGTTGTATACGTTTTCTATATATTTTGGATACTAACCTTTTACCAGAAATGTCATTTGCAAACATCTTCTCCCATTCAGTATGTTGTCTTTTAGTAGGTTTGTCTTCAGTAGGTTTGTTTCCTTTGCTTTGCAGAAGCTTTTTATTTTTATTTTTTTAAAGATTTTATTTATTTATTATTTGACAGGGAGAGAGACAGCGAGAGAGGGAACACAAGCAGGAGGAGTGGGAGAGGGAGAAGCAGGCTTCCTGATGAGCAGAGAGCCCTATGTGGAGCTCAATCCCAGGACCCTGAGATCATGACCTGAGCCGAAGGAAGATGCTTAATGACTGAGCCACCCAGGCGCCCCAGAAGCTTTTTATTTTTATATAGCCCCAAAAGTTTATCTTTGCTTTCGCTTCCCTTGCCTCAGGAGACATGTTTTTAAAAAGGTGGTGTCAGAGAAATTACTGTCCATATGTACTCTCTTCTAGGATTTTTATAGTTTCAGGTATCATATTCAGGTCCTTAATCCACTTTGAATTTATCTTTATGTATGGTATATAGGCCAGTGGTCTAGTTCTCCCAACACCATTTGTTGGAAAGGCTGTCTTTTTCTCATTGCGTACTCTTTCCTCCTTCGTCAAAGATTATGGGACCATATAAATGTCCATTTATTTTTGGGCTTTCTATTGTAGTCCACTGATCTGCCTACTTTTGTGCCAGTACCATACTGTTCTGACTACTACAGCTTTGTAGTATAACTTACAATCTGGAGTTGTGATACCTCCAGATTTTTCTTTTTCAGGATTGTTTTGGCTATTTGGGGTTTTCTGTGGTTCCATAAAAATGTTAAGATTGTCTGTTGTAGGTCTGTGAAAAATGTTGTTAGCATTCTGATAGGGATCACATTAAATCTGTAGATTGCTCTAGGCAGTATGGACATTTTAGCAATGTTTATTTTTATTTATTTACTCCACGAATATGGAGTATCTTTCCATTTGTTTGTGTTGCCTTCAATATCCTTCATCAGTGTTTTATAGTTTTCAGAGTACAGGTCTTTTACCTCCTTGGTTAGGTTTATTCTAAGGTGTTTTATTATCTTTAGTAATATTGTCAATGGGGTTTTTTTAATTTGTTTGCCTCACTATTGGTATATAAAAAAACCTAATGGGGTTTTTTAAATTTGTTTGCCTCACTATTGGTATATAAAAATGTCATAGATTTCTGCACAATAATTTTTGTATCCTGCAACCATACTGAGTTTATCAGTTCTAGTAGTTTTTTTGGAGGGGTCTTTAGGATTTTATATAAAGTATCATGTTGTCTGTAAACAGTGTAAATTTTACTTCTTCCTTACCAATTTGGATGCCTTTTATTCCTTCCTCTTGTCTGACTGTTGTGGCTAGGACCTCCAGTACTATGTTAAATAACTGTGATGAAAGTGGCCATCCCTGTCTTGTTCCTGACCTTAGAGGAAATGCATCTCATCATGATGTTGGTGTGGGTTTTTTATATATAGCGTTTATAGAACAGCTTGTTGAGGTATAATCCCTCTAATTTTACTTTGTTGAGGGTTTTTTTTAAAAAATCATGAATGGATACTGTACTTTTGCAAACGCTTTTTCTCCATCTATTGAAATGACCATATGGTTTTTATTGATGTGATGTGTCACACTGATCGCAAACATTGAACCACCCTTGAATCCCAGGAATAAATCACAATTGATTGTGGTGAATGGTTTTTTCATGTATTGTTGGGTTCAGTTTGCCAATATATTAAAAAGTTTTGCATCTGTGTTCATCAGATATATTGGCCTGTAGTAGTTCTTCTTCTTCTTCTTCTATTTTTTTCCAGTAATGTCTTTATCTGGTTTTGGTATCAGGGTAATGCTCGCTTCACAGAATGAATTAGGAGTTTTCCTTCCTCTTTGACTTTTTGGAATAGTTTAAGAAGAACAGGTATTAAGATCTCTTTAAATGTCTGATAGAATTTACCTGTGAAGCTGTGCGGCCCTGGACTTTTGTGCGCTGGGAGATTTGTGCTTAATGGTTCAATTTCATTGCTGGTAACCAGTCTGCTCAAATTTTCTATTTCATTCCAATTCGGTTTTGGGAGATTATATATTTCTAAGAATGTATCCATTTCTTCTAGGTTGTCCAATTTGTTGGCATTTAATTTTATATAATAGTCTCTTACAATCTTTAGTATTTCTGTGGTGTTGGCTGTTATTTTCCCCCTTTCATTTCTGATTTCTTTTGAGTCATCACCCGCCACCCCTCAGATGGGTCTGGCTAAAGGTTTATTGATTTTGCTGATTGTTTCAAAAAACCAACTCCTGGTTTCATTGATCTATTCCATTGGTTTTTGGGGGGGGTTCATTTTGTTTTTGTTCTGTTTTAGCTTCTATTTTGGTTATTTCTGCTCTAATCTTTATTATTTCTTTCCTTGTACTGCCCTTAGATGTAAGATTAGGTTGTTTATTTGGGATTTTTCTTGCTTCTTGAGGCATAAGCCCATATTTCTATAAACTTTCCTCTTAGAACAGCTTTTGCTGTATCCCAAGGATTTTTGGACTATTTTGTTTTCATTTTCATTTATCTCCATGTATTTTTTTTATCTTGTCTTTGATTTCTTAGTTGACTCGTTCATTGTTTAGTAGCATGTTATTTAACTTTTGTGTATTTCCAGGCCTTTCTGCTGGTTTTTCTTGTGGTTGATCTCGTTTCATAGTATGGTCAGAAAAGATGCATGGTATGATTTCAGTCTTTTTGAATTTGTTGATACTTATTTATGGCTTAATATATGATCTCTTCTGGAGAATGTTCCATGCCTGCTTGAAAAGAATGTGTATTCTGATGTTTTTGGATGAATGTTCTGAATGTATCTGTTAGATCCATCTCAATGTGTCATTCAAAGCCACTGTCTCCTTGTTAATTTTCTGCTTGGATGATCTATCCATTGATGTAAATGGGTGTTAAAGTCTCCTATTACTATTGTATTACTTCAATTACTTATTGTTTGTTATTAACTGCTTTATGTGTCTGGGTTCTCCCATGCCGGATGCATAAATATTTACAATTGTTAGATCTTGTTGGATTGTACCATTTATGATTATATAATGTCCTTCTTTGTCCCTTGTTACACCCTTTGTTTTAAAGTCTATTTTGGGGGCACCTGGTGGCTCAGTTGGTTAAGCATCTGCCTTTGGCTCAGGCCATGACCCCAGGGCCCTGGGATGGAGCCCTCATCGGGATCCCTACTCTGTGGAGATCCTATTTCTCCCTCCTCCCGGCTCTTGCTCTCTCTGTCTCTCTCAAATAAATAAATAAATCTTTAAAAACAAATAAAGTTATTTTTCTATTTTGTCTGGGGCACCTGGGTAGCTAGTGTCTGCCTTTGGCTCAGGTCATGATCCCAGGGTCTTAGAAGGTCAAGCCCCACATCTTCTCCCTCTCCCTCTGCCTGTCACTCCTCCTGCTTGTGCTCTCTCTGTCAAATGAATAAATAAAATCTTAAAAAAAAAAAAGTCTGGGACGCCTGGGTCGCTCAGTTGGTTAAGCGGCTGCCTTCGGCTCAGGTCATGATCCCAGCGTCCTGGGATCAAGTCCCACATTGGGCTCCTTGCTCGGCAGGGAGCCTGCTTCTCCCTCTGCCTCTGCTTGCCACTCTGTCTGCCTGTGCTCGCTCTCTCTCTCTCTAACAAATAAATAAATAAAATCTTTAAAAAAAAAAAAAAGAAAGTCTATTTTTTCTGATTTAAGTATTGCTACTCTGGCTTTCTTTTCACTTCTATTTGCAAGATAAATGATTCTCCAACCCTTCACTTGCAGTCTGCATGTCTCTTTGGGTCTGAAACAAGTCTCTTACAGACTAGAAGAATATACTGTTGGATTTATAACATATATAAATTGTACATATTTATAAATATTTTAACATATTACATCATATAAATGTATGTATATATTATATATGTCATGTAATACACATAACAATAACACAGGGGGGAAGGAAACAGCTATATTAAAGCAATATTACTGAATTTTATGAAAATTAAGAGTATTAATCTGAAATAAACTGTTCAGAAGTTAAGATGCATACTACAGAACAATCAAGGAGAAAATAACTAAAAACAAAAAGAGGATTAAGAAAATAAAGAGATGAATTAAAAAAAGTTTAATGTAAAAGAATATAATTTTGAAACATAAATTTCACAAAAGAAATAATGTAGAAACAAAAGAAATGTGAGATATATAGAAAGCAAATAGCAGGGATGCCTGGGTGGCTCAGTTGGTTAAGCGGCTGCCTTCGGCTCAGGTCATGATCCCAGCGTCCTGAGATTGAGTCCCACATTGGGCTCCTTGCTCGGCAGGGAGCCTGCTTCTCCCTCTGCCTCTGCCTGCCTCTCTGTCTGCCTGTGCTCGATCTCTCTCTCTCTCTAACAAATAAATAAATAAAATCTTTAAAAAAAAAAAAAAGAAAGAAAGCAAATAGCAAAATGGCAAATGTAAATTTAATTATACCAATAAGTACACTAAATGTGAATGGACTAAACACTTCAATCAAAAGGCAAAGATTATCTGATTTAATTTTTAAAAATCAAGATTCAACTACATGTTACCTACAAAAGACATACTTTATATTAAAAAATAGGTATAGGTTAGACATTAAAGAATAGAAAAGATATGCCATACAATTAATAGCAGTAAGACAGCTGGAGAAGGTATATTAATATAAAGGCAGGAAAAATTTTAAGATAAGAAATATTACTGTAGACAATAAGGGACATTTCATAATGGTAAAAGAGTCAGTATATCAGAAGATACAACAATGATCAATGTAGACATACTTAAAAATAGAGCCCCAAAACTCACAAAGCAAAACTTGGCAGAAAAGAAGAAACAGACAATTCAATAATTATATTTGGACATTTTAATATCTACTCTCAAAACTAGGAACAACTAAACACAAATTAAGAAAGGACAGAAAAGATTTAAAGTACATCACCTAATTTGACCTGTGTGACATTTATAGAACACAGTACCTAATGAGAATAGAATACATATTTTTCTCCAAGCACATTTGGAACCTTCTCTCGAAAAGTCCAAATGCTAGGTCATAAAGTAAGTCTCAGTAAGAGGAAAGGATTGAAATCAAAGTATGTTTTGTTAGCCCACAACAGAATTACAAATAACAGAAATACAATTTGGAAATCCTCAAATATTAGGACATTAAAGAAAACATTTCTAAATAATCCATGAGTCAAAACAGAAATCAGATATTAGATATTAGAAAATATTTCAAACTGAATGAAAATTAAAATATAATACATAAAAATTTATTGGATGCAGTGCTTAGAGGGAAAAATTGTATCTTTAAACAGCTATGTAGGAAATAAAGGACTCCAGACAGTAATATATGTTTCTACTTAAAGAATACTAGAAAAAAAGCAAATTAAACCCAAAGCAAGCAAAAGGAAGTAATAAAATCAGAATGGAAACAATAAAAAAACTCAAGAAAATCAATTAAAAGATGGTTCTTTGAAAGATTAAAAAATTGATAAACCTTTAGCTAAACTGATCAAGAACAAAGACACAAACTGACAAAATCAGGAATATAAAAGGGGACATCACTATTGAGCCTACATAAATTAAAAGAAAATGTGAAAAACAACTTTGTGCTAACAAATCAGGAAATTTATATGAAACAGAAAAAGTCCAAGAGGGATATAAATTACTAAAAACAAATCTCAAAAACAGAAAATCAGAATAAACCTAGAACAAGAAATTGAATCAGTAATTCCACATATTTTCTCAATGATCACTCCAGTTCCAGATGGCATCATTAATCAGTTATATCAAACAATTAAGAATAGTACCAGCGTTTCACAAATTCTTCTAGAAACTGAAAAGAGACAACTTCCCAACTCATTCTGCAGCCAAAGTCAGACAATGACATCACAAGAGATGAAAATTACAATTCAATATCCTTCATGAATATAGATGGAAAATCCATAAACAAATGAGTAGGAAATCAAATCTAACAACATAAAACTGAACCCATGATAAAAACATTCAGCAAACTAGAAACAGAAAGGAACTTTTTCAATGTAACAAAGAGCATCTATGAATAACATAGAGCTAATAAATATCTTATTACACAATAAAAGACTGACCACTTCCCCCTAAGATCAGAAACAAGGTAAAGATATCTACTTCAGCCATGTCTACTAAAATTTTACTAGAGGTCTTGTCAGTGGAAAAATGCCAAAAAAGAGAAAAAAGAGTAAAGTCACCTAAACTGAAGAGGAAAAAAAAACTGGTTTTATTTGTAGATAACATGATCCTCTATGTAATAAATCCTAGGGAACACAAACATACTACTGGAACTAATAAACAGGTTTATCAGGGTTGCAGGATACAAGATCATTACATAAAAATGCATTGTTTTTCTATATACCAGTAATGAACAATCTGAGGATGTAATTAAAATTTCACAACAGAATCAAGAGGAATAAAATACATAGAGACCAAATTTAATAGAAGTGTAAGATGTATACCCTGCAAACTGCAAAATAATGCTGAGATAAATTAGAGAAGATTAAAATATACCAAACATTTCATATTCATGAATTGGAAAATTCAATATTAAGGCAGCAATTCTCTCCTAGAGACCTAGAGATTCACTGCAGTCTCAGTTAAAACTGGGATCCCTATATATCATCGATGGGAATGTAAAACGGAACAGCCACTTTGGAAAACAGTCTGGCTGTTTCTTAAAGGTACCATATGACCCAGCAACTCCATTCTTATGTATTTACACAAGGGAAATGAAAAAACATTTGTTCATGGGGTGCCTGGGTGGCTCAGTCAGTTAAGCATCTGCCTTTGGCTCAGGTCATGATCCCAGGGTCCTGGGGCTGAGCCCTGTATCAGGCTTCCTGCTCAGTGGTGAGCCTGCTTCTCTCTCTCCCTCTGCCAACTCCCTCTGCTTGTGTTCTCTCTCCCAAATAAATAAATAAGATCTAAAAACAAAAACAAAAACAAAACTCCTGTCCACACAAAGACTTACATGTCAAAATTCATAGCAGTAGTATAGCCAAAAAATGGGGTCAAATTCACCAACCAGTGAATGGATATACAAACTGTGGTCCACCTATATAACAAAATAAAAAGGAACAAACTACTACTTATTAAGACATGGATAAACTTCAAAAACATTATGCTAAGGGAAAGATGCCAGACACAATGATAGCATTTATAAAAAATTTTTGGAAAAGACAAATTTGTAGAGACAGAAAGCATTTCAGTGGCCATCTAAGTTTCGGAATGGAATGGGGGGGGGGTTGACTGTAAAGTGTTAAATCTCTCTTGGGGGTAATGAAATGTCCTAAAATTGGGTTGTGGTAATAAATGCATAACAGTGAAATTTGCTAAAAATCACTGAATTACATATAGTTCCCCATTACTTGTGGTCAACTGCTGTCTGGAAGCAGATGACCCTCCTTCTGACACAATGTCAAAAGGTCAATAAAGTAGCCTAATGCTATGTCACAATGCCTATGTCATTCACCTCACCTCACCTCATCATTTTATCATTATAAGAAGGATGAATATAGCACAATATTTTGAGAGAAGGGAGAGGCCACATTCATAAGCTTTATTACCATATATTATTATAATTGTTCCTTATTATTACTGTTCATCTTTTGCTATGCCCAAGTTATAAATTAAACCCTATCACCTGAAACTAATATCAGTTTAGCATGTTAACTGGAATTTAAATAAAAACTTTTAAAAAAAGCTAAAAATTTTTTTAAAAATAAATCTTATCATAGGTTTGTATAGGGAAAAACATAATATATATAAGGTTTGGGGGGGTGCCTGGGTGGCTCAGTAGGTTGAGCAGCTGACTCTTGATTTCCGATTAGGTCATCATCTTGGGGTCCTGGGACAGACTCCCTTGTTGGGCTCTGTGGTCAGCTGGGAGTCTGCTTGAGGATTCTCTCTCCCTCAGCCCCTCCCCAGGCATGCTTGCTCTCTCTCTAAAATAAATCTTTAAATAAATTTTTAAATATATATTTATAAATACATATTATCTTTAATTCGATCTATTTTAGTCTATTTAATCTATATATAATAAAATATATAGATATGTCTCTAAATATTTAAATATATTTATATAAAATAAATCTTTAAATACATATTTATAAATATATTATACTTTTATACCTAAATCTTTAAAAATGTGTGTGTGTGTGTTGGTGTGTCTCTATCTATACATACAAAAGATTTGGTATAACCTGCAGTTGCAGTTTCAGGCATCTACTAGGGTCCTGGAACATACCATAACCCCTGTGGATAACGGGGGTACTGTATTCATAATGGTATTTAAATTATGCCTCCTGAGGCTGTTAGAACAGAAACAAATTATCACTTCAGAGTATAAACAGTTTATAATATTCTAGGTCCTATTCTGATTTTATTTGTATAGTTTCTTCCCTTGATATTTACAGTTTTTCCATTTATCCGCACAGATCACATATTAATCACTTATTCAAAGAAATACAGAGAAATGGTATTTCTTTCTCTTTTTAAATATGTTTGGTTTAACGCTAATTGTCTTAGAAATTGCTATAATGTGTTATATAATATAATGGTTCATTAATATAACACGGTTATATTATATTGGTTATGGTTAATTAATGGTTAATTAATATATGATAATATAATGGTTAATAATATAAACTATAAACCAATTTTTTCAACTGCTACTTTGTTCTATGGTCAACCAATGTCTTCTGGCTTTTTCATTTATACTTCATTGCCATTTTATCAAATTCTTTAAAGCAGCTACCATCAAATTTAGCATATCATAACCAACTGGTGGGCTTTAGAAAAAGGAATACAAAAACTGAAGCAATTCTATTTCATTAAACTCATGGCAGGGCCTAAAAATTTGTATTTTAATGAGCTCCCAGCTGACTTTGACTTTTTTTTTTTAAAGATTTAATTTATTTATTTGACAGAGAGACAGCAAGAGAGGGAACACAAGCACGGGGAGTGAGACAGGGAGAAGCAGGCTTCCCACTGAGCAGGGAGCACGATGTGGGGCTTGATCCCAGGACCCTGGAATCATGACTTGAGCAGAAGACAGATGCTTAATGACTTAGCCACCAAGGTGCCCCAGACTTTGACTTTTAACAAGATTCAAGAACTATTGCATGCATTCATAACTTTAATGTACATAACAATCTGGAATTCTTAAAAGTCTTAAAAGGTACATTGATTTACTATATCTGGAGTGGGGAATGGAGCTTCTGCATTTATATAGCAAGCTCCCAGGTGATGCTAGTGGCAGGCCTTTAAGATATGTTGGTATCTTACTTGGTTAAATATTAAATATACTAAAATAGTAAGCATGGGATTTTAATACATGTGGCCTTCCCTTTGGCTAGGGTATAACTTCCTATTTATTCAAACTTCTTTTCTGCTTGCCATTAAAGCTTTTTTTTTTTCACATACACAAAACATTAAGCTACAGTATTTAATGTGTATCACCATAAATAAGTGTACATTTACTGTTTTATAATCTATTGTTAGCATACTTTTATGAGACTAACGCACACTGCCTATGAGACTAATGCACACTAATGCGCTAAGAAGGCATTGTTAACATACCTTTTTTTTTTTTTTTTTGGTCAGAGAGAGAGCAGGAGCGAGCACAGGCAGACAGAGTGGCAGGCAGAGGCAGAGGGAGAAGCAGGCTCCCTGCCTAGCAAGGAGCCCAACGTGGGACTTGATCCCAGGACGCTGGGATCATGACCTGAGCCGAAGGCAGCCGCTTAACCAGCTGAGCCACCCAGGCGTCCCTGTTAACATACTTTTATTTTAAAATTTGCAACTTTCCTAGATTCAGTTGTTATGCCGTTGAATTCTTGAGAATTTTCTAGGTATGTAACTATCATTGACATTGTTATAACTTAATTTCCTTCTTGCATATATCTATACCTTATTTTGTTCTACATTTTTACACTGGCTGATGTTCCATAATAGCATTATTTCGTTGATGCCTCTACTTTTTTATCTTGGTTAATGTGGACTTTTAGCTACAAATATATAGGGAAAACCTTTTTATATAGGGAAAATGTATTTCCTTTATACTTTTCAGAGTTGTCAGAAATAGTGTTGATATTTATTAAATATTTTTAGAATATTTAAAAATATTGTGGAGACATCATGATTTTTACTAATTTTCTTTTTAATTTTACCAGATTATAAATCCTTGGGGAAAAAGGACTCTACTAGATGTATTTTTGAAATTTCCTAGTGCCTGAGACAATACTTTCTCTATCCTAGGTCAATGAATGTTGGTTTAATTGATTTTACTGTTTTTCCTAATAAAGAAAATGAATTATGTAAATACTTATCCTTTCACAGAAGCAATCTTAAATTTCTACACTAAATTTCACTTGGTCGTGGTGAATATTTGTTTTAAAAATACTGAACACCTTTTAATGTGCATTCTATTTCATTACTTTATTTAGAATTTTTTCATCTGTGTTCATCAACAAGATTGGCTTTCATTTTTATGTTCCGATCATATCAAGGTACCATATCTATCTGCCTCACAAAATAAAACAGTATCCTTCAGTATTTAGTAGATATTTATATGATAGAGGTATTATCTGCTGAAAAATATTCACCAGTGATTGCAGCAAATTTTCTTGTGTTTCCTACTGCAACTGACTTATTCAAAGCATTTAGTGTACTGTTCTAAATTTTTGTCTAGTTTCTAAATTTTTACAAAAAATTAACCATTTCAAAAGTTTGCATTTTGGAGGGGTCGGGGTTGGGGGATGAGGTAACTGGATAATGGATATTGGGGAAGGTTGTAATGAGCACTGGGTATTATATAAGACTAATGAATCACAGACCTGTTTCTCTGAAACCAATAAAACATTTTATCTATCCAAAAAAAAAAAAAGGTTCTTGGGGCGCCTGGGTCATTAAGCACCTGCCTTTGGCTCGGGTCATGATCCCAGCTTCTTGGGACTGAGCCCCACATCAGGCTCCCTGCTCAGTGGGAAGCCTACTTTCCTTCTTCAGCTCCCCCTGCTTGTGTTCCCTCTCTCACTCTCACCGCCCCTCTCTCTGTCAAATAAATACATAAATTCTAAAAAAAAATTCTCACCTTAATTTTATCTACATTATTACTATTTTCTTAGATCTTTCTGAGATTAACTAGTCCATCATATATTTTTTTCTCACTGAAATAGGCATATAGAGTTGAATAAAACTTAGCTTTGTCAGCCTTAAGAGCTGAATAATTGGTTATTTTTTTAAAAATGTTTTTCTAGTATAGCTTTCTGTAGTATATATTTCCCTTTTTCATCTATTTGAAAATGTGCTATGTTTTGCTACTCTATATAGTAGAGTATATAACCTAATAATCTAAGGATTATCTAAGGATTACCATAATCTAAGGATGCTGTATGTAAAATTTATGCTGAAAGTATTTATGAAATACTGGAAATATTTAAATTTAAATAAAGCATATATTCCTACCATTTCCATTTCATTCTTTAAAAAAATTATTTATTAGAGAACAATTAACTTTTGGTTCAGGTGAACTGAAATTCTGATCATAAGATATTGACACCTACTCAAGTGTTCTTGGTATATATATATATAGTTCTTGCATTTATTAGGTTTTGTTTCCCATGTTTTCCTGTTACATAATCTGGAACACATCTGCTGGCAGCACAGTGTATAAGACATATACCAATTTTATAAATGAAGTTTTGAGATAAATACTTTATATATTTTCACTGTATATGAA
This sequence comes from Taxidea taxus jeffersonii, assembly GCA_003697995.1. Classification (NCBI taxonomy): domain Eukaryota; kingdom Metazoa; phylum Chordata; class Mammalia; order Carnivora; family Mustelidae; genus Taxidea; species Taxidea taxus. The sequence continues at coordinate 297,670 of ML104986.1, read as the reverse complement.
TCAGAAATTATTTTACAGTGATCATGTATTTGCCTATATAAATAGAGCATGTCTATTTTAGTTGAGGATAAATTCTAAGTATGCAAAAACATTCTAAAAAGTAAAAAAAATTAAGAAATTTATCTTGTTTGAGGTGTATTTTCAATAAAATAGGTAGAGTGAGGTGCACAAATCATTATTCTATGTACTTCATGCTGGTTCTTCAACCACAATATGAACTTTTGATACAGGATAAATTTTGGAACACATATTTGGAAAAAATGGAATGGCAAATGTTGTAATTTATTCTACCTCTGATTTTTAATTATTATAAACAGAACAATAAAGGAAATGAAGTAAATCACCCACAACAGGAACATCAAACATTACAAACAATAAACTTTCATATGTTGGTGTTCTAACACAGGGCTCTACATAATCTTAGCTCTGTGCATTGAAGCCTGCTGGCATGATGCAGGGAGCAAAACAGCTCTAAATGAGCAAAGTGATCATAATCAGCTAAAAATGTCTACCTCAGACCCACCTGGGAAAACAGGGGTGGGCTTAAATGTTGCTAGTAAGAGATAAAAAGGACTTTCTTCTATGGTCCATCTATGGTTAAATTATCAGATCTTCTTCATGCCTCATTTAAGGGGTAAGGGAAGGATTTGGCTGCTCAAACACCTGGCAGGGATGTATCTGATGACTGAGACCTCACTTTTTCTCAAATCCATTTTTCATCAGCAAATGACACCTGCAACCCTTTGAAGGATAATCTATATTTTCTCCCACTTAAAAAGACAGCTAGCTGAAGGGAAGGAGATGAAAACACCATCCCAGGTATAGATCTGAAGCACACCAGCCTTTGGATCAAATACACATTTAAGAATTTTATATTACCAGTTTAAAATATATTTATAAGTTAATATAATATAGAGATTTATATAACTGCAAACTATAAAATCTCAGGTAAGGAGGGATGCGTTTGCTTCAGCTACAGCTCATTAGCCATGTTAGAGAAGCCACCTGTTATACTACAGCTAGAATTTCAGGTGTACATTACATGGTAAGAGGATTTTCAATCCTCCTTTGGGATGTGAATTTGAAAGCCTGCATTGGGTGACAGAGGTGCCTGTTTCCTCTCCCTTCAGCGAAGATAGAAGACCTTGAACCACAGCGAAGATTCAAAGATAGCAATCAGAGACAGTCATGCAAAATGTGGTTGAATACAGAAAATGGTCTGCTGCCTGGGATTCTCCTGGGAGAGGAACACCTAACAAAACCACCAGAAAAATGGAAGGCTATTAAATCAAGCAAAACTAAAGTGGGATTAATGGTGCAATAGTTTCAGTAGTGGGAGCTCAGAGAAGGTGACCACAAGAAAACCATAAAATGGATTTAGAACTAGGACACCATCAGATTGTTGTTGGGTTTTCTTTTGCCACTTAAATCCAAACTACCATCCCAGGGAAAAAGAGAGGCTTTCCTGAACCCACAGGGACAGGGTTCCACATAAAAAGATCTCAAGATTATTACTACTACCTCCTACCAAATAAATGTAAATTACTTCCACATGGATCCTGACTCTCTCTCCTTGAAAGCCTTGCTCTGCTTGTTCTTAGTTTCATCTCGCTTCAGAAAAGATGAAACTAACCATCAAAGTCATGAAGGATGAGAAATGCCAAGTCTGTTTGCCAAAAAATGTCTATCTGAAAACTATCACTTACAACATCTAATAAAAATAACTAAAACCTAGCCCCTGTCTTCCATTGACTGAAAAAGTTCCACTATGGCAAAATAAAAATTATTGTTTATATCCAGCAATTTGTAATTGGGTCACACAAATTCCCACAAGAAACAATAAATTGTTATTGGGTCAAACAAATTCCCAGAAAAGAAGCTGCCATGGTCCAAGAAAGAGGCTAGAAAAGTGGCTTTACATACTTTTATTCCAAGACTCTATCTCAAAATCCCTGTCTGTTCTTAAAGAATATAGTAGTTTGGGTGAACAATGTAATGAAGTGAACACCAGGTAGGAAACATATTTATCGCCAAATAAGGTCAACAGGGAATCTCAAGTTGAAAAGGAATTCTGAAGTGTTACACTAATTTAAGTAGCAACTACAACCAATAAGAGAAATAGAATGAGAATACACAGTATGATAAATATAGGAGTCAAAAAACTAGCAGGTGAAGTGGCCACTGAGCCACCCAGGCGCCCCCTGGACAGGGAATCTTAAGCAGGCTCCAAGTTTAGCAGCAAGCCCAACGCTGGGCACAATCTCAGCACCCTTAGATCATGACCTGAGCCTAAATCAAGAGTCAGATGCTTAACTGAATGAGTCACCCATGTGCCCTGAACTATTTTTAATAGATGGCTGAATACAAACAACTTTCAAAAAAAAATTTTAACATCAGAAAAGTCTGTAGTTCAGAAAAAGGGGTAAAGCATAATCTTAGAAAGTTGAGTGCCCAAAGATTCCATAATAATTCCATAATATTATTCCATAATAATTCCATGCATAATCTCAAAGGTGGCTGGTTTACTAAACTTTCTTTCCTTCTAGAGAGCTATCTATAAGACTTATCCTTGTCACTCTTCTCACATATTTTTAACACTATATATAAAGTTGCAAGAAAGAGAGCAGAAATCACATATTACACAAAATAAAATTCCCTCCACTTCACCATTGCTTAGGATGGAATGGCAACTTCTAAGCTCCCTGGTGCTGGACCCAAAAGCCAAAAGTTCAATTTCCTTTCCAAATGGCAATTCTTAAGCATATAGCTTAAGTCCTGTAAAGAGTTAGTATGTCACATGAAGGTAGAACAAATTTATATCACATTAGAATTATTCTATTTTACTTTGCAAAGACAGCCTTTTTCAAAGTCAAAATCATACTAAAAATGAAAAAAATAGTAATATGAAAAGAGATCCTCAGTGATCCAAAATATACAGGAATAAATCTTATAAGGGATGAAGACAGATAGGTAACTGATGAATACAGATATGTAAAAATGTAACATTTTACTGAAAAACACAAAAGACAACTTGAATAAGCAAAATTAACCACATTCCTGAAAGAGAAGGGGGTCACAGACTTTATCTTCCAAAAATGACCACCAATTCCACATTACCAATGAAGTCTTCAAAACTTCACTGTTCCTCTCATGAGAGATGGGCCCTATATTCTTCCCTTGAATCTGAGGGAAGCTTCTAACAAATAATGTTATTCAAATGCTGAAATTCTCCCAAACATAAGCCGATCAAAGTTCTCTTTTGACCCTTGGAGCTGAGCTACCATATAAGGAGGTCTGGCTCTCCTGTAGCAACCATGTTGAAGTGACTACACAGACACCCGGGGAGCCCTTGCTGTTTAGCCTAGCCACCATTTATGTTGAGGAAGGAACTTTCAGGTAATTCCAACCTTCAGCCTTAGAGCTGTCAGGGCTGACACCAAATAAAGCAGCAACTAACTATCCCAACTGAGTCCTTATCAGACTGCAGATTCATAAAGCATGTTGTTTTTAGCTCTAAATTCTCAAGTGGCATTACTAAGCCATTTCAATTAAGTGGGAAAATATTATTAGCATGTAAAGTACTGATTCATCTGTAAATTTAACAAAATTACAATTAACACTAACAGAATTTTTGAGAAAATCTGATAAAATGACTCTGCGAACTCACAATGCACTACATATAACAACTATGCCATAAATGAGATGTTTTAGAAACTATAATGTTGCAAAATTTTGATATTTTTGTGAGAAGTAGTACATTACTAATTGTAGGTGAGCTGTGAAAAGGTAAGGATATATACTACTATTCCTGGTGCAAGTACTAAAAACATAATGCAAATAAATACAGCCAAAAAGGCAAAAGGAAAATTGAAATAGAATTTTTAAAATATAGTTCAAATGATCCCAAAGTAGGGGGGGGGCAGGCAAAAAGGAGCATAAAAGCAAAAAACAAGAGATGATAGAAAACAAATAATAAAACAGTAAACCCGAACTTTACCATATCACTAATTATGTTAAACATTTATGAACTAAAAATCCAGTCACAAGGCAGACTGTCAGAATGGATATTAAAACAATACCCAACTATATCCTATATATAAGAGACACATGTTTAACCATCAAGATAGGTTAGAAGTGAATGAATGAAAAAGGACGTATCATACCACTTCTATAAACATAAGAAGTCTGGAATGGCTATATTAATAGTAGATTAAATAGATTTCAAGACAAAATTTATATAAGATATAAAGAGACATTTCGGGATGCCTGGGTGGCTCAGTTGGTTAAGCGGCTGCCTTCGGCTCAGGTCATGATCCCAGCGCCCTGGGATCGAGACTCACATCGGGCTCCTTGCTCAGCAGTGAGTCTGCTTCTCCCTCTACCTCTGCCTGCCACTCTGTCTGCTTGTGCTCGCTCCTGCGCTCTCTATCTGACAAATAAATAAATAAATAAAATCTTAAAAAAAAAAAAAAAGAGAGACATATTATGTACATTAAAGGGTATTTCATCCGGGGGACATAACAATCATTAAGTGTGCCTGTGCCTAATAACCTATCTTCAAAATAAACAAAGTTAGATTTACAGAACTAAAAAGGGACTAGACAATTCTATAATTATAGTTGTGATTTTAACCTCTCATTAATTGGCAGAAGAGCTAGCCAAAACATCAAATAAGACATATCTGGGGATGCCTGGGTGGCTCAGTTGGTTGAGCACCTGACTCTTAGTTTCAGCTCAGGTCATGATGTCAGGGTTGTGAGATCCAGCCCCACATCAGACTCCAAGCTCAGCGCAGTCTGCTTGAGATTCTCTCTTCCTCTCCCTCTGCCCCTCCACTCGCTTGCCCTCACTCAAGCACATGTACACACTCTCACTCACTCTCCCTTTCCTCAACTTAAAAAAAATAAAAGACATATTTGGCCTTTCCTTAATTAGTATTTACAGAACAACACACCTAACAACAGCAGAATATTCTTTTCAAGAGCACAGGCTATGTTTAACAGAACATATTCTGAGCTGTAAAACAAGTTTCACTACATTAAAAAAGAGGGTGGCTCAGTCAGTTAAGCATTTGCCTTCGGCTCAGGTCATGATCTCAGGATCCTGGGATCAAGTCCCATATCCAGCTCCTTGCTCAGCAGGGAGCCTGCTTCTCCCTCTGCATGCTGCTCCCCCCTGCTTGTGCTCTCTCTCATTGACAAATAAATAAAATCTTTAAAAAAAAGTGTAAGGGAATACTATAAAAAATTTTAGGCTAATAAATTTAGGAACCTAGATGAAACGAGCCAATTCCTTGAGAGACAGAAATAACCAAAAGTGACCCCAAAAGAAACAGGTAACCCAAATAACCCTATATCAATGAAAGAAATTACATTCATAATTTAAAAACTTCCCTTAAGGAAAACTTTTGACACAGATGGCTTCCCTGATATAGTCTATCAAATGTTTAAGAAAATAACAAAATAATTATATAAACTCTTTCAGAAAATAAAGAAGAGAACAATACTTAATTCATTTTATAAGGTCAGTATTGTCCCAATATCAAAGCAGACACAGACATCATAAGAGAATTATAGACCAATGCCCCTCAAGAACATACATAAATTGCAAAAATCCTTAAAATGTTATCAAATTGAATCCAATGGTATATACAGAGGAAAATTCATCACAATCAAGTACGGCTTAACCTGGGAATGTGAGGTTGGTTTAACGTCTAAAAATCAATTTACCACACTGGAATAAAAAAGAGAAAATGAACACAATCACTTGAATAAATGCAGAAAAAGCATCTGACAAAATTCAATACTCTTTTCATGATTAAAGGCAGATAACTTCCTCAACCAGATGAAAATGGACAGCAAAAACCATACTCAGTGATCAAAGTCTCTATGTTTTTTAAGATCAGGAACAAGGCAAGGATGTTCACTCTCACCACTTCTATATATTGGAGTACCTAGCTAACACAATAAGGGGAAAAACAAATAAAAGGCATATGAGAGAAAATTGAAGAAAAACTGTCCTTATTGACAGATGATATGATCATGCATGTAGTAAACTCTACAGAACCTTCAACAAAACTACTAGAATTAATAAATTAATGTAACAAAGTTCTAGGATGTAAGGTTAATATACAAAATTCACTGTATCTCGAAATACTAGCCATGAACAATTAGAAGATAAAAATTTTTAAAAACCTATTTATAATAAAATGAAAAAATAATAACTTAAGAATAAATTTAACGAAGATGTGTAAGATCTATATACACTGAGAACTACAAAACATTGTGAAGAGAAATCAGAGACAACCTAAATAAAGAGAAATACCATGTCCATGGTTTCATGTTCATTAGCTTCAAAAACTGAATACTGTTCAAACAGGAAATCTTCCAAAATTTGTCTTTAGAGGGGACCTAGATGGCTCAGTTGGTTAAGCGACTAACTCTTGGTTTTGGCTCAGGTCATGATGTCAGGGTCCTAAGATCCAGGCCGGTGTCAGGCTCCCCACTCAGTGTGAAATCTACTTGTCCCTCTCCCTCTGCTCCTTCCCCCACCTGTGTGCTGTCTTTTCCTCATGACCAAAAGCAAATCTTGAAAAAAAATCTATCTTTAGAATTAGTGCAATTCCAACCAAACAACTGATTTAAAAATCCATATGGAAAAACAGAAGATCTAAAATACACAAGATAGTTTTGAAGAACAAATTTGATGGACTTACACTATCTGATTTCAGGACTTATTACAAAGTTATAGAAATCAAGACAGTGTGGTATTGGCATAATGATAGAGACACATAAAAGATGAGAGTTGAGTCCAAAAATAGACCCAAACTTACATGTCAACTGATTTTAAACAAAGGGGTGAAGGTAATAGAGTGAAAGAGTTTTTTCAATCAGTGCTGCTGGAACAATAAGATCACTAACCACATGGGGAACAACAAACCATATTGTATATCTCACACTACAGACACAATTAATTCAATGTTGACCACAGACCTAAATATAACAGCTAAAACTATTAACTTCAGGAAAGAAAAATAGAAAATTTTGTGATTTGGGGTTAGGCAAAGATTTCTTAGGATACGAAGAAGCACAGCTTTTTATATTAAAAAAAAGATGAAATGGACTCCATCAAGATTAAAAACTTCTCCTCTTCCAAAGAAACTATTAAGAAAATGAAAAGGCAAGCCACCAAACAGGAGAAAATATTTTTTAAAACAATGAAAGACGTGCACCCAGAATATATATCTCTCCTTCAACTCAACAGTAAGAAGACTAATAATCCAATCAAAGATGGCAAAAGATCTGCACACTTTAAAAAAGAAGATACGCTAATGGAGAATAAGCCCATGAAAAGATATTCAAAGAAATGCAAATTAAAGCCACAGTGACATTCCACACATATGCACTAGAATGGTTAACATTTAAAAAGAGTGACATTTTTGGTCCTAATCATACTATATTGTAATTACGAGTATTTCTCTATTTAGATAAAATGCAAGCTCTAGAGGGAAAAAAAAAAAGACTTGACAATTAGTGATAGTGAGGATGTGGAACAACTTGAACTCTCATATGTTGCTTGTGGAAATGTAAAGTGTACAGATACTCTGGAAAACAGTAAGGTAGTATCTTACAAAATTAGGTATATACTTCACATGTGACCCAGAAATTCCACTTCTAGGTGTTTATCCAAAAGCAATGAAAAAATATATATCCACATAAAGACTTGTATACAGAAGTTCATAGCAGCATGATTCATACAATAGCCAAAAATGTGCAATCCAAATGCCCATCAAGTTGAATATACTTTACTGCACCCATATTACAGAATACAATATTACAAACAAATGAAATTGTACTAAACAAAACAATGTGGATGAATCTCAAAACATTATGCTAAAAGAAGCCAAACACAAAAGACCATGTACTATATGATTCCATTTGTCTGGAACTCTAGAAAAGACAAAACTAGTAACAGAAAGCAGATCAACGGTTGCCTGGGGTTACAGATGAGGACTGACTGTAAAGGCATGGGAAGAAACTTTTCAGGGTTAGAGACCCATCCTATGTCTTGACTGTGGTGGTTGCATGGTTGTATATACTTACCCAAATTAATCAAACTGTGTAATTAAAATGAATGAATTTTGCTGTATGTAACTATAACTTAATTATTTATTTTTGAAGATTTTACTCATTTACTTGAGAGAAAGCACGAGAGAGCCAGAGAGAGAGCACGAGTGGAGAAGAGTGCAGAGCAGAAGCAGACTCCCCACTAAGCAGGGGAAGTGAGGCTCCATCCCAAACTCCGAGATCATGACCTGAGCAGAAGGCAGACGCTTACCAACTGAGCCACCCAGGTGCCCCAATATAACTTTAATTCTAAAAAATTTAAAAAACAAAGACAATGGTGCTCTACTTCACCAATAAAAGGAATGACATTAACACTGAAATCATGAGCTACATTTTTTTCTCCATAGACTTAGCCAAAATTACACTACTGATAAAAGGTGTTAATTAATACATTTCTATAGAGTAGTCTGGCAATATATACCTAAACTCTTGAAAGATGAGTGGACTTTTTGATGCAGCAATTATTTTCTACAGAAATAATCAGACTAAAAGTAAAACTATATATGAAAATGGTATTGGAAAGCCTTTCATAATGGTGAAAAGTAATTAGGAAAAAAGCCCTGTATGTCTAACAAAAGGGGACTGGTTAAATAATGAAATGTCCATCCAATTAAGATTATATGAACAATATACATGTGTCTTTTAAAATATTTTTATTTAAATTCAATTAAGTTAACTATATGTTATATGTATTATTACTTTCAGGGGTAGAATTTGGTGATTCATTAGTTGCAAACACGTGTCCTTACTGATGTATGAAGATGTACTCAATGCTGGTATTTTTCCCCTTTAATGCATACTATGCCAGTATCTTTCACTTGTACAAGTTATGAAACAAACAGTAACTAATAACTACCATAACAGTTAGATTTCTATCATTAGAAGAAAAAGAACTAATCACTCCTGCCCTATTTTATACCACTTTGGCATATGAGGCTGTATTTTCTGTTTAATTCTTATGATAATAATAATAAATTAAAAAATAATCTTTGGACTCAGTATTACCACAAAATATTCAGTATTATCACAAAAGATCTGACATGAACAACTATTTCATTTCAAAAGAGCTCTGACTCACAAATTTAATTAGTTATTTTAATAATTTTTTAAAGATTTTTTTTTTTTTTTAAATTTGTCAGAGAGAGAGAGAAAGCACACAAGCCGGCAGAGAGGCAGGCAGAGGCAGAGAGAAGCAGGCTCCCCGCTGAGCAAGGAGCCCAATGCGGGACTCGATCCCGGGACCCTGGGATCATGACCTGAGCCGAAGGCAGCGGCTTAACCCACTGAGCCACCCAGGCGCCCCTATTTTAATAATTTAGTGACAGTCTGCTCTGTGGGAAAGGAGTAACAGAAGGTTCTAGTATATACTTTCTAGGTATTATTTGGGCCTCGGTTCCTTACCTATAAAAGGAAAATGGCTGGGGGCGCCTGGGTGGCTCAGTGGGTTAAAGCCACTGCCTTCGGCTCAGGTCATGATCCCAGGGTCCTGGGATCGAGCCCTACATCAGGCTCTCTGCTCTGCAGACAGCCTGCTTCCTCCTCTCTGCCTGCCTCTCTGCCTACTTGTGATCTCTGTCTATCAAATAAATAAATAAAATCTTTAAAAAAAAAAAAAAAGGAAAATGGCTGGCTATGGAATTAGGTCATTTCTAGTTCTAAGGAAGAGTAATCTATTAAAAATCTGTCAACACTTTCAAAAATTACAGAACTGGCAAATGTAAAGTGCCCAGAAATAAAACTTTGTCAACGAGTCTGGTATTCCTTATAAATATTCACTTTAAAAAAAGGACTAGGATCCTTGTTAAAACCTGGTGAATTTAAACCTAGGGAACATTCACTATAACATAAAATGGAAATTCAATCTGTCAAGGAGACTAACAAAGGCAGGAATCACAACTGAAAAGTGATATATCCTCAATGGTTTCCTAGTTACTAAAATTTAAAGTCAATTATCTTACTTGAAGACAGTGAAAATGTATGAGCATGTCATTATAACCACATCAGCATCAGGTAAAGAGATGTCTAACAGTCCCACAACTACAGGTGATTTCAAACAGGAAAGAATAATATACTACTGGTTACTCAAGGCTAATGATTTATTGTGCCTACTTTAAAATGTTTCCCAATTCAATTAGGTTCATATATTCAAAAATGAAATACAACTTCCTTCTCCACTTAACAAATAGTACCAAGTCTAACAAATTTACCCTGCAATTAAGCATATCTTAATTCAAAGGAAGTAAATAATCTACGCAAAATGCTTGTAAACTTGACTGTAAAGAAAGAAGACTTGAGTTTTACTTGTTTAATGCCAAATCAAAGAAAACAAGTTAAATATAGGGGCACCTGGGTGCCTCAGTTGGTTAACTGTCTGCCTTCCACTCAGGTCATGATCTCAGGGTCCTGGGATCAAGCCCTGAGTCAGGCTCCCTGCTCAGCAGGGAGTCTGCTTCTCCCTCTGCTCCTCTCCCCTGCTAGGGCTTTTTCTCTCATAAGCAAATAAATAAATATATAAATAAATAAATAAAGTCTTAAAAAAAAAACGTTAAATACATACACACATGAAATGTAACTCATTTATTAAATATTCTTAGGACAATAGCCAATTTTTCATAACCAAATAAATATTTTGTTATCTGAATGTTCTGTGCAGCTGTCTTCACAAATTACACAACGAAAATAACTTGTAGTATGGTCCTTGTACCTTGGTGCCTCATTTTTAAGTTAAATTATAACCCAAACCAAACTGAAATACAAGCAACTGGCCCAAGCAAAACTGCATTAGATGGGAAAATAAAACTACCATCAAGTCTGGCTGGAGATGGTGGTAATGAAATGTGGCGCTGCAACATACAAGACACAGCCAGACCAAACAAAGCTGAAACAAGGGAAAGGCTCCATCCTACTGCTGTTTAGACCCCACAGTGTCTCACTTATATATTCTACAAAGCAACTGCTAAGAGAAGAACGCATCTCTTATTTTCTAGCAGAAAAGGAAATGATTCTTTATCGGCTAATAGCAGGAGATTTCTTAAAAAAAAAAAAAAATTTTTTTTTACTTATTTATTTGACAGAGAAAGAGAGAGAGAGAGAGATCACAAAAGTAGGCAGAGAGGCAGGCAGGGGGTGGGGGAGCAGGCTCCTCTCTGCTAAACAGAGAGCCCAATGCGGGGCTTGATCCCAGGACCCTGAGATTATGACCTGGGCCGAAGGCAGAGGCTTAACCCACTGAGGCACCCAGGTGCCCCCCTCCTTTTTAAAAAAGATTTTAATTATTTACTTATTTGATAGAGAGCTAGTGAAAGAGCACAAGTAGACAGAACAGCAGGCAGAGGGAGAGGGAGAAGCAGGAGCGGCACCCCGCTGAGCAGGGAGATGGACGTGGGGCTTGATCCCAGGGCCTAGGAATCATGACCTGAGCCAAAGGCAGATACTTCACCGACTGAGCCACACAGGTGCCCCCAAAAGCAAGAGATTTCTTAAACAGTTTCCCTCAGTGATATGTAAAAGTACATTTTTATTAGGGTCTCATTTCTTTACTAAAGAAAATGAAAATGTTTCAATATTTTCCTTCCTTTTCTGCCGGTTGGAAACACAAGTGGGAATGGGGAACTAGAGAAGTGTCTGCAAGATCTACATAGGCTTTTTACTAATTTACATCGATAACCAATCAAAAGTTTCTCCTTTGAAGCCCAGGCATCAGGATTCCAATATTAAAGTTCAGATGACCTTCTCAGTCCAAATGCAATGACTGATAAGACATTTTCTTCTCCTTCCATACCTCCTTTGATTATATTCCCTTCAGTCTAGAGATCTAAGGCTATACTGTAGGAGGATTTAAAATATATAAGAATATTACATTTTCAAAAACTCAAGGCTATACCAACTCAATCACAATAATAACAGTTCTGCAAAGTTTTGGTCAGCCTGCATTGTACATAAGACAAAAGTTGTACATTTGTCTTATGTGTAAAATTATAATTTTACATAGTAGAACCAAGGACTTATGCATTTTATCTTCTTCAAAACTAATGCCTATTTTTATTGAGTCAGTAAAGTCCAGAATGCTATTTAAACTAGATTCTTCTGTAATTAGTTAAGTAGCTATGATTCTTTTCCAACTTTTTCAAAAGAAGTATATTCCTGACCTATAAAAGAATGTTAATGCTCACTATGTCTTCAATATCACTATTTAATAAGGAAGGCATCATTGTAAACATGCAATTATAGTTCATTCCCGAAAGAGACTTGCATGGAAAAACAAATAGAAGCTTGGGAAAAGTTACATTCTCCATTCTAGAGGGTTTTCTGATTTTAAGACAAATGTAACAGTTAGAGAACACACAACCAAGAAAAAAGGACAGGAACATACCTGGGGGAAAGATGACTTTTCTATTTTAGAAAATCTCAGAATATGCCATCTAGCTACACTACTGATGTAATTTTTGAATGTTAACTTTAAGGACTGATGCAATGGAAGGAGTGCCTAATAAACACTTCAAGTATATTTGTTTTAATCATAGAAAATTTGGAATCATAGGATACTTTACTTTACATCCTGATCAAGAAAATGAATTTTAGGGGTGCCTGAGTGGCTCAATCGGTTAAGCCTTTGACTTTTGGTTTGGGCTCAGGTCATGATCTCAGGGTCCTGGAATTGAGCCCAATATCAGGCTCTGCACTCAGCAGGGAGTCTACTTCTCTGCCTTTCGCTCCCTTTCCCTCTGCCCCTCCCCAATGAATCTTAAAAAAAAAAAAAAAAAAAAAAGTGAATTTTACTAGCAATTCACTCTATAATAAAGCCCCTGAAGATTAGAATACACAGTTATACTACAATCCTTAGCAGTAGGATCCTTGACTCTAGAATTGACACTTGGATAGAGAGATGGATCTTTTCCAAAGAATTCTAATTTCTTCCATAACTCTGTGAGTTACAGTCTGGGGGGAATAAAAGTAAAACAATTCTATCACATGTAGAAGCTACTAATGTGAGTTAGGAATGGCACGAATGAAATATATTACCAGGTAGAATGGTCAGCAAACTCTTCCTTAGGGTCCAGGCCACTGTCCAAGTTGACTACCCTCCCAGTTTGATGGGGTACTGCACTGCTTAGGGGAGAGAGGGCGATCAAACAGGAGGACTAGGAAAGGGGGGCAGCAACAGTGTAACAGTGTGGTGTTGACATTTAATCCCACTATATATAACACACAGTCTCTTCTCCCTTGAAGACAATCCTTTCCTAGCATATGCAGCAACAATTTCCACCTGAGATGGCTAATGGTTATTTATGCCTTCCCAAAGTTCTTTCTCAACTTATTCTGATAAACAGATCCATCCTCTACTATCTAAAAAGACTTATTTAGAAATTTTTAAATTGAAGGTGGGAAAGATCTCCTTTCCTCTTCTGGTCAGTTAAACAGGAGGCTCTTGGTTTCGGCTCACATGATCTCAGGGTCATGAGACTGAGCCCCACACCTAGCTTCATACTGAGTGTGGAACCCACTTAAGATTCTCTCTTTCCCTCTCCCTCCCCCTTTTCTGAGGAAAAGAAGAAGAAGAAGAAAGAAGAAGAAGGAGAAGGAAGAAGAAGAAGAAGAAGAAAAGAAGAAGAAGAAAGAAGAAAGAGAAGAAGAAGAAGAAGGGAGAAGAAGAAGAAGAAGGGAGAAGGGAGAAGAAGAGGAGCAGCTGTAAGAATGTATATTGAGCTTGCCTCGGCTTTGTGGAAAAAATAATTCCAGAAAATAAACACAATTTCCAGAGAAAGAGAAAGGAGACAAGAATACAAGATAACATTCAAGTCTTACATTTCATATATACATAAGGCTGGTTCTACTTTTATCTTTAAGTCCAGTTATGTGAGCCAACAATTCTTTTCTGGTAGTTAGAGTTGAACTTTTATAATCCAAGAGACCCAGCTCATACACCAATCTTTACTAGATACTCATTTTCACCTGTGTAAAAATATTACCTTTTGGGGGGCGCCTGGGTGGCTCAGTGGGTTAGAGCCTCTGCCTTCCGCTCAGGTCATGATCCCAGGGTCCTGGGATGGAGCCCCGCATCCGGCTCTCTGCTCAGCGGGGAGCTGCTTCCCCCTCTCTCTCTGCCTGCCTCTCTGTCTACCTGTGAGCTCTCTCTGTCAAATAAATAAATAAAATCTTAAAAAAAAAAAAGAAAGAAAAATATTACCTTTTGTATCCCCCTCCCTTCCCATATCATAAACATAATTTGCTCCTCAAGGTGCCTAGGTAGTTCAGATGGTTGAACGTCTGCCTTCAGCCCAGGTCATGATCCCAGGGTCCTGGGACGGAGCCCTGCATCAGACTTCCTACTCAGCAGGGGAGTCTGCTTCTCCCTTTCCCTCTGTGTGCTTGCCTTCTCCCTTACTCTCTCTCTTTCTCTCAAATATATAAGTTACCGAAAAATCTTTAATTTGCTCCTCAAGCCCCTGGGAGATGGTATTGTTTAAAATAATGATTTTCAGCCGCGCCTGGGTGGCTCAGTTGGTTAAGCAGCTGCCTTTGGCTCAGGTCATGATCCCAGGGTCCTGGGATTGAGCCCGGCATCCGAATCCCTGCCCAGCAGGAAGCCTGCTTCTCTCTCTCCCTCTGCTGCTCCTTCTGCTTCTGCTCTCCCTCAATAAATATTTAAATATATATATAATCCTTTTCTGACATTTAATCTTCCACACCTTACATTATATGCTACCATGGACACAAATCAGTAGCTCCTTTGTCAAGAACTCCCCTCATCTCTCCCAAAACTACTTCCCTTCCCTAGTATGCAAGCCTTGAACTTGATCAGCAAAGGGCAAGTGATCATAGCTGGGTTATAATGCACTATTTATACATATATCCATGATAGTCATTTCAAAGGTGCAAAAAAGAAAGGCAGCCTTATTGAAGTGTGTTCCTGCTTTTAAGATTCTTAGGACAGAAACAATCTAACATCAACTTTCAAGCCACTTGGATTTGGAACTACTTCTGGTTTTGTTTTGGTGGTGTTTTTGCTCAGAAATCTGAAGAAAGAATCTCTAACCATTCCCTATATAGCAAATCCTAAGGAAGCTGTGAAAAATTATAGCCTTTTCAGAGAGTTTAATCTCACCACACATAAACAAAAATAAATCATTTTGCTTGTTCAGAAGTTATTAAGTATCATCTGATGAGAATATAACTACTACTGCCAAAACTTGCGAATCTATCATATTTTAGTAAAAGACTACAGCTCCTTTCTGCTATCCTGGTTACTGAGCAATAGCCATTTTTTGCAATCTTTCTTGTCATTCTCTTTTTAGAGATGTTGGGTTGAAATTCTAATGTGTTCTAATGCGGACCATACCCTGACTTAGGCAGTCTAACAGCTGAATAAAGCCTGACACAGTGTTCATCAATTATTAACACTAGCAGAAACCATTAAAGAGTCTAGTACAACATCAATAAATTAGCTGAACAAATGAAATAAATGAATAGTGAGAGCCTTTGATGTGCAATTTTCATGGGAAAGATTGTTACCTTCATTTTTCAAAAAGGAAAATTGATACACAGAGATGTTAACAAATTTGCCTTGGGTCACAAAGAATAAATGGCAGAACTGGGACTGGATTAAAGTCGGCTGGACTCTATAGTATGTATTCTTTTTTCTATACTAGGCTGCTCTCTCTGAACTCTGAAGTTCTATGAAGCAGCAATTACAAAGCTCTCCCTTTATACTTCCTAAGGACCCCTTTGACCACAATTACATTTCACAGAATTCTCCTTTTTATTATAAATCACTCCTTTTGGCAAGCTTATGGAGTAAGTTAAGGGGAATATGCAGGGAGGACATGGAGGGAGAGTTAATGGGGACCGCCCACAAAAGTTCTACTTTTAGAAATGCTATTCTATTATATATAGATCAGCCTACTTTAGGAGTGCTCAATTTTGGTTTCATTAAGTATGTATGTATTTTAGAGCCAGAACTATATTTAAGAAACCCATTGTATAATTTTCTAGCATCTGGTCACAAGAATATTTCAAAGAAACCAAAGTCCTTTGTTTCATTAATATATGTCCCCTCCTCCCCCAACTATCTTCCCAGCTGGTTATTATTCATTAGTTGGGAGAGAGCATCTCTCAGAAATCTGGTTAAGGAAAACTTTAAAAATACAACAAAAATCACAAATATAACAAAAACCATTCAGTTTCTGAGCTGTTTCTATGCAAGGATAGGACCTGTTTCCTTTCATCTTTATCTCCATGACACTTGTTACACAGTAGGTGTTTGTTGAAAGGAAGGGCTTTCTAATGTAAACCTGGTTAGAAAACAAGTTTTATAAAATATTTTTCACTGAGTTCTAAGATGGAGTAACCTTAATAAAGGTAAGAGAAATCCTAAAATAATGTTCCATAAATATTTATGTAGTTAATGGGAACAAGAAAATCCCTTGCAAACTATGGCTTCCCCCAAAAAGATTAAGTATCACACAAATGAAAGACTTACCACATCCTGATAAAATACAGTGGTAAAAAAATGTTCTAGACCTGTTAGTTGTAAAGAACCATGTATATCCATAAGTTTTCTGAAACTGCTAACATGTTAAATGTTGCATTTCAATGATCTAAAATCTTTTTTGAAGACAAAAATGTTGACAAGCCTACACATTCTCTTACCCTCTATTCTTCCTTCTTTTTTTATGTTTTCCCAAGCTATAAGCAATACATCAGTCTTAATGTATTAAGACCAGAATGTATTAACAGCACAGAAAAAGTTGGTCCTGACAAAGAGACATTTTACTTTTGAAAAGAGAAGAAAAAGCTGCTGTGCAAGTGCTACATGTCACCAGTCCAAAGAGGTTTTGCTCTTTGGCAGGACATTTAAGAAAAACTTGTATGTTGGTACTGTACTTACAATGATTTCTAAGTCTTTCTTGTTCAACAAGGAGCACCTACCTGCCAACATTTCAAAAAATGATAAAATGACATTCAGGACATAGAAGACAGGCTAGTTGTCCAAAGAGAAAAGAAATCTGATACCAGCATGACAAAGGCTTTTTATTTTGGAAGATATGTAACAACCACATTACTGAAAACGAAGCTAAGAAAGGGATATTACCCAGTATGAACTGTTTTACTTGGATTAAATGCCATAAAACTTCCAATGTGTCTTCTGGGATACCTCAACGTAAAATCAACAAATTTTGTTTCCTACAGGAAAAAAAATGGTCCCACAGAATGGATAGTCTCATTTTATAGAGTACTATGAAAAGTTTGGTCTATTTATTTATTTATTTATTATTAACGATTTTATTTATTTGACAGAGAGACACAGCGAGAGAGGGAACACAAGCAGGGGGAGTGGGAGAGGAAGAAGCAGGATTCCCTCTGTGCAGGGAGCCCGATGTGGGGCTCGATCCCAGAACCCTGAGATCATGACACGAGCCGAAGGCAGACACTTAACGACTGAGCCACCCAGGTGCCAAGTTTGGTCTATTTTTTAAAGGAGACTACTAGAAAACAGGTCTTACATCCGTGTGAGCAACTTAGTTGGCAGATTACTGAAATGTAACTAACCATGTGGACAAGATTTATGTGGGAGCAGTTATTATACATTTAATAAAATGAAGCCATAGAAGCTATTAAGAACTATACAGACCTTTGTTCAAACCAGTGAGAATATATTTGACACATTTAAGCAGAGAAATTAAACACCAATGTACTCACTGCCCAGATAAAATGTTTGCCATTTCTGCTTCAGAGACCTTCTGTTAAGACATTAAATGCTATAGACACTTCAGAAGATTGCCTCTCCCTCAAACCCCACCCCAGAGTTGTATTTTTTTTAAAGATTTTATTTATTTATTTGAAGGAGAGAGAGCGAGAGAGAGCAGGAGGAGAGGGAGAAGCAGGCTCTCCGCTGAGCAGGGAACCAGATGCAGGACTCTATTCCAGGACCCTGCGTTCATGACCTGAGCCAAAGGCAGACAATTAACCGACTGAGCCACCCAGGAGCCCTCCCCTCCCCAGAGTTAACCATCATTTTGATTCTAGTGTTTGATACATAAAACTATATCCATAAAAACATATATAATTATTGTCTTAAAAATTTACATAAATGGAATCACACTGGCCTAAACTTTTACCTATAACTTGCTTTTCCCCACAATTGACCTTGTTTTAAAAATTTATCCATGCTGATCCATCTAGACCTAGCGCACTCGTTTTATTTGTAGCATAATATTCTACTATATGAAAAACCAATAAACCACAGTGATCAAAGGTTTTTATTTCTTTATGATCCAAGAAATTCACTGAACCCCAAGCAGAAGAAACATGAAGATAATTATTCCAAGACACATCATAATCAAAATGCTTAAATTGGGATGGGAGGTGGGAAAACTGAATAAAGGTGGTAAAAAAGTACAAACTTTTAGTTGTAAATAAGTACTGGGGATGACTATAGTTAACACTGCTATATACTATATATGGTATATTAGAATTTAAGACTAAAGATATTATAAACAGAAGAACAAAGATAAGGATTACAGCATTTCTCACTGAAAACAATGCAATCTAGAAGACAAAAGACTGACATCTTTATAACTATTTAAATGAAAAAAACTGTCACCCTAGAATTACATAGCCAACAAAAATGATTTTCAAAACTGTACATGACATAGACTTTTTCAGATATGCAAAAACTGAAAGTATTAATTACCAGAAGACTTGTGGTAAAGAAGCCCATAAGCAGAGGCACCTGGGTGGCTCAGTGGGTTAAAGCCTCTGCCTTCGGCTCAGGTCATGATCCCAGGTTCCTGGGATCGAGCCCCGCATCAGGCTCTCTGTTCAGCGGGAAGCCCATTTCCCCCTCTGCCTGCCTCTCTGCCTACTTGTGATCTCTGTCTGTCAAATAAATAAATAAACTCTTAAAAAAAAAAAAAGAAGAAGAAGAAGAAGTCCATAAGCAGAAGGAAAGTGATACGCGATGAAAACCTGGATCTACACAAAGGAATGAAGAGCACAGGCCTAGTAACATAGGCAAAGACTTTTTATTACTTAAATTTCCTTGAAAGATAATCAACTATTTAAAGCAAAATAACAATGTAGTGTGGGATTTAAAACATGTAAAACAGTAGCACCAAGATCAGAAAGGGAGAAACAGCAGCAGACTATGTAAGGTTCTTACACTATCCATAAGGTGATCTCAACTGAAGGTACACACTGTGGTAAGTTAAAGACATATACTATAAACTCTAAAGCAACTTCTAAAATAACAAAGGATAGGTTTATAGCTAAAAAGACAACAAAAAAACATAAAATGGAGTAATAAAAATACTCATAAAATCCATATGAAAAAGTTGATATACTGGAAGTCATCAAAATTAAGAACTTCTCTTCAAAGGACACTATTAAGAGAATGTAAAGATGTTGGGGCGCCTGGGTGGCTCAGCGGGTTAAAGCCGCTGCCTTCGGCTCGGGTCATGATCCCAGGGTCGTGGGATCGAGCCCCACATCGGGCTCTCTGCTCTGCGGACAGCCTGCTTCCTCCTTTCTCTCTGCCTCTCTGCCTACTTGTGATCTCTGTCTATCAAATAAATAGGTAAAATCTTAAAAAAAAAAAAAAAAGAGAATGTAAAGATGTTAACAACTAAGCAAACTTATTTGAAAATCATATAACTGATAAAGGATTTATATTGAGAATAAAAGCCTCTTAAAACTACAGTAATACCGGGCACCTGGGTGGCTCAGTGGGTTAAAGCCTCTGCCTTCAGCTCAGGTCATGATCTCAGGGTCCTGGGATCGAGCCCCACATCGGGCTCTCTGCTGAGCAGGGAGCCTGCTTCCTCCTCTCTCTCTGCCTGCCTCTCTGCCTACTTGTGATCTCTGTCTGTTGAATAAATAAATAAAATGTTTAAAAAAAAAAAAAAAAAAAAAAAAAACTACAGTAATACCACCACATACCTATTAAAATATCTAAAATTTAAAAGACTGATCCTACTATGGATCAGTAAGAATGTAGAGGAACTAGAATTCACACACTGTTGGAAATGTAAAATGGTAAAAAAGACATTTTGGAAAACACTTTAACTTACAAAGTTATAAATATACTTACCTTATTATCCAGCCATTCACTCCTGGGTGAAATGAAAACATACATCCCTACAAAGACTTAGACATGGATGTCCACAGCAGATCTACCTGTAATAGCCCCCACACAGAAATAACCCAAAACTATGGTAAATCTTTACACAGACTACTACTGAGCAATGAAAACTAATTAATTATTGATTTATACAATAACATGGATGTATCTCAAAATAAATTTGCTAAATGAAATAAATGAGATGAAAAGAGTACATCCTATATGATTCCATTTTCATTAAATTCTAGAAAAAACAAACCATTCGATAGTGACCAAAAGTCTAGAAATGGTGGAGGAGGTCATGTGCCACGGAAGGGAAAGATTACTAAGAGACAAAGAAATCTTTTAGTGGTGTTGAATATGTTCAGAATCTTCATTGGGGTGATAGTTTCATGAATGTATACATATATCAATTTTATCATATTGTACAATTTAAATGGGTAGTTTGCAAAGGAAACAGTCAACAAAACCAAAAGACAACCGACAGGATGGGAGAATATATTTGCAAATTACATATCAGATAAAGGGCTAGTATCTAAAATCTATAAAGAAATGATCAAACTCAACACCCAAAGAACAAATAATCCGATCAAGAAATGGGCAGAAGACATGAACAGACATTTCTGCAAAGAAGACATCCAAATGGCCAACAGGCACATGAAAAAAGTGCTCAACATTACTTAGCATCAGGGAAATACAAATTACAATGAGATACCATGTGACACCAATCAGAAAGGCTGAAATTTACAAGTTAGGAAATGACAGATGTTGGCGAGGATGCAGAGAAAGGGGAAACTGCCTACACTGTTGGTGGGAATGCAAGCCATGGCAGCCACTCTGGAAAACAATATGGAGGTTCCTCAAAAAGTTGAAAATAGAACTACCCTTGGGACGCCTGGGTGGCTCAGTTGGTTAAGCAGCTGCCTTCGGCTCAGGTCATGGTCCCAGCGTCCTGGGATCGAGTCCCACATCGGGCTCCTTGCTCGGCAGGGAGCCTGCTTCTCCCTCTGCCTCTGCCTGCCACTCTGTCTGCCTGTGCTTGCGCTCTCTCTCTCTCTCTGACAAATAAATAAATAAAATCTTAAAAAAAAAAAAAAAAAAAAAAGAACTACCCTACAACCCAGCAATTGCACTACTGGGTATTTACCCCAAAGATAGAAATGTAGTGATCCAAAGGGACACGTGCACTCCAATGTTTACAGCAGCAATGTCCACAATAGCCAAACTAAGGAAAGAGCCTAGATGTCCATCAACAGATGAATGGATAAAAAAGATGTGATACACACACACACACACACACAGACCATGGAATATTATGCAGTCATCAAAATGATGATATCTTGCCATTTGCAAACATGTGGATGGAACTAGACGTATTATGCAAGCAAAATAAGTCAATCAGAGAAAGACAACTGTCATATGCTCTCATTGATATGTGGAATTTGAGCAACAAGGCAGAGGATCATGGGGCAAGAGAGGGAAAAATGAAACAAGATAAAACCAGAAAGGGAAACAAACTGAGGGCTGCTGGACTGGAAGGGGGTAGGAGGGATGGGGTGGCTGGGTGATGGACATTGGGGAGGGTATGTTCTATGGTGAGTGCTGTGAATTGTCTAAGACTGATAGATCACAGACCTGTATCCCTGAAACAATACAATATATGTTAATTTTTTAAAACCCTAAAAATATAAAATGGGGGTAAGGAAAAAAAATATGCATAGTTCACTGTATATCAATTATACTTTAACAAGTTGTTTAAACCTATCAGAATGTCTAAAATAAAAAAGATAAGTAATTTGGCAAGGAAGTAGAGAAAAAGGATCCCTTATGCACCACTGGTGGGAATGTAAATTGGTGCAGCCACTGTGGAGTGGAAAACAGTACAGAGATTCATAAAAAATTAAAAATAGAAATACCATATGATCCAGTAATTCCACTACCAGGTTTCTACCCAAAGAAAAAGAAAACACTAAACTCAAGAGATAATACACCCTTAAGTTTATTATAGCATTATTTGCAATAGCCAAGGTATAGAAGCCACCCAAGTGTCCATCGACAGATGAATGGATAAAGAAGATGTGGCATATATATATATACATATTATATATATATATTGAATACTAATGTGTATATATTTGAATATTAATCAGCCACAAGAGAGAATGAGAAAGCGTGTGCTTACCATTTGCAACAACATGGATGGACCTCAAGGGTACCATGCTAAGTGAAATAAGTCAAAGAAAGACAAATACCACATGTATAATTATATGTGGAACCTTAAAAACAAAACAAATGAATAAACAAACAAAAAGCAGAAACAGACCCATAAAAACAGAATAAACTAATGGTTTCCACAGGGGAGAAGGGCAGAGGTTTGGGCAAAATGGGTGAAGGGAGTAGCTTCCAGTTATGGAATGAAGAAGTCACAGGGATAAAAGGTACAGCATAGGGAATATAGTCAATGGCATTGTAATAGCGGATTGTAAGATGAAGGATGGGAGCTACACTTGTGGTGAGCATAGCATGATGTACAGAGTTTCCAAATTATTATGTTGTACAACTGAACTGAATGTAACTCTGTGTCAACTATACTTCAATTTTAAAAAATCTGTTTAAGTAATCTTAACCTATTTTCTAAAAGGATGCAAACTTTCTGTTGTAAGATGAATAATTCTGAGGGTCTAATGTATAACATATTGACTATAGTTAATAATACTGTATTGGCTAACTGAGAGAACTCAAGCATTTCTACCAAAAAAGGTGGGGAAAAAAGGGTATGAGGTGATGGATATGTTAATTAATTCAATTTTGGGAATCCTTTCACAATGTGTACATAAATCATCACATTGTACATTTTAAATATTTTACAATTTTATTTGTCAATTATATCTCAATAAAGCTGAAAAGAAAAACCTTCAGATGTTTTCATTAATCACATTGTTGGCATTGGTATGCTGAGTTCTGTGTATATACTGTGGAATGAAATAAATGCATATTTCTGTGATGTTTTACTTCTTTCATTTCTGTGGTCACTGAAAACAGGATTCTCAATGTGAGAAAGAAGATACAAGTCTAAAATCAGAGTTTTAATAATTTCGATTTGATGTATCAGTATGAACTCTTGATATCATTTTATTTTAAAAAGATCTGTCTACTGAAAGAATGAGCCTTAGAAACAATGTCCAATCCAAAAGGAATGAGTACCTCTATTGTTCAGGGGACCTGGAGAAATGTATGGGATAAGTCCGGAACATTTTGTCATATCTACATTACTAGGTTTATGTTGAAAGGACTCAGAAGCCCAGTGCAAAATAGTTTAATTTGTATAGCAGTAAAGACAATAACTGCAATGAAGATATCAATTATTTTTAAATCCATAAATTAATATTAATTGGTTGCTGGAGCATGCTAGTAAGCCAATTCATCATTTTTAAAACAGATATAGGGAACAAATCATGCACTTATCCTACCTTTCCTATACAAACTGTATCAACAGGCAATCAAAAAGACAAAGTTTCACTTTATAGAAGTACTTCAGCTAATAAATGAAGAAGGTTAATAGGATATCACCATTTTGCAAACCTTAGCAAATCAATGGATGTGGGCATGAATCATCAATATCTACTAATATCACAAAAGGTGAGACAACCCAATATTATGAGTCTGTTGATTAACTATACACCACTACCCAGTGAAGCAGCCATGCCCATCTATGAAAAAAAGAAAAAGAAACAAAACAAATATGAATGGGATCAAGCCTCTAGGTCCAACTACTAATGAGAAGAGGACAAAACCAAACAGAATACCATGCTAAACCACATGGACACAACTAGAAAATCTCAGAAAACTCTAAGACAAAGCCACCTAGATTCCTTAAAATTAAATTCTAAGGGGAGAAAGGGGAGAAAGAAGAAGGAACCACTCCCTTGATGTGGGCATTCTCAGGGAACTCTACCCTTTCCTCCTTGGTACCCTAACTACTATATTATGCTATAAACCTTATGACTAATGACTAAATCTCTCCAACTGACACCACAGAGGTGACATGTGTATAGCCCAGCCCCATCATGGGTTACAGATTCATAGTACTAAACAGCATCTTAGAGATCATCCAGTCTAACCCCCTACCTAATATATTCATCTAATGAAACAAGCCCACTTTCTTCTTCAAAAACTCTGAACAAACAAAACTAAACTGAATAAAATACAAGTCTTATCCTAACACTCAAAGCCCACTCTGTTTCCAGTCTTGCCTCTCTTCTCTGTTATATATATTCTTTGCCACTACCAAACTAGGCATAGCTACTCCCAAGTCTACATGCCCTTGCCTGATTTGTTTCCCTGCCCCCCCATCTACTACTTCCTTAGTTGAAATATTCCCATAATGGGACTACAAATAGTTTTCTTTTCTGATTTACATTCCTATATACAATAATAATGGTAAATGATTAACACTTCTGTGGTATCTTTGACACTAACACTTGTTAATACCTAGGTAGCTCTAATTCATCTCTGACCCATATGTCCTGAACTATCTTCTCATTTGGTACATATAGGCAGCCTATACAAAGTTTAAAAAATCAACCTAGGTCATTTTGAAGTTAGAAACTCTAGGCATGCTCAAAATGAGACCGTAACGTTCACATACATAAATATAAGATGAGCTGTTCTGTCTCTGTGAAAACTCACTTATATTGCCTAAGAGCAAAAGACTCACCCGTAATCCTTGTAAGAAGTATTTTGCCTGCAGTTACATTTACCTAATATCTACCTAACTCTCATTTTAAATGAGATGAAAGCCTAACCAAGGTCTTGCGAACTTCATCAGTCACACTTTATATTGAAATTCGATTCTAAAGTTAAGGCAAAAACCATAAGTTCTTTAGCTTATACGAATTCAATTATGCATGTTTAGTAAAAAGTAAAACACATGGATGGAACTAGAGCGTATTATGCTTAGCGAAATAAGTCAACTGGAGAAAGACAACTACCACATGATCTCCCTGATATGAGGAAGTGGAGATGCAACGGGGGTGGGAGTTAAGGTGGTAGGAAAAGTAAAAATGAAAGAAGATGGGACCGGGAGGGAGACAAACCAAAAGAGACTCTTAATGTCATAAAACAAACTGAGGGGGGTGGGGGGAAGAGGGGTTGGGTGAGGGGGGTGGGGTTACATCATATGTTTAAATAAAGCTTAAATAAAGTAAAAAAAAAAAAAAGTAACAAAACAACAATACTGTAAACTTGTATTTTCATACATTGTTGGTGAATGTAAATCAGAACCATCTTAGGCAAAGACTCCTGGCTGCTAATCCAATACCTTCTTCTTCTTGTTTTCCTAAGAAACAGAACTGCCACCTTTTTTCAAGGGAGCAAGGCATTCAGCTAAAAGACTCTTTTGCAGCTAGTTGGCCAGGTGATCCAGTTTTGTCCAGGGATTGTGTGATTTTTCAGGAAGGATCCTTAAAAGGAAACAGTAACATGCTTTTCTTTGCCTCTAAGAGAGGTGACTGGGTGACTGGGGAGACAGAAAATTGCATAAACTTCTATATATTTTGAGTGTTGACACATGTAAATGTCTTATTCTTTTTTAAATTTTATTTTATTTGACAGAAAAAGAGAAAGAGAGAGAGAGAGAGCGCTCGTGCACAAGCAGAGGAGAAGGGCAGAGGGAGAAGCAGGGTCCCCACTGAACAGGGAGCCTGCCTTGGGGGCTTGATCCCAGGACCTCATGACCCAAGCCCAAGGCAGACACTCAACCAACGGAGCCACCAAGGTGCCCCGTACTTATTCTTTCTTAAAAAAAAAAACCCCACACATTAAAAAAGACTATAGTAACTACAAACAACTATTATAGGTTTAGTGAAGAAAAATGGCAATTTCAATCTTTTCAGAATATCAGAAGATATTTGCTGTGGATGCCAAGTAAACTAGCTCAATAAACCAATTAGTATACCCATTCTACAAGAAAGCAGTAATTTTCTAATGAAACACAACATTCTACTACTCTGAATCTTATGTGCTTTAAAAACATATTCTACATGAGTACATTTGAGTCCCAAACATGATAAAAAATAAACTTGAGCTATTTTCCCAGAATAAACCTAACACATGGAAATATATATTTCCCTGTATCTAGTTTAAGTTTAAATTAATCAATCAATCTATCTACCTATCTGTGAAAGGTGTCTTTTGAAGGGGGGGAGAGGGAAAAGTACCACAAACTTCCTTTTTCCAAGTTGAAGTCAATTTATTTACTACATGAATATCATAAAATTCACTAACAGAATAGTGTCAATGGAAAGAAAAAGCATAAGACATATATGATCCTTCTTACTTAATCAAGTAAATTAAAAATGTTGAGCAGCTGAAATAAAACAATTTTCCTAGCTATACTTTTTCTGATTAATCAAATATTGAACTTTTTTAAAAAAAGGATTTTAGGGGCACCTGGGTGGCTCAGTGGGTTAAAGCCTCTGCCTTCAGCTCAGGTCATGATCCCAGGGTCCTGAGATCGAGCCCCGATTCAGGCTCTCTGCTCAGCAAGGAGCCTGCTTCCTCCTCTCTCTCTCTCTGCCTCTCTCCCTACTTGTAATCTCTGTCAAATAAATAAATAAAAGCTTTAAAAACAAAAAAAAAAGGATTTTATTTTTAAGTAAACTCTAGATCCAATGTGGGGCTCGAACTTAGAACCCTGAGATCAAGAGTCACATGTTCCTTGAAATGGGCCAGTCAGGCATCCCATATACTGAACTTTAATGCAGTGAAATGTGGTTTCTCCAGCACACACAATACTCCAAAAAATTACAAAATGCAATGACACAGAACTTTTAGTCCTACTGACAAGTCACAGCCCAGACAATTCAGAAGCCTAGAAGACTTCATCTCCATCACTCCAGCCCCATTCTGGGACTGGCAGTTCGGTGGCTGGCAGCTTTCAGACTTTGGGTTAGACATTTAGCAAAACAATATTTTCTAATTCGAACATCCTTATATGCTATGAAGGCATGATACAACATTCAGTCATTATGATAACCACATAAGGGAGGCTCTTTTACCTTTACTTTATAGATGAGAAAACAATACTCTGAGGTATTAAAGAAGGTGGTCATAGTCACACAACTACTAAATGCAGAACTTAGATACAAGTCAGATTGCTGCCTCTGTGTCCATGGCTAGGCCTACTACATGTAACCCTAATGGGCCTCAGTCTTCTCAAATACTGGCCTAATGGATCTTCCACACTGTCCTAACCTACTGTGACAAACACAATTCATTCTTTCCACATTGTTTTGTGCTAAGCATTGTGCAATAAGCTATCAACTGAGGGAAAAATCTGGGGACCACTCAACATATCTTAAACTGCTTCTCTTTTGCTCTATATTCTCTCATAAAGGTCACATAAAGAATTTTCATGGTTATGTGATAATAAGAAGCCCCATCTCTAAAAGAAAGATACAATAATATCTATTAAATGGCCAATAAGATTTAAAGGAATTATTGTGCTCATGACTTGTATTCAAACTTCAAATATATGAAAATCAATGTCACACAAAGCAATATTTAATTGCTACAAAACCATCAAAAAGAACCTTCAAACAATAACAATACATTCAAGTTTCTGACAGAGTTTTTTAAAAATCAATGTCTCTTCTTCCAGAGATTAGGATTTAGCAGGTCTAGGCTGGGAAGTGGACATCAGAAGTGGACATCTAATGCACATTCCTGGCTAACATTCACTACAAAGGCTTAGACTCTCTGTTTCAAATTTACATAATAATCCAGAATTGCAACCTTTTCCTTTCTCAATGTGATATAAAGGTAACTTATCAATATCACACAAAATCATATTATTTTCTATTCCAAGAAAATATTTGCTTAAAGTAATTAAAATCTTCAAACACAAACTCATTTTTAGGGTTATTCAAAGAAAGATGGTACATTACTTTATTAATTTGATTAATATTTATAAATCACCTATAAGCTGCTGTTAGGCAATATCAACATATACAAAGGGAACAGACACCCACCTTGACATCAAGAACTTTTCAATCTAGTAATTAAACAAATACGATTAGATTCTAGAAATCAAGCCTCTTCATTGGTACAAATAATTCTGGAAACAGATGGAAGACTTAACACAAGACAATTTTCTACCTCCTAAACAGAAAAAATAGTGTGGGGAAAGGTAGATGTAATACACAACATAAGGATGTCCTTTTCCTCTTATTTCTAAACCATGTGTCTATTATTTCAAATAGTCCTCTGCACACAGTTTTTATGGTAACAAAAATACCTTTTAGGAAGAACCATAAAAAGAACTTTGGCATTAAACTATGCAGTATAACCCATTCTAATGGTTAAAATTTCACTTATAAATGACTGCTTAGGTTTAACTTTTAGGATAAATGAGAAAATTCTAAGATGTGCACCTGCATATGTTATGTTACTTAGTCATTACAAACATGCTATTTCCTCAATGTTTACATTTTAAAGCTTTTACAGCCAAAAGCACTCTACTCAATTCAACAATTGACAGGCTTTAGTCAAGATAAATAAACCCTTTTGGACCATCAACTTTAGAGGTCAACATTAAATTCTGCTCTTGAATTTCATCTCACAATCCAAACTGATCCTGAAATAAAAAGAGCTACGGGAAACACAGGGGCTATGCTTCCCTTTTAACCCCATCTTCCCTTTTTCCCAGACTCTTACTCACAAGGACAGGGAGGCATCCCGGTTTCAAACAAAAGGAACTGATAAAAGTTAGATGAATATATTAACAGAAACTCATAATTAGGCATCTGGGACTTGTAAAGATGCATTTTGCCAAAATATTTTCTTACAATTCAGGTGTCTCAAATGCATTTTATATGCCATGATAGCACTCTTTTTCTTTTTAATAGCCAATAATGTTTTTAAGATAAAGATTACACAGAGAACTATTTTCTTTGACTAAGCCTGTCAGAAAAAGCCATTACTAATGCAATACAGATGCAACATTTCTATATAAAGAGTTACTTTGGGCGCCTGGGTGGCTCAGTAGGTTAAAGCCTCTGCCTTCGGCTCAGGTCATGATCTCAGGGTCCTGGGATCGAGCCCCAAATCGGGCTCTCTGCTCAGCAGGGAGCTTGCTCCCCCCTCTCTCTCTCTGCCTGCCTCTCTGCCTACTTGTGATCTCTGTCAAATAAATAAATAAAATCTTAAAAAAAAAAAAAAGCATGACATTTGGGGCAGGGGTAAGCTTTCGCTTTCCCTTGTGTAGCTGACAAGTTTTCGGTGACTTAGTGGGGGGGAGAAGTAGGGGGAAAAGGGGGGTGTTTAGTAATCAAAGCATTCCTAACACATGCTCCTGAAGGGTGAATTTGCTTGGAACCGTCTATCAAATGCAAACCTGGTAACAGATAACTTTCATATCAACATAAAACCCAAATACCTTTGCTCCCCCAGTATATATATACATCAGTGGTCTCTGTGAAGCGTTAAAAAGGCCTCAGGACAAAACGGTCAAAGGTAAGCTTTATTCAATCTGGCCCCACAATGGAAGAGATTTTCCTCCAGTTCTTTGTGCTTTGTATTTGAATTTTGGTTTTCTGTGTTCAACAAATTTTCAGACCATTTAAAAAGAATATAGGGACGCCTGGGTGGCTCAGTTGGTTAAGCGGCTGCCTTCGGCTCAGGTCATGATCTCAGCATCCTGGGATCGAGTCCCACATTGGGCTCCTTGCTCAGCAGGGAGCCTGCTTCTCCCTCTGCCTCTGCCTGCCACTCTGTCTGCCTGTGCTCGCTCCTGCTCTGACAAATAAATAAATAAATAAATCTTAAAAAAAAAAGAAGAAGAAGAAGAATATATACTATGCTAATCTGCCAACCAGGTCCATGATACTACAAACTAATTGAAGAACTAAAGTGCCCGCAGATGCTGCACTGGACAGTGGTCCCCATCCCGCTTCTCACTAAGGCTCTCCATTTCATTAGTAGGGTGAACATACCTTGCATTCATAAGTGTGCTATGTTCCAATGATAACCACAATTCTCCCTAGCCAGGCTCAAAAACAAATTTACATTTAGATAATTACCTCTTTTAGACTGTCATCGTCCTAGCCTTGGAGGTAGAGAGAATCACTTCCAGAATCTGATGAAAGTTAATGGATCTTCTTCTTAAAAAGTCACACACACACACACACAGTACTGCATACAATGTCAGGGATTCACAGATCTCCTGAAGCTGCTGACCTGCAGGTCATAGTATAATCCATAATATTGGGAAAACTGGATATCCACATGCAAAAGAATGAAGTTAGACCCTTATTTATACCACATATAAAAATTAACTCAAAATATATTAAAAACCTAAATGTAAGACCTGGAACTATAAAACTCCTAGAAGAAAACACAGGGGAAAAGCTTCATGATACTGGATTTGGCAATGATTTCTCAGATGACAAAAAAAGCACAGGTGATAAAAGTAAAAATGAACAAATGGAGTAATATCAAACATAAAACTTCACAGCAAACAATCAGTAGAGTGAAAAGTCAACTTAGAGAATGGGAGATAAATATGTGCAAACTGTGTATCTAGTAAGGGATTAATATCACAATTTTTTTTATTTCGTACAACAACAAAAAACTTGATTAAAAAATGGGCAAAGGACTTGAACAGACATTTCTCCAAAGAAGATATACAAATGGACAAGCATATGAAAATATGCTCAATCTACCACTAACCATTCAGGAAATGCAAATCAAAACCACAATGAGATATTACCTTATACCATTAGGATGGCCGCTACCAAAAAAGAAAAAAAAAAAACAAGTAAAAACAAGTACTGGTGGGGATGTGGAAAAACTGGAACCCTGTGCATTGTTGCTAGGAATGTAAAATGATGCAGCTGCTATGGAAAACAGTATGGAGGTATCTCGGGCACCTGGGTGGCTCAGTTGGTTAAGCATCTGCCTTCAGCCCAGGTCATGATCCCAGGGTTCTGGGATCATGTCCTGCATCAGGCTCTCTGCTCAGTACCAAGTCTGCTTCTCCTTCTCCCTCTCGCCCTCTCCCTGCTGGTACTGGCTCTCATGCTCTCTCTCTCAAATAAATAAATAAATAAATAAATAAATAAATAAATCCAAAAACAAACTAACAAAAAAATCAGAACAGTATGGAGGTACCTCAAAAAATTAAAAATAGAATTACCAAAAAATAAAATAAATAAAAAAAAAAATAGAATTACCATATGATCTAGCAATCCCACTTCTTGGTATACATCTAAAAGAACTGAAAACAGGATCTCAAAGAGCTATTTGCACACCCATGTTCACTGAAGCATTATTCACAATAGCCAAGAGATGGAAGTATCTATCAAAAGAATAGATAAAAGAAAATATGTGTGTGTATATATATATATGATATTCCTTTACATACATACATGTATGTGTGTGTTAAAAAGTCTTAAAAAAAAGAGATCCTGTCAACATGAATGAAACTTGAGGGCATTATGCTAAGGCAAACAAGCGAGTCACAAAAACAAATACCGTATAACTCCACTTATATAAGCTACCTAAAAGTAGTCAAACTCAGAAACATAGTAGAAAATGGATACTAGGGTTGGGAGGGTAGGGGATGGGAAGTTGCTGTTCAGTGGATATAGAGTTTCAGTTTTGCAAGATGAAAAGTTCTAGTAGTCTTTTTGTTTGTTTTTAAATATTTTATTTATTTATTTGTCAGAGAGGAGAGAGAGAGTGAGCACACAAGCAGGGAGAGAGGCAGGCAGAGGCGGAGAGAGAAGCAGGCTCCCTGCCGAGGAAGGAGCCCATGCGGGACTCGATCCCAGGACTCTGGGATCATGACCCGAGCCGAATGCAGCGGCTTAACACACTGAGCCACCCAGGCGTCCCTCTAGTAGTCTTTTAAACAACAATGTGCATATAGCTAACACTATTGTGTACACTTAGAAATGGCTAAAAGGACAAATTTTATGTCACGTTTTTTATAATTAAAAAACAAAACAAAAAAAGAAATAGCAAGGAAAGAATCCTTAATTGTACGATAAATCTAGGAAGAGAGTCTGAGGTGGGTTTTTAGGAGTCCTTTAATAGCATGCTAGGGCTATGGATGAACTTTATTAACAAACACATTGACGAAATGGGGTAAAGTGTGCTATACCAAATATTCTGATTACTCTGATTCCAGCCCTGTACTAGACACATTAGTACACAATGCACAATCTCATTTAATCTTCCATTAAGCCTGCAAATGAGGACAAAATAAAATGGAAAGTGGGGGGAAAGTGGCTATAAGGAGATCAACTATGGAACACCACAATAATGCTGGCATAAGGAAATAACAGCAGTGATAAAATTTACTAGCACCAAAAGTGAAATGACCCCCAGAAAAGTCTTCAATAATTTCCTGGACCAGGTTTAATTCTGCTAACAAGAGGAAGATTTTATGGGGTTTTTATTTGTTCTACAGAATTTCTTTTTTAACAAATAGTAACATGATCATAAAATCCAGTAGTCACTCTCCTTGGCATTTACCCAAATAAGCTGAAAATTTACAATCATACAAAAACCTGCACATGAATGTCTACAAAAACTTTATTTATTAATTACCCAAACTTGGAAGGAACCAGTATGTTCTTCAATAGGTAAACAGATAAATAAACTGTGCTAAGTCCCTACAAAGAAATGTTGTTATTCGGAATGAAAAAGAAATGAGCTATCGAGCAGCAAAAAGACAAGGAAGAAACTTAAATGCATATTACTAAGTGAAAAAAGCCAATATGAAAAGGCTGCATATTACATGAATCTGACTATATGACATTCAGGAAAAGGCAAACCTATGGAGACAGTAAAAAGTTTGGGGAGAAGGAGGGATAAAGATTTGGTGGCCAGTGAAACGAATTCTGTATGATACTTTAAGATTAGATATGTCATTAGACATTTGCCAAAACCCACAGAATACACAACACAAAGAATGAACTTAATGTAAACTGTGGACTTTGGATGATGATAACGTGCCAGTGTTGGTTCATCAATTGTTACAAATATTCCATAATGGTATGAGATACTGAAGGTGGGGAAAACTGAAGGGGAAGGTGAGAGAGATACCTGGGAACTCTGTACTTTCAAGTTAATTTTGCTGTGAGTCTAAAACTGCTCTAAAAAATGAAGTACGTTAACATTTTAAAAATAGCATGATCTGGGGCGCCTGGGTGGCTCAGGATTAAGCCTCAGGATGGATTAAACCTCTGCCTTCAGCTCGGGTCATGATCTCAGGGTCCTGCGATCCAGCCCCGCATTGGGCTTTCTGCTCAGCGGGGAACCTGCTTTTCCCTCTCTCTCTGCCTGACTCTCTTTCTACTTATGATCTGTCAAATAAATAAATAAAATCTTTTTTAAAAATAAAAAATAAAAATAACATGATTTATTTTATAATATAATCAAAGAAGGTTTTACAGACATTTTTGTTGCAGTGCTTGGAAAAAAAGGTATTATTATTATTTCAGGAAATCTAGTAAATAAATTTTAATTTTCTTCTTTTAGAGAGACAGTGATCTAAACTCCCATTAAGCTACCTTTACCAAAAATAAGCACACCGACACCTTCTAGGAGAAAAGAAAATAATGTAGAGAAGCAGACTGAACCAGTACTTTCATAATTTTAACTGACTGAATACATTAATAAGCTCCATTCAATGCTGTTTTATTTGCTTATTCTTTTCAGTGTTTAAGTAATGACATATACTATTCTGTTCCACAATTTGAACTATAAATGCTTGAGAAAGACTGGAATTTTCTGTGAATTTATATTTGTTAAAAAAGAATTAATCTTCTTTCAAAGCTTACAGGAAAGAGACTATGATAGCAATGTAAGGTTAATGTTATACAACAGGAATATCCAGAAATCATTTATCATCTCCAGTATGAATAACATATCACTGACAAGAAGAAGCTTAAGTTGCCAATTCCCTCCATATTAATGCAAAGTTTAACATAATAGTGTTCTGTGCATCAAACTGATCAAGACGCCTGATCTTAATCTCTAGATTAATGTTTTAGATTAATTTACAGCACCAGATGCCTAATGGGCTTAGAAATAGTTATAATTTCAGTATTCCAAGACAATTCTCCAGAATGACTTCTATCCCCAAGGGCTGGCAAACAGGGGAAGAAAGGGAAAGGAGGTTTATATATAGCATAAGAAAGAGAAGTACACAGTAAAAAAAAAAAAAAGGTAAGAATAGGAGAAACGAGGAAAGGGGACATAGGTACTAACAAGAGAAAGCACCAAGAAGAGCAAACATTAAAAAAAGAAAGAGATGGGGCGCCTGGGTGGCTCAGTGGGTTAAAGCCTCTGCCTTCGGCTCAGGTCATGATCCCAAGGTCTTGGGATGAGTCCCGCATCAGGCTCTCTGCTCAATGGGAAGCCTGCTTCCTCCTCTCTCTCTGCCTGCCTCTCTGCCTACTTGTGATCTCTGTTCTGTTAAATAAATAAGTAAATGAAATATTTTAAGTAAATAAATAAAAATTAAAAAAAAAAACAAAGAGTTGGCATGACACAAAGTATTATATTAATATAATTTTATGTGTATCTTTGGCTATAATTCTCAATCTTTCATGCCACACTGTTACTTCAGAGGCAGAAGAAATAGGGAGAAAGAGGAAAATATGCCAATGGTGAGAGGAGTCCAATTCCCACTTTGGACTCAATTTGGTTAGAGAGGACAAATGTTTGAATAAAATGCAGATACCAATGACAGTTAACCCTGCCCATCCCCATTTCTTTCCTTCCACTGTTTTATAAACTACAGGTTCTCTGTATTTTATTCACATAATTAACTCAACTTTAAACACATGCCCACAGATGTATAGAAATAAGGGTACTTTTCTGTCTTACCACTCTCAGGCAAAATGCCAGAAGAAAAGCACCTTTCCTGTTAGAAAACAAAGTATTCAGCTAATCAATAGTTACTAACCCTAATAAAAGTTATTCAAATGTTTAATTATCATTATCATTTCTTTAAAAACCCAGTCTCTAACTTAGAAATAACTTGAAAGAATTCACAATTCTTTTTAGCCCCCAAATGTGAGAACAGTAACAAATGATTCAGCAAAACAAAATTCTCCTTTCCCCAAAACAACTCACCTCATTTAATACAGGTATGAGGAAAGGAAAACAAAAATGGACTTTCTGCTTCAACTGTTTTAATTTGCTGTTTTCACTATGTGGAAAAAAGGTTTTAAAAGATGGATTTTATTGTTGGTGTTTTTAGCCTTTATTTATATCCTGCACATTCCAAAACAAATGGGAGGTAGCTAAGAAAGAAAGATATAGTACAGGACTTTAAAAACAAAAAACAAACAAACAAACAAAAAAACAAGGAAATAAGTCTGGGAAGGGGAAAAAATGGGTAGGAAAGTTTTGAAGTGAGGATGAGGGGGACTGAAGGTGGTCTTATGCAAAACATAAGCTAAATTACTCTACATTCCTTAACTAAGAAGGGTGCACAGTTGGCTATGAGCTTTAGAGCAGCCAAATAAAAGATGAAAACTTAAGAATAGTTTTTCAGTTATTTTCACTGAAATGACCAGTTCTGTCAAACAAGGCAAGTCCATGGGCTCAACAGTTAATGTCAAAATTCCAAAGAAATTCAACAATAAAATTCAGAGATGAACTTGAGGGACAAATTTTGCAAAGATGTTATCTAAGCAATGCCAATAAGAAGTTACAAGTTTTTCTTGCCTAATAAAGAATAATTAGGTTTTACAGCAAAACAGCCCCCCAACTAACAAGGATGGGGAAAGGTCACTTTCATTTCTGTCTAGTGACTGCTTACACAAGATTCACAATTTCTGGCAATTGCAAGTACAGCTTTTTAGTGGTGGACATTTTACAAAAGTAACTGCTCATTTCACATAAACCATCTTGGACTGAGATTTCTACTGAAATAACATCAAGAGTCAGCTGTCTGAATCAGTTTAACGCTGAGAATCTGTTTCTGAATGTTTTAAGAAAACTGTTTTGTCTGCCAGATCACATAATGTAAGCAGGTTAATACAGTCAATATTCCTCCTCATGAGCAATGTAAAGTTACACCCTATTTTCATTAACTGTAAGATGTGACTAATGGTATATGCCATTGTTTTATGTACCACCAAAAAGAAAAACAAATATGCTGTTTATTAATCTATGGGTTATGACTGATGGTAAGAAACATCTTGATTGTGGAGATCTTAAAACAAAATGTGCATTATCAGAAAAACATTTACATGGGAAACATTTCTTTGAGCAACATAAGCCAGCTTCCTGTCCATCCCCCAACCTCTGATACTGGTGCTCCTTTTTTCATTTTTAAAAAACAGTGCCCTGGGATGCCTGGGTGACTCAGTTGGGTTAAGTGTCTGCCTTTGGCTTAGGTCATGATCTCAAGGTCTTGGGATGGAACCCCACCATCAGGCTCCTTTCTCAGCAGGGAGCCTGCTTCTCCCTCTGACTACTGCTCTCCCTGCTTATGTGCACTCTTTCTCTCTGGCAAACTATAAATAAAAAATCTTATTAAAAAAATAGTGCCCCCCCCCCAAAAATAGTGCTCCAAAGGCAAAAATTCCCTTTGATGGTCCAGACACAAAGGCTACTTCCAGAATATTCTAGATGCCATTTTTTAAGTTTTTTTCTCCCCCCCTACCCTGTAATCTCCACACCCAGTGTGGGGCTCAAACTCACAACCCTAGGGTCAAGATCTGCATGCTCCTCCAACTGAGCCAGCTAGGGGCCCCTACATATCCCATAATTTTAAAGTAAATTAGAATTCAGAATTGGGATCTAAATATCCATCTGTTTCAAAATCATACCACCCCAGTCCCTCTAGAGATTGTAAGAGATAACATTTTAATCACTTTAATCTTTCCTTAAATATAATCAGCCCAAGCAATTTAGCAAACACCATAAAATTATTTTATCTTCAATATGCTAAATAAACTTTACTTACTTAAAAAGTTATTTCCTAAAAATAAACAATAAATTAAGTTACAAAGATTTTGAGAACTCAATTCAACAAACTTAATGAATGCCTAATACATGCTAAGGACATAAAAATAAATAAAAACAACCAGTCTTTCTTTGTGTCTACAGGGATATCTCCCCTTTTAAAAAAGATATATATAAAGCAGTATGGAAACAAATGTAAGAGATTAATTCATCCTGTCTGGAGGTATAGATGAGGGTGGGAATTGAGCCAGAGGTGGAGAATACCTAGAGAGAAGAAGAACTGAAGTGAGTGAAGTGTGTGATGCCTTTGCCACCATCAAAGCAGAAGGATATTCCAAGCTTGGAGATAGGACTGAATGTGGACTTTATTTTTCCTCTTATATTATACCTTGTTGCTTGTCATACCCTGAAAACAAATAGAGGTCTAACTCCCAAAGATACACTGGTATATGTTAATAGGAAATCAGGTTGAAAAATATACCTAGAGTGCTGGATAAAATGTATTTTAAAATATACATTTTATTATAAATAAAATATAAATATATGGCTAATTTTGAGAGGGAAGCAAAGGAAGTCCTGAGGGCAGAAACAAGAAAGCGAAATTAATAAGAGTGAGGAACACTATAGCTAGAGCTCTCCCTGGAGCTACTGGCTAATCTTTTGGGGGGGGGGCGGCACTTGGTTTTAATGGGCTATTGATTGAGATGAAAAGGCTACCTAGCCTGGTGGCTCAGTCAGTTCTGCCTTCAGCTCAGGTCAGGATCCCAGGGTTCTGGGATCAGCCCTTTGCATCCCTCTGGCCCTCCCCACCCTACCCCCACTCAGCTGTTCTCTCTCTCTCAATTGAATAAAATCTGAAACAAAACAAACTCTCCCTTCCTCTCTGCCTTCCTCTCTCCCTCCCCCTCCCCATGCGTGCACACAAGCAAGTGTTCACACACTCTTTCTCTCTAATAAATAAAAAGAAATCTTTAAAAAAGAGAGAGAGAGAGAGAGAGAGAGAAAAGAAAAGGCTACCTTGAGCACTATATGGAGACAGAATGGATTAACACCTGTCTAATGCCAAGACGGCCCAAAAAGCTGCATCTTTAAGACGGTAAAATGGGTAAAAAACAAAACAAAACTCATTCTGCAGGGGAGATGATGGGAATAGGGTTTTTATTGGCTTTGGTTCATGGTAGAAAGAAACCTGTCTTCACTGAGAATTCTTAAACCACAAGGCTGCACCCTTGTGGTGCTACAATTCAAACTAGTTGTTTGGCCTAAAAAACTAAGGTCAAAAATTTACTTAAAAGTAGGTGATTCCTCCAGACACTCAAATTATCTCTGAAGAAAGATCTGAGTCTTAGCCTCAAAAAAATTACAAAAAAGCTCCAAAAGCTCACAATTTTAAAAATCACAAGAACCATCTATGGGGGCGCCTGGGTGGCTCAGTCGTTAAGCATCTGCCCTCGGCTCAGGTCATGACCCCAGGGTCCTGGGATCCAGCCTTGCGCCAGGCTCCCTGCTCAGTGGGAGGCCTGCTTCTCCCTCTCCCACTCCCCCTGCTTGTGTTCCCTTTCTCGCTGTGTCTCTCTCTGTTAAATAAATAAATAAAATCTTAAAAAAAAAGCATCTATGAATCTGAGCCAATGATTACTAAACTACAGAATAAGACCAACAAAGACTGCAAATAAAATGATCAGATACATAATGTAAAATAAGTATTTTAATATGAAGAAATAAGACAGGGAAAGAAGTATGATACAGGAATAGGAGACTATTAAAATTGACCACATTTGGGGGCACCTGGCTGGTTCAGTTGGTACAGCATGCAACTCTTGATCTTGGGGTTGTGAGTTCAAGCCCCACGCTGGGCTTGGAGCTTACTTAAAAAAAAAAAAAAAAAAAAGCTGACCAGCTGGGGCGCCTGGGTGGCTCAGTGGGTTAAGCTTCTGCCTTCGGCTCAGGTCATGATCTCAGGTCCTGGGATGGAGCCCCACATTGGGGTCTCTGGTCTGCAGGGAGCCTCCTTCCCCACCTTTCCTCTCTGCCTGCTTCTCTGCCTACCTGTGATCTCTGTCAAATAAATAAATAAATAAATAAATCTTAATAAAATTTCTAGAGATGAAACTTATTAGAGAAAGGGGGTATGAAATCTCAAGCAATTCAAAAGCAAGTAAAGAGAAGAAATACAAAAATAAGAAAAGCAGGACATACAGAAAATATAAGATGATTGATAGAAATAAATTCAAAAAGATCAGCACTCATGCTCAATGTAAATGAATTAAATGTTTCACTTAAGATTGTCTAGATAAAAATTTAAATATATGTTGCATACCAGAGACATATAATAAACACATTAAAAGGTTGAAAGTAAAAAGATAATAAAAAAGAAGTTAAAAGACACCAGAACACTGAACAAAGAAAACAGGTAACCATTTCCAATTAGGGTATAGAAATTTACAAGGTACTCCTTCCTAACAAAGGAAAAAGAAATAACATAGTTTCCTGGTTGGTTGTATATATGAAAGTTAAGAATTCAAAGAAATGTAAATAAACTAAATTCCAGAAAGGGATAAGCCCTTGCTAAGAAAGAAAACATTCAAATCTCCTTTCATCCTAAGACAGTGAGAGAAGCACAATGACCACTAAGAATGCTAAGGAGAAAACAAACTTTTTAGCAAACTTTTATTTGCTGAAAATGGGTTGGTTCAATTGACTAGAAACTTGAGGATCTGCAGACCCAACATCCACACCTTTTCTGCCAATCTTCTCCCATAAGGCCTTCAGTAGGATAGAGCAATAGGAATAGTGAAAGAGATCCCCTTCAAGTGCTGTGGTGCCTTAATTGAATATAAGGTTGCCGACAGAGCAAGAGGGCCTACAACTAGCCAATGAGATTAAACAGTGAAATTTAAAATAAAAATACCATTTTCAAAAGCATTGGAAAATATTAAACACTTAGGAGCAAATTTAATAGAACATGTGCAAGACCTCTATAATGAAAACTCCAAAACACTGCAAAGAGAAATTAAAGACAAAAATAAGTGGAGACATACCATATTCATGGATTAGAAGCCTCAATTTTGTTAAGATGTCAATTACCTTGTTTGATCTATATATTTAACATCATCCTAATCAAAATCCCAACAGATTTTTATTTATTTTTTTATTTTCTAAAAGATTTTATTTATTTATTTTATTTATTTATTCAGACAGATCACAAGTAGGCAGAGGCAGGCGGGGGGTGGGGGGGGAGCAGGCTCCCTGCTGAGCAGAGCACCCGATGTGGGGCTCGATCCCAGGACCCTGAGATCATGACCTGAGCGGAAGGCAGAGGCTTTAACCCACTGAGCCACCCAGGTGCCCTCAAGAGATTTTAAAATAGCAATTGACAAGTTAATTCTATAATGATATAGAAATACAAAGGTTTAGAATAGCTAAATAATCCTGAATGAGACCATGAAAGTTGGAGGACTTTCACTATCTGACTTCAGGAGTTACTTTAAAATGGTTCTCAACTGAGGGTGATTTTGTTACTTAGGGAATATTTAGCATTTTTGTTTGTCAGAACTAGAGGAATGCTACTAGCACCTAGAGGGCAGAGGCCAGGGATGCTGCTAAACATCATTATAATACATAAAGAGAACCTTCACAACAACTTGACAAATACATGTCAATAGTGCTGAGGTAAAGCTACACTAATCAAGACAGTATGGCATTAACATGAGAACAGACAAAAAGACCAAACAGACTACATTATATTTACAAAATCAAGTGATTTTCCACTGCAGAGCAAGCCAATTCATTAAGAAAAGGAAAGTCTTTTCAACAAAAAGTACTGTTAAGTCCAGGTGATTAGTACTAGAAAACAAAATAACAAAAAATCTTCACAACTTTGTTATTCCATATACAAAAATTAATTTAAGATGGAACAAAAACTAAAAATATATAATTTCTCAAAAAAAAAAGCAAAGGTGAATACTTTCATAACTTTAGAGTCAGGTATGCAACATGGATGAATTATAAAAACATGCAGAGTGAAAAAAGACTGGCACAAAAGAGTACATACAGTATGATTCCATATATATAAAATCTAAGAACAAGTAAAATTAATCAAAGATGATAGCAACAAAAAAGTTGGCTAGGGCAGGAGGAGGAGAGTACATCGTGGTAAACTTCCTGGGGTACTGAAATGATCTGTATCTTCACTGGGGTAATGGTTGCTTACTCGTCAAAACTCAAATTATATATGCATGTAAATTACAATTACAATAAAAATTAACTAAAAATAAAGAAAAAGGGACACCTAGGTGGCTCAGTCAGTTAGGTGTCTGCCTTTGGCTCAGGTCATGATCCCAGCATCCTGGGATCAAGTCCCCCACTGGGCTCCTTGCTCAGGGGGGAGCGTGCTTCTTTTTCTGCCGGCTGCTACCCCTGCTTGTGTTCTCTCTATCTCTGATGGGAAGGAAGGAAGGAAGGAAGGAAGGAAGGAAGGAAGGAAGGAAGGAAGGAAGGAAGGAAGGAAAGAAAATAAAGATTAAAGTGGTAGCTACATTATTAAAAGATAAAACTTTGTAGGAAAGGAATTTTTAGAGATAAGAGGGACTACATGTTTACAGGCTCAATATAAATTCTAAACTTGTACATAAAAGTTTCAAAACATATAAGAGCAAAGTGAGAGACCCAAGAGAAGAAATAATAAAAATTCACCAGAGTAAGCTTTAACAATATATTTATCAGTACTTATCAACTGAAAG
Source organism: Taxidea taxus jeffersonii (assembly GCA_003697995.1). NCBI lineage: Eukaryota > Metazoa > Chordata > Mammalia > Carnivora > Mustelidae > Taxidea > Taxidea taxus. The sequence goes on along the minus strand of ML104986.1, from coordinate 255,695 downwards.
ATTATGCATATAAAAATATTTAATTACATATTTAATTATATAAAGCATATAACATTTAAACACAATTAGCAAACTAGTGAACATATACAAAACACTAAATAACCGCAGAATAAACATGTTTCAGACACAAAAAATTTTTATAAAAAGTGATCACATACCAAGTCATAGGTTAATCTCAACGAATTCAAAGAAAATGGTATAATGTAGACATATTCAAATCATAACAAAATAATGTTACAGGGTAGTAAACTAAAAATGAATATCAATTTTTAAAATTAAAAACACACTTCTAAATAATCTATCAGTTAAAGAAAAAATGAGATATATACAAATATGGCCAGTTGATTTTTGAGAAAGATACAAAATCAAATTAATGGAGAAAGGATAGGATGTGCTTTTCAACAAATGGGTGTCAGAAAAACTACATATCCATATGTTTAAAAAAAAAGAAGCTCAGCCTAAACATTACAACTAATACAAGAATTATCTCAAGCATGGATTATAGATCTCAACAGAAACCATAAAACTATACAACTTTCAGAAGAAAACACAAGAGAAATCCTCATGACCTGGCAGGCAAAGAGTTTCATAAATACGTCACCAAAAGCAGGATCCATGAAAGAAAAAAAAACTGATCAACTGGACTTCACCAAAATTGAAATGTTTGTATTATGAAAGACAGTGCTGAGAGAGTATTTTTTAAAAAAGAACTAGAGAATCAGAATCAGAGAAAAATATTTGTAAATCACATACCTAAAAGAGGACATATATCCAGAATATATACATACCTAAAAGAGGACATATATCCAGAATATATAAAGACAGCTCAAAATTCAATATTAAGAAAACAAACAACCCAATTTAAACATGAGCAAAGACTTGAAGAGGTACTTTACAAACAGGATAAAGAGATGGCAAACAAGACAGATACTTAGTATCATTAGCCATTAGGAAAATAAATCGTAGGGCTAAAATGTGCTCACTGGATTTAGTATCTACCTGCTAGTTTGTCAGAGCAGTTTGAGCTGTACAGTTTGTGCAAGAAAGGAACATACAGCAGTTGTGAGAAAATGCAAAGTGGAGATAATAATTGAAAACTAATCTTTCAAGGAACGTGGCTATGAAGGGAAAGAGAGGTTAGGTTGGTAATCTAAAGGATAAAGACTGAATTTAGGGGTGAGCCTTGAGCAAGTTTATAGGTATAGGTAAAGGTACTATACAGGTATAGGTACTATCGAGAGGTATAGGTAAAGGTACTATATAGAGGCAGAGGTTGAAAACCCAAGGTAATAAAAGGAAAAAAGGCCCTGGAAAATAATAGAATGGGATCTAAAGACAACTTGAAAAGTGGAGGAAAGCTGAATAACACTGACATGCATATTTGTCTGTGGGTGGAACAGGAAGTTATCCAGTTCCTGCATCCTTTAGCTTTATTTTCTCTGTGAAGTAGAGGGTGAAGTCATCTGTGGAAAGTGAGGAAGAGGTGGAGTAGGAACTCGAGGAGAGTGACAGAGGTCTGAAATAGCTGTTGTGGGCAGTAGAGAAAAGAACTGTCTTGAGATGAGTGTGTAAGACTTGCTAAGGAACACTCAAAGTTCAGTAAAGGTTATCAACCTTGAACTATGTCAAGCTGCCATCAATTTTCTAAATGTCTAGGGATAAGCCTCAAGCAAGTAAAGGCAAAGGTACTTTCACCACTGCCAGACTGTAATGAAGTTTGTGGTCCACACTAGGAGTAGCACTGACCTAAACGACTATGGTTGCCTTCTCCTCACTTCTAGACTTGTTCCTACTGCAAACCATTCCCTCTCAGTACTGCCTGGTACTCCCTGAACACTTTATAAAAATAAATCTGATCACTTAAACCTCTGTTTAACTTAACCAATAGCTTTCTAGATTCAGATAAAAATTGAAAACATTAAAAGAGCAAACAAGGTCCTTCTTTATTTCATCTCTTAGCAATCACTCTCAACCATCACAGCTCATCTTTAGCTTTAGTCATAATTAAGTAATTTCAGGTCCCCAACGTACCATGGTCTCACATGTCCCCATTACTCTGTACATAAAATTCCCTCTGTTGGTCATCCCTTGACCTTTGCCAACAAGTAACTCAGATGCTCCTCCCCTAATTTGGCCTATCATTTCCCCCCCCCCCGCCCCCGCGCCAAAAATTGCATAGCTACAGGGATTATCATTCACAATATAATGCTGTAAGAAGTCTCCCCTTGAAACTGCACAACCTGAGGGCCTGGGTATCCCACCTATGTCTTCCCACAGTAAGCATCCTGTGCCTACCTGTATGCATATCTTAACTGAAATTTGTTTACAAAGACTCAAGTACAATCTTCTTCAAGGTAGGGATTTGTCAGGGAAGCTTTCTGGGCCTCAACAATTAGACTAGGTACCATAATCACTCTATTTTTCTCCATAAAAAAAGATGGTAAGTGTTAAGAGATAACCATAAAAACAGCAGATATTTATTGTTTACTATGGATAAGCACTATATTAAGAATTTTCTGTATCTCATTTAATTCTCAAAAGAACCCTAGATAAGTACCATTATAATTTCTATTTTATAGAAGATGGAACTGAGACACGAAGAGCAACAAAGCAACTTGCTTAAAGTCACATGGCCAACAAGGAGCTGAAGGTGAATGTGAGTAAATTATCTCGGGAGATTTTTAAATGTGTCTTTCTTACTTAACATCATATAAATTTTGCTCCCCATACACCCTCAGTGCTCAAAGTCTACTACACAGGTCTTCAATAAACGTTTGCTAATTTAAAAATAACTCTAAAGTCAGATCTTTACATGTAACTCTCCTAAATTTCCACTTGTCAATTTCTGCCTCTCATTCATTCTTAGAGTGTGCTCTCCCTGAGTACCTGTCATCTACTATTTTAGCCGTCTTTCCTAGCTCCCGTTGATTGGGAAATCTGATAAGCTTTCTATGTTATTGTCCAAATTAGCAATAAAAATGTTAGTCTTATATTTGGGTTCAGAAAATTATTTTTGACATCTTAAATCTGTATATTCACCCAACTACCTAATTGAAATCACAGCTATTTAAATTATTTAAATGGTCAAAGAATAGAACCGTTACTTTGGTAGGTTTATTTTTAAGATTTTATTTATTTATTTGACAGACAGAGACCACAAGTAGGCAGAGAAGCAGGCACAGAGAGAGAGAGGAAGGGAAGCAGGCTCCCCGCTGAGCAGAGAGCCCAACCCAACGCAGGGCTCCATCCCAGGACCCCATCCCAGGACCGTGAGATCATGACCTAAGCCAAAGGCAGAGAGGCTTAACCCACTGAGCCACCCAGGTGCCCTTTGGTAGGGTTTTCAATAAAATATTATTTTGCCTTAACTTTTCTTAAGTCTTGCAGTTTTTCAACAGGTAAATAATCACTCCTTGGTCATTTCATTCAGTTTTTAATTATTTATTAGTCTCCAAAGGCACCTCTCAGGGTTTCTCATTATATCATGATTCCTTCCTGTGAATTACCTATTTGTCATAAAAGCTCCAGAAGAAAAAGTGGGGAATAAGATGCTCCATATTACTAATTGAAATTTTATGAGAGTGAAGGGATAAATCTTCCACAAGTTGACTCTACAAACATTGTTGGAGAAAGGAATTAGAAACTTCCTTTATATAGACAAATACAGACAAAACATAAAAGGACTTTCATACTGTAAAATTATCTCCCCTTTCAGGAAAGCATTTTAGCAAACACTTGTAAAAGAACAAAGTTTAATAAGAAAGATATGATAAAATGACTTGTGTTTACAACCGAAGCTCTGAGAAATCAACTTAGAAAATGGGTAGACTGGGGCGCCTGGGTGGCTCAGTGGGTTAAAGCCTCTGCTTTCGGCTCAGGTCATGATCCCAGGGTCCTGGGATGGAGCCCCGCATCGGGCTCTCTGCTCAGCAGGGAGCCTGCTTCCTCGTCTCTCTCTGCCTACTTGTGATCTGTCTGTCCAATAAATAAAATCTTAAAAAAAAAAAAGAAAAAGAAAAAGAAAATGGGTAGACTGAGGAAAAATGGTGTACATACATAAATCATCTTTAATTTTCTTTTTCCTTTTGGAGGCTATATATCAAGCTATATACTTGAAGTAAGCTATCTTTGGACCGTAATATTATTCAACCAAGTTTATTTGGGGGTAAATTATTCCAGCTGGGTTACCCAACTGAGAGCATGACAATAAAAAAAAAGATACGGGGTGACTTGGTTATTATCTTAATGATAAAACAGTTGTCAATCTATCATAATTTAATAATTTTTGCTTAAAGCATTCATTCCATAGTTTACTGTGTTAATTATACCACATACGACTTTAATATTGAACTTTTCATCATTATCAAAAGACACGACAGTACATTTCAGTAAAATTAAGAATGTCTATCTAAAACATTGTACAAGTCCAGGTTTTGATTTTAGTAAGTAAGGATTTTTTTTTTAAATCCAGAAAGTCACTTTGAGAATCCTCATTTACACTCATTTTTTTTTTTTTTT